>OY723392.1:14908687-14981998 GCA_963210295.1 Ophion ellenae
CATTAGAGAAAATATAAAACTTTTTCGCATCTGCACTCTTAATAATCTCTAGGACGCCTATTATGGCCATAGTTTCGGCGGTGAATATTGAAGTATACTTTGCAGATCTGAACACGCTAACATCGTTGTTTTCAGCCCTAATCGTCGAAAAGTCAACAAAAGTTTGATTTTCCAATGTCCTTGAACATGAATCAAATTCATTAGTGCAATCTTCCATTGCTTGGATATCCTTCGCTTCCCAGCACCGAAACTACCGGCTTAGAGGAGAAGGAACCATAGTCAAAATTAAAGCAAAGCGGTTTCGAGGATTGCACGATTAGGTGGCTAATCTTTTATTGTTCTCGAAAAGTTTCTATAATTAGTGGAACAGGCGTCTTGTGAATCACTACAGGATTTTCGATCGCTTCACTGATTGTAAGGCACCCTTAGTTACGTAGTTTCGACATAAACATCCAAATCTTATGCTTAAAGGGGGTTCTTCGGCTTCCGCAAGTATCACGTTAATCAGTATAGACTGTCTATGGCCTAAGGCAATTCGCAGTGCTTCATATTGTACTTTGTCAAGTTTTAACCATTGATTTTTATTACAACCGTTAAATAGTAAGGCACCGTATTCACTACAATAGCCTATTCAAGCTATGTATAATCTCACTAACAGCATTGGGGGACTGCTCCAGCATTTTTTAATCATTGACGAAATGTGACGCCTCCAATCGAAATTCGCTGGCTAATACAAGCCCGACATTTTCTACTTGAATTGATCAATTTATTCGAAAATTGTTGACTCTGATGGACTATTAGGCCTGTAACTTTTTCTTACTAGAGATGCATGAATTGGTATTTCCGGCGCTATTTTGAAACCATTTTCGTCATAAAAGTTATTCAGTAGAGATACAGAATTTTCGATCTCACTGTTGGCATGTTGTGTTTGCCGGGCCTCTGCATATATCGCGACGTCATCGGCAAACTAAATCATTTTGCGTTGGTTTGCAATATTCAATTATAAATCTATATGTATGGCATAGAAAATGGCACCATAACTTTTTATCCAACTGTGCAAATCTAACAAAAAGTTGCCTAGCCGATACCAAATTGTAACCTAAAGTCATTAATTGTGGTGGACTGCTAGCCTTTGTACCAAAATATCTGCCAAAACATTATCACACCCACTACAAGTGTCTATGAAGAGAGCTGCAACAAGCTTATTGTTATTGATTGAAAGCTTTCAGTATATACGTATTTAGTATAGCCAGGTTGTCAATGCATGGTTTCGACCGCCTGAACGCTAATCGAGAGGCCGGTAGTTTCTTATGAAATTCAAGACACTAGTTAAGGCAGTAGTCTGCTTTAGAAGCCGAAAAAAAGCGTTTTTTAGCAATTTTTTGAAAGGGAAGGAAATGATTGCGGTAAACGAAATTTTGAGACGATAGTGTATTATATTCAAGCTTTAAAAAACAATTTTTATTATTAAAAAATATTGAAATTTTTCAAAGTTGTAACGATTTTTCGGGGGCGCCTGGAGTCTGCACTTGTAAATCGGTGCCGGTGATGGAGGTCGTGCGATGCATCTGAAACAGTCGAGTCAAATTTTTTTTAGTTTTTATAAGTTCCTTTTCTATATGAACTAAAAAAATACCGAAGAAATGATGAAATTCCAAATTTTCTCGAAGTTTGAAAAAAAAATCACGTTTTTGAAAAAAAAAAATTCACTTTAAGTTGCAAAACAAGTAATTTAAATAGTACTTTTGTCCAACTTTTTTAGTTCAAATAGAAGATAATTTAATACTGAAGCTATATCACTTTGATTTTTTTCGATCGGACATATATTGTTTTTGCTATCGCCGGCACCGTTTTCTAAAACTTGTGAAAATGAAAACTCGAGAAAACGGGCTTTAAAATTTTTGGTCCAAAAAAATATAAGTTTTTGGATACTTACACTAATTAGATGTTAATCAGCTATCCCCGGACCATACAATAATCCTTCCTCTTCTTCAAATCGATTTTTTGAAGCCTGTAAAGCAGACTACTGTCTTAAGACCAAAATGTATCGTCCCTTCGAAAACCTTTAGAAGGCACCGAGCTAAACAAATGGGTCTCATTTTAATACTAGCACTCTTTGAGATTAACCGAAATGTTAGATTTATTCCACTCAGTAGAGAAGTTACCAGATTTATAGATATCATTTTATAGCTGAGGCAAAATCTTACGTACTTCGTTTAGAAATCTCGAAATAATTTGACAATCGATGCTATTATTTCCCGGGCTCAACTTTGACTCGACATTGAAGTGTAAAATTGAGTCCTTCTAAGAGTAAGATAGAACAATTAAGGGGTCACCTCTCTCAGCAAAATCAGGCGGTTTAATTTCCGTCCAACTTGAGCAAAGGGAACCGCGTGCTTTTTCAACATTTTTTATCCTTTCTTCGTTATATTCATTCGTAGTCTCCGCCTAATACCACCTACTTTTTTGAAGTCTTAATTTTCCTCCATACATCAATAGGGTTCGTATCTTGAGTCAATGTTTCACTGATTACTCAAAGCTACCTCTTTTGATGTTTTTCAAACCACCTCTATATTCCCAAGTAATTTGTAAAAACATTTGATGTGATTACTCTAGTAGGCTTTCATTGGTCTCATCCATCTCGCGATATTTATTGGCTTTGACGTGAAGTCCTCTCGTTCTTCATGTTCTCTTCAGTAAATCTGACACGTCTGGTACATTGAAAGAGCTATCAGTAGTTCTCGAACTTCTTCGAGAACTTCGTCGTTATCCGCGTTTTGGTTGAGTCCGAGATGCTTCGATCTGAAGCATCTCTTGGTTGTATCATGATGGCAGTATTTGTTCGGTTGGTGACTCGCCGCAATCTGGGTCCGCGAAGGCATGCTGCATTCGCTGTAATTATGGTTCTCGTCAGTATATTTCTCCCCTCTTGTTATCCAGCCAAACATCGAAAATCTTGTTGATGTCGCGCTGAACAGTGTGACCTTGGTTGTACTTCGATCGTCCTACGAACTGCGGCATATGGCAAGTATTTTGGGCCAAGGTATTTTTGGTCTACGGTTTGGTGACTGCCGCCGCAATTTACGCAAGCGGGAGAATTATCACATCGGTTCTTCTAACTGTGCTTTTCCTTCGAACATTAACGGCAACGCTCTACTCAGGAGCAAAGTTTATTTATATGGCCAACCTGAGCATTTGACCTTCTCGAGGATTTCGCGATGTATAATCTCAACAGACACTGACTGTGATTCACGACTCTCTCTCTGTACAGTTGTGGTAGTCTATCCTCTGCTGACTCTTCTTTCCTTCCTTCGTCTCTTTGATGCTTTCTGTCCCATTTTCTTTCTATTTCGTATGTTGTACGTGAACTTAATAGAAAACACGGTGTTTTGTCGTCATTTAATTGGATTGGAATTCCCACAAGATCAACATTGTTTCTATTATCTAAGCTGTTGTCTTCCTCTGCTAGCGTAGCTCCACCAATGGCGGAACCACCTGCTGACGCTACTCTTAGGGTTGGAAAAATCCAATATATCCTCATGAAAAGGGTTTCTTGCCCGGTTTATTATTACACTTTATTTCTGCCTTTCAATGAAACTGGTTTGGATAAAGCCTCCGTGATTTGGATACAGAAAGCAGCGAGACTTTATTCTATAATCGATAAAGCGATCGATCATCGACCGCTCTCGTCGGCGGTTGCCTCGCCATCTGTCCGAGAGAAACGAGGCGAGATACGTGTGCTGCCGCCTTGTGGTCTGCGTTTGTGTTATTGTAGCTCAGACTATGCTCGAACGGAAGCGAAGACACTCGTGTGTACACTCATTGGAATACATACATTTTATTCGTATATACAAGGCGGCCCGAAAAGTGATGTCCAAAAGGAAAATCTAGATGCCTCGTATTAATGCATATCCGAACCACCCCCCCCCCCCCCCCCCCCCCCTCATATGTTCTACGATAATTTTCACTTTTCGAGAAAGAAAGCTTTTTTTCGAGTTTTCCTCTACCACAGGTTTTTCTTTCTTTTTTTTCTGTTTGTACTTTCATCTTGGTAGTTTTCAAAAGTAATTAGCAGTCATTCAGACTAGTGTAAGAATTCCTTTTTTCATCTGAATGTTATTGACTAATCAGCTTAAATCTATTTTTTTAACTCGTGATCAAGAACTTTAAGTAGTAAGAAATATGCAAAAAAGATTTTTTCATGAAGACTAAAAATGATTGTAGATTATCCGTGGGGGTGATTAGGATAGGTATTGATACAAGACATCTAGATTCCTTTTTCAGACGTCACTTTTCGGGCCACCCTGTATATATATACACATACACACGTAGGTGTGCATGCATACACGTTTACGTATACACCTATTTTGCCGGGGCCAAGATATATAAGCACGTGAGACAGAAAGATTGAGAGAGAGAGAGAGAGAGAGAGAGAGAGAGAGAGAGAGAGAGAGAGAGAGAGAGAGAGAGAGAGAAAAGGATAAGATAAAAAGGACGAGTAGAAGGAGGATGAGGCTGCTGGGATGGCCAGTGGTTAATGAAGTTGTCGGTTGAGGACGTTTACAGCTGTGGGGGACCTACCTGCGTGTGGTCCATTCACCATGGCTGGCCAGCCCAAGTGAGCAACAGGTTGCACAAACACACGCACGCACAATCCACCAGAGAGTACAACATCCCGTCTGTATTTTCAAGTTCTCTTGATCTCCATGCCTATATATATGTACATATATATATAATTCGTGTGTGTACATATTTCCCTCTCTTTCCCCTTCCTCTTCTTCGTTGAGCAACGCTGAAAGACTGGTTAGAAGAGCTGCGTTTTACACCCCCTCCCTGCCCGCGATTCCGCGGTGTTTGCTCGCCAAAGATTGTTTTTTTTTTTCTTTTCTTTCATCTTCTCTACTCTTTGGTAGCTTGTAATTGAGAGGTTGGATGGGATATTGCCTCGAGTACACTCTTACGCCTTTTTTTCCGTATACAAGTCGAGCGCAAAGAGGAACTTGGCCCGTAGATGTTAGAACAGTTTCAGCATTTTACGCAACCGCGAGCTATATAAAAAAAAAACGGATTATTTTCTGGAGAGCAAATAAGATCGGACTGTGTAAAAGTAAAGTGTTCACTAAAGAGGTGGGGGGATGACAATGAGAGTGGTACGAAAAACGATTTAATTAAGGTTCTACTTTCTCTCTGTCTGTCTCTCTCTCTCTCGCCCTCTCTATTTGTCTTGATGACTCGACTCGGCCTAATGACTGGACATAATCATGAAAATCAATCAATCAATTTCTCACTAGGTATTTCCGGTAGTCTATGGTAACTTTTTACGGCTTAGTAGCCAAACGCGGAACCGCTCATAACTTTGTTATATCCGTCTGTCACAGCCTCAGAGTTTCTACAGTTGAAAAGCTATATGCGTCCAATTTAACAGATGCTTCCGATGGGGATCTCAATTAATATGTAGGCAAATCGAGTGTGGGGTCATTGAACAGGTTATTCGAAATTAAAGTGCCACTTACCATTTTTTTGTGAGCCCCTTTAGCCAAATGTCGACTCTTCAATGAGATAAGTAACATGTCCTTTCCACTTTATAGCTACCGTATTGAAAAATCTAAAAACATTCTAGGTACCAGCATTTCATTGGAACTTGCGATTGGAATTATTTCAGTTGACTTACAACAACAAATTCAGGCGATATTGCCAACCAAAAGACCGCTAAGTTGACTCGATGGAAACTCCGTAAGAGGACGGTACTAATAACTTTGTCGCGTGTTGTTTGAAGCCTCGTTAATGAAATATCAAACATCAAAGAAAAGGCCCTTCTCACTTCACCCCTCCTGTACAAGACTAGAATATTGCGATTGAGATTATTGAATGAAATGGAAGTGAGTGTGCAATCAATAATTATCGTACAACATACATAATATTACCAAGTGCACATCAGGTCAAAAATAATTCTCCAAATGATTGCGCAAACAAATGACCACGGAACCTTATTTTACGCTCTTGGCAGGTTTTCATTGCAATGGTCATGATAATAATCATCGTTATATTTATTACAATAATGATCCCACGAAACGTCCACGGCACTCACGATTGATCAGGCCAAAGCAACGAAAAAGCATATCACAGAGAATAATTTGTATTTAATTCACTTGGAGTGCAAAAGTGTGTACAAATGATCGAACGGAGCCTCTTGGACATCTGTTGCAGATGATGCACCGTCAGCAGACCCTGTCGCTCCTGAGGTCCAACAGCAGCAGAGGAAACAACAACAGCGGCAAAAGGATAAGCAACTTGTCGAGCACTTGTTCGTCAACGTTGTCGTTAATATCGAGGCGATGCTCGTCCAATCGTTCGAAAAGCTCGTCAACGGCAAACCCGAGCCCGACGACCATTACTCCGAGATGCGCCGCGACGACGACCTCAACGACGTCGACCACGACGCATCATTCCTCGTCGTCGTCGTGTCCTGTTTTACTCTCGGTACTCGCATGGTCCGTAACGCTTTTATTGATCTCTTCGTGCCTCGGGATTGCCGACGCGGGCGTGCTCATGGGACATCCACTGGGGAAGAGATCCTTCATGCAGCTACAGTGCAAGGGGATCTACGACAAGAGCATCTTCGCTCGCCTCGATCGCATCTGCGAGGACTGTTACAATCTCTTCCGTGAACCGACTCTTCACACCCTGTGCAGGTACAGCGACCTCTCGGTATTTGCCTTGATTAGTCGAATTCCCCATTATTCGCGATGACACGGTTGTGAATTTAGGGATGCGAGTTTCTCATGGTTTCGTACGTCGAGACAAGTGGTCTCTGGTCAAATCGAATTTTGTTCGTATCTTTCCCCTATCAGATCTTTCTCTGATATTCAATTAAATAATATTCGATTTTGTTGAAGCTTATATATGTTGTAAAGCATTGAAAACTAAGCGACACGTTTTTTTTTCTCGATCAGCGGAAAAACGGTTTTCAGGGGTGAAACCAGCCCTTGAAGAAGGGCATGTCAAGGGGTAATATTGCAGTTCCACCCACAAGCAGCCGACCGACGGCAATGAAACAAAAACGAAAATCTTCTAATCCGAAGCGATGAAAAATCCGCTAGAGAGTTATCGCAGAAAAATGATTAAGGGGTGAACCACCCTTATTTGAGGGCTGGCTTTACCTCCTAAGGCAGTTTTTCCGCCGATAGAAAAAAATACGTGTCGCTTAGTTTTCGATGCTTCATAACATATATAAGTTTCAACAAAATCGAAGGACGACACCTGAGGGATGTTCCTTGTGGTCTATAAACAAAAACGTTTGCGTACTCGGATTGCAACGAAAATTCTTATGAATTTCTTCATTTCATTATTATGCAAAATCATATTTTGCGGATTCACATTGTAGATCGCTAAATAAGAATGCTAAAAAATGCTTGCGAGATTTTCGTAGCTAAAATTTGCCAAAGGACATTTGAGTAATTAAAACAAAAATCGTTTTCGTTGCATTCCAACGATCCAAACTTCAGCGTCATTAGGAAACTGCTTCTAATAGAAAAAGTTATGTTCCACCCTAGTAGGTTTTTATTCAAATTTGATAAGCTTATTCGTTTTGTCAGCTTTCTTCATTTATTTGCTATTTGTGCACGAAGTCTCGGACTTTGTCACCGTAAAAAAGCAGATTCGAAATGCCATAGTAAAATTAGAAGAGGTTTTTTAGTAAAAAAAAAAGGAAAAGGTTTTTTCGATTTATAGGCTGTTTATAATTATTTATAATTATTATAGTAACATTCATTCGAACATAATAACATTTCGAATAGTACGAATTCGCGAATATGTGAAGCATTTATTTGACTTGAAGAAATTACTTTTTCAAAATCAACATTTAACCCTTACTTGCCACACTTCTGTAGATTACACGTCATCAATACATTTTCGTATAAGAAAAAAAAATGGTGGTGTTGTTTTGAACCCCACAGTGGCAAGTAAGGGTTAATGAACACTTTTTAACGACGGCGTATGCTTCAAATATTTCTTTAGGACCAATAAACATTTTGGTAGAAGTAAACAATATAATAATTAAATAATAAGTTGCTGGAAACGAGAATCCATTGAATATAGTGCATTCAGTTGATTCGAAAAGTCATCATCCTCGCAGGGCCAAGATCCGTCAAACTTTTTTCTCGTTTAATGTTAACGTGCCTTCGTATGCACGCCCATATATGAATCGGGTTTCCGACTGCCGCGATATTCTGGTACAGTGTTTTGTAGTGGAGGCCAAATTTTGACGACACTGATGAAAACCGGCATAAGCCTATCATCGATACTTTTGCTCCAGATTCGGACCACGAATTCCACTGAACCGGACCCAAGTATTGTACGACAGAGTCCGTTGGTCGAATGGAGATATGAACGAAAAAACAGTGAACCTGTTTTGTTATTTTCTTGAACCAAGCTCGATTAAATGATACGACCATTTTTACGTCGTACGATAACGAACGTATCTTTTAAATCCGTAAAAAAACGAGCCATCGTGGTTGGCCAAAAAAAAATATGCCTCACGAGCTTTCTTATTTTATTTAGCAAGGGCCGAAAGAACATATCGTGCTGAACGCGCTGCGCTGTCTTGAAAAATTATAATACCAACAGAATCAAAATCCCCTTCATTCATAAGTAGCTTTCTTATTCTAGGAGAAACAATCTCGATATTTGATTCCCTAAATGTGGTTTGTCAACGTCGAGACCTGGCGTCTTCAATGGTGTTGAAGTTGGCATCGTTGGAACGCAACGAAAGTTGTTTTTTACATTTCATTTTACATATTTTAGTTGTTATAGATATTTTTTTATAAATTTATATTGTAGATTGCTCAACAAATATCTTAAAAATGGTTGTGGGAAATTTGTAGACAAAGTTTACCACGAGAAATTAATGAAATTCCGGAATATTCATTTTCGTTGCATTCCATTGACGCAAACTTCGACCTCATGACCTGGCGTCCTTTCTCGCTCTCGAAAATAATAATAGTTCGTAGTAATAATACGGCAAAATTCTGTTGGTTTTTTTTAATCAAAAGAAAATTTCATTAACAAACGGAACTTTCCTGTAGACCTAATTCAGCCAGCTTCATCAAAATTCTTACCGACGTTATCCACAAAAAAAGTTCAAACCAACTGCCCCCGCGTTCCATTAGAACCCAATAAGATTGCTCGATCGATGGCCCATGCGATCTTTTGCCTCAAAGTTTTCTCGAAATTTGCATCCGCGTATGCAAAAATGGCACTTGATCGGAGACCAGCTGAAAAAAAGGATTCGATTATCGATCGTTCGAACAGAAGAAGCTTTTTCGAATTTTTGACAATCCTGCCAGGTGATGGCTTGAGAGCGTGACGGTGGCTAAGCATGGGCAGATTGCGGTCGAGCATTACAGGTGGAGAATGCCTCGTAGGGCCAACGGAGTATGTGCACAGCTTGTATATATATATATATATATATATATATATATATATATATATATATATATATATATATATATATATATATATATATATATACATGGAGGCACGCGCGTATCGAAACGCAATGAGATTTCTCTTCTATTTATAGCCTCGCGGGAACGAATGCCAGGCGTACATCCGTTATTACCTGGCCTCGCAACTCTTGGATCCGCGAACTGACTCTCGTCGATGCCATACGACGAGAGCGAGTTACGCCTTTTTTTCTTTCCCCGTCTCTCTCTTCGTATGTCTTTTTTGTTTGTTTGCCATTCAACTTTTATTCACTTATCGGGTATGGAACTTGAGCGAGAAGAGCACACACGATTTCGAAAGCAACCAGTTTATCCGTTTCGAGCTATGTGAAGGTTTGCATCGTTGAGGTGCAATGAAAAGTATTTTTTTCCGTAACGCCTAATTTCCTTTTGGGTTGGGTTCGGGTTAGAGAATATATGAAACGTTTTTCGAAATCCTCTTTAAAGATCTACTAGGACGTTGAATAAGTTCTCGCTGTTTTCCAACACATGTCGTTACGCGAACGACGTTATAAAAAATAATGATTTCGATGTCTTGAACCAGAGGCATTTATGAAGACTCATGCCAGACGCTAGCTGCACTTGCAGAATCATTGGGAGTTGATCACACAACAGTTTCGAAACGTTTGGAAGCATTAGGAAACGAAAACTTATTCAACATTCCGATAAATGTACAAAACGGAAGCATTCTGGATAAATATATGAAAAAGCAATATAAAAAAATGTATTTCGATTAAACAAAATTAGCGAAGAAACACAGGAAGAAGGAGAGAGAGAGACGTGAAAGCCCCCCATTATCGAATGAACATCGAATTTTTGTTTTATTTGTGAAAAATTTGCAGAAAGAACTGCTTCACGTCGGACTACTTCAAGGGATGCCTGGACGTGCTTTTACTGCAGGATGAAGTGGAACAGATTCAAACGTGGATCAAACAACTCCACGGAGCTGATCCTGGGGTTTAGGTAGCTTTTATTTTATTTTTTGGTTTATGATTTGTCCTCGAGCCTTTTCTTTCTTTTATTCTTTGTTAATCATTCACCTGATCCTTTTTCTAACTTTGTTCCGCTGTCCCGGTTGAAACCTGCGTTTCTGCTTCACCCTTTTTCATCTCGAACGTTTGATCTTACGTTTTGTCATTCGGTTTAAAATTCTCACGCTTCATTGACTCGATTTTTTTCCGAGTCCCGGCATCGCGTCGGTCTAAGAAGTCTTAGGTAATTGAGCAAGTATAGAAAACAGCCTTTTAACTTCACGTCATCATTGTCCTGTTCCTGAAGGTGGTACGAGCAGCTTGGCGAGAGAGATTTTTCCTATAAGCACATTCAAATAACCCCATTCCGATATAGAAAAAAGTGTAATACGAAAAAGTATAACTTTACGCGTGCAAAAAATTACTCGATTCCATACATTACAATCTGAAAAGTATAGAGACAGCGATCATGTTCGCTCAGATTTATTGACCCTGAAGATTTGGGACCTGATATTTAATCTCTGAATATAAATAAAACAAACGAGAGCACGTTCGTAATGAATTCAAGGCGCGAGCCTGTATTGGAAGGTCCAAAAAAGCGTTTTTTTCGGGAATTTTTTTAGAACGGAAAAAAAACAAGTAAGCCCAGTAAACATTGAGGTATCTTTTCATGTATGTTTGAAATGTATAAAAAAACGAATTTCAACATGAAACAATAAATGACTGCAGATTTATCAGCCTATTCCATGTGCGTCTTGCCACTGCAGTCCCCAATCGGCGGGAAATGTGCAACTCGTAATTCTTGACTGATCCAAATAAACCAATAAAATATTCAATTGTCATGTATTTTTCTTCTGGGTCAATTCAGAAAAAGCTGAAAAAATCGTGATATCATAACTTTTCTCAGGTTTGAAAAAAAGTGTGTTAATGAAAACATTTTAACATGCTAAAAAAATTATTTAAAAATACTTATTCTACGACTTTTGTAATTCACTTAAAAGAGATTTTCGTAACGAAGAAAATAAACTTTGGTTTTATTCAATAGGTCGTTTAGATTTTTGCCTCTGTAACTGTGTAAATATATTCTTGGATAGTTTATCTATCGATATAGGCAATTAAAAAAAAACCATTTTTCGGACCTTCTAATTCAGGCTCCCGCCTTAACGCTTTAACAACACGGGTGTAGACAATCTACAGTAGCGGTCTAATAATCAAGTGCGTGCTCGTACTGCCCAAAGTCATCTGTTCCTTTTTTCCCATTTGTGCTCCTACGGGGGTCAAAAATTGCATTTTGTCGACACCATTTTTTCCCCAACAATTTCCACCGTTCACGTACGATTTTTTTTACGTGCAGCGATTTGTTTTTTGGTGGTTTTTGCGTTTTGTTGGGCTCTTTGCTATGGGATTGGAGTGCCACGCGAGAGTGTACATTCATCGCTGAGCGAATGAGACGAATGTTGTTTTTTACAGGAGCCAGGCAATTTTATTCGGTGGCGAGAATTTTTTCGACTGGCAGAATTTTTTAACCAGCGTTTTTTCCTCGCAATAACACCGTGCCGATTGCCCCATTACCCATCTGTCCCTCAATAACGATGTACAAAAAAATCCCCCAAACTCAATGCAAACTTCATCTTCTTTCCTCCCCATCGAGAGCCTGCGCTAATCTTTGCTCTTGTGTTTTTTGGTTTTTCGTTGGCGCGATTCCGCTGGATCGAAAAACAGGCAAGATTGCTTCAGCACAAAATACTTTACGAGCTGCATCCAAGCACTGCTGCTTGAGGACGAGAAAGAAAAGTTCCAGGAGATGGCGGAGTACCTTGGCCGCAGGAAGTAAAACGGATGAATACTTATGCAAACGATAAAACGGACGTCGGTACGGGGCACGGCGGGACAGAGCGAGCGGGAACGATGAGACGTGCGATCTGATTTGTATTTCGGAATGGATCACGCGGTTTTATTACGAGCGAGGGACAACAACGTTCTCCGTGAAATACCATCGCGTGAATTATTTTTTGTCAATTCTTTCGCCATGTTGCCAACGACGAGGAGCGACCTCTCGTTCTCGAGGGCTCGAATCGATCGTTCCCTCGTATATTAATACCGCGGAGAGGTTAGGATTGCCCTTGATGGGTGAGGAAAAAAAAATGCGTTGGAAGGGAAACGAGACGATACGAGGGACAAGGACGAAAAGTAGCGAGGAGGATTATTAGGAAAGAGAAGAAGTAGGCGAATGACAAGGAGATCTCTCGAACGTCGTCGTCACCGCGCGTCCTAAGGCTTAAGCGGAACGGTACCGAGGGCCATACATCCCATTACGAATTCTAGTCGACATAAAATATATCTGCGCACCATTTAACGCGCGTACGTACGAGTATAAATTTTAACAAATATACGCATACACACACGCCCAAACGTTAACACAAACACACACACGCATGCACAAATACACGTGTGCAAAATGCGAATGAACGTGGAATGACGACGAAAGAGAAAAAAAACCGTATATGTCTACACGAGAGAGGAAAACAGTTGAACGTACACATTATTTCTCATCGCGTTGGAGTTTGTGTCGGTCGAGTAAAACGCAAGTTTTTTTGGTTTTCTTTATTTTTATTATTATCTACTCATTTTTTATTATACGAAAAAAAACAGCGCGTGAATCTTCAACGAGGATCCTGAAAATCGAACGAGTAATTTTTGCAACCTAAATTTGGAAAAAGAAAACGTTTGAAGTTCACACAAAGACGATTTTTGTGAAACTTCGGCATCGTATTAACTGCAGTATGTATTTTTTTTTTTCAATTGTCACTTCCATTAGCGATTTCTCGTTGCGACGACAAATCTGAGATCGGTGAATGACGCGTTTTTTTGTTCTTTTTAGGATAAAATTGCCAGGCTTTAGGACTTTCGTGTATTTCTTGCTCCAAAATTTGCGATCTGCATTTGAAAAAAAAGAAATCTCTGGCGACACGAAACTTTTGCAGAACATACACCCACGCACACGTACACACACACAAAACAACTCGCTACCTTGATAGATAAAAGAAAAGAAAACAACGACGATATGGACTTGACAAACGTAAATCATAAACATATATAGCCGAATACGGAAAAATCGAGAGTATTACGATTACGCGTATTATTAATTATATTATTAACATAAACGACTATCGCTAATATTATATACGCTTACACGCATACGTGTATGTATATATACATACATGCATATACACAAATATATATTCACATACATACATACAGACATACACATGCATACATATACATATATATACACGTATCGATGTTGTTATCGTTGGCGAATCAGTGCAGCCTGGTGATGATGAGAGAACGAGAGGGAACAAAAAGAACAATTAACGAGAGACGGAGAGAAAGAGCGCTGCGTCTTTCGAGGATCAAACTCGTATTTATACATTTTAGTATTTATTTATTATTCCTTAAAGTCCTGAAGTCGACGAGAGATATACTCCGGTCACCGATATGTTCTCATGAAACATTCCAAAATCAGTATTTCACGATGCAGTGTTTATTTTAGACTCAATTACGGCTACGGACGGCCAGCCTACCCAACATCGGACGAATTCTTCCCTTTTCATCCTTCCATTCTGCTTTTATTTTATTTTTTGTTATTTCGTTTCGATTTTTCGTTATTCCCTACAGTCCGGACCGGTGAAAATGTATTTTCAGTGGTATCCCACACCCTTCCCTTTTCCACCCTCACCGACTCGATTTGCACGACGTCGTTGTATCGATGCGTACGATTTACTAATGGCTCGTGTAATTACTTGGAGAGCTGGCCTCGATTTTTTGTTTGTTTTTTCTTTCTTTTTTACTAACGTTTTGTAAAAAAAAAAAATCATCGATGCGAACGGTCGAAGAATGATCGAGTGAGAGGAAAGTGACTTTTCTTTTAATTGTTTGCTTTGTTCGTTGTAAAGGAAATAAAATCGTCGAACTTATCATTCCAATTTACCGTAGTGCGTTAGACGTAGGCGCGACAAACGAGAAATAACTATGAACAGCAATCTCACTGACGTCGAGTATGCGGTTTCGAAGGAAAGTTTTTTTTTTGTTTCTTTTCCTTACTATCATGTTTCGTATGTTTGAGACGAAAATCGCGTATAAGTGTAGGGGATTCGTGCAGAAACACACGAATGAGCGGGCGAGAAAGAGAGGAAGAGAGAGCGAGTGTAAAAAAGAGACGAGTGAGGATGATTTACTTACTTTAATAGACACGCGATATTAAGATGCTCGCATATCGCAATTTAATTTTGTTTTAATTTATTTCACGAAATGTAATAATTTTCCGTTACGATTTAATTATATTATATTTATATATTCGCACACTATATTCTTCAGGAAGGATATTGCGCTACGATAAAGAGAAGAAAAAGAAAGAAGAACACGACTACAAAAATTCAGAGAGAATTTGAGAGTGAAATATATATATATATATATATATATATATATATATATATATATTCATAAATATATATGTGTATATTATGTATGACGAGAACGCTAAGAAAATCGTATCCTAATCGACGATCATGTCATATTATATTATATAAAGGGTATATAATGTAATGATTTACAATATGGCATATGCGTTTGCATATCCACGTAATTACGTGCGCATTAACTATATACGGGAAGTGTATGTTAATATGTGTGTATATATGCATATGCGTATATTAACGATGGATATCTAAATTTATTTTTGTTCGCGTGAATAAACGGATGAATGTAATGCTTCGCCTCTGTTTTTCATTGTATAGGGAACAAAAATCCAACTACCCGAAACACCTGAAAATCCTTTGAGGAGGGTCCCTCAAGGATGTCCTCCCAATCAAACGAACCGTGACATTTTTTTGGGATTTTTTTCTCAAAAGCCTTTCTAAATATCGGGAAAAAAACGCTTTTGGTCTCGACGAAAGTGTGTCTTTGAGATGGGTTGGAATAAAAATGAAACATAGAAAATCGTATTTTTTTCGGCTGTACCTCCGATTTAGCTGAAGTGTGCGCTCCTTTTTTCGATTATATTTATATGTTATTGCCTAAATGCATTTTTGGCGCAACGCAATGGTTTTCGAAATAGTGCATTTAGAAAATTGATAAATTAACGCGCGTGTACGTCTATATAGTAGTCCGTGTCCAGATGAGGCGATTTACACGCGTTCCACGCTCAAGTCGAGATTCTCGTGTAGTAGTCCAGTAAAAGAGACGAAAACCCAGCACTTTTTAGCGTAGAATATGAATTTTTGACTGAAGGTAGATGGTTGCGCACTGAAAGTAACCCCAATAAAATGTTGCCCTTCAACTCGCCCCAATCCTAAGAAATACGGGTTGAAAACTCAAAAATCGCCGTATCTGGATAATTAATAGCCCGATCAAAAAAGGTTTTAGCCAAAAGTTGTTTGGAATAATAAAATTCGTATAAAGTTATCTGACGTCCAAACCCCTATCTTTGAAAATACCGGCACAAAAACGGTTCGAAAATTCGCGGTTGATGCGTGTGCGAACGGAGTAGACATATTGCTGCGTCCTTGTTTCGGTCAGTGGTGCTTTCGTGTTTTTGTGCCGCTATTTTCGAAGATAGGGGATTAAAGGTCAGATAACCATATACGTATTTGTATTTGTATTGTTTCCTCTTGTACAACGCTTTGCGCTTTTTACATACCCCTCGCCAGTTTATACATTGCACGCTTATATCTATGTCCTTAATCCTATTCTTAATTCTTATTTCTCTGCCACCTTTCTAATCTCCAGTGACTGCTAGTCTGTCTTGAGACTGTTCCCCGCGGTCACGGTTCTTCCCTTGCTATCTTTTCGAACTCTTTGGTATAATAACAGATCTCCTTTACTATCCCTCCTTTCAACGTCTCAATCCACCAGTATTCGAGGCTATCTCCTTCTCTTCCCTTCCTCCACTTATCCACCCCTTCTACCCACTTCCGCCTGATCTTTTTTCTCGCTTTTTCGCATTTCCAGATATGCTCCATCGTCTCCTCCTCCTTCTTGCATACCCCGCACATCCATTTCTCGAACCCTTTTTTCCGCGCTTTTCCTACGTTTCCGCACCTCAGCCATGCCCATTCCTCTTTGACTGCTCCTGCCAGCCCTTCCTGTTTCCAATATCTCTCCTCTGCCATGTTCTCCTTTATCTCCTTATATATTTTATTGTATGTCGACCTGTCCACCCCTGTCCAATCCTTTTGGATGTCTTGGTCCTTTTTCTTTTCTACCCCTTCCTTCAGAATTTCGCCGACTTCTTTCAAGCTGCCACCTTCTCTCATCATGTTTAAAATCCTTCCCTCCCCAACTTCCCGCATGGCGTCCCTAAGTTCCCTTCCCCATTTCGACTCGTTCCCGTTTCCTATATTTCTTATCTCCTCTCTTAGGCAGATTTTTGGCCACCTCTCCTTGGGCATGTCCAGAATCTTTAGCAAGTAGTCGCTTGCTCTGCGTCTCGCCTCGACCTCTATGCTCCTTTTGCCCGCCTCTAATTTCCAGATGTAACCCGGCGTGTTTCGTGCTACCCCCATTGCCATCATCACGTATCTCGCTTGCAGCCTCTCTACTTCCTCTCTCCTTTTCCACCCCCAAACCTCCACTCCATACAGCACCCCTGCCTTCACCAGCGATTCCATCAGCTGCAGCCTATATTTCAAACCATCTATTTTCGCTCTCTTCAGCACCCCCCACACAGAATTTGCCGCCTTCCTCGCTTTTGCCACCACCATGCTCAGGATAACCATATACGTATTTTATTATTCCAAACAAATTTTGTTTGAAACATTTTTTCATCGGGCTATTAATCATCGAAATACGGCGGTTTTTAAGTTTTTAACCCCTCTTTCTTAGGGTTGGGGCGAGTTGAGGGACAACGTTTTATTGGGGTTAATATCAGTATGCAACCATCTACCTTCAGTCAAAAATTCATATTCTACGCTGAAAAGTGCTGGGTTTTCGTCACTGTTACCGGACTATAGATAGTGCACGCGGTTTACAGGCGAGTGCATGTGGACGGACTATACAGACGTCTAGCATCTCACAATCACCGCATCCGGACACGGCCTAACATGACGTGCTAGGCCGTATCCCTACTTTATCCCTACGATAAAGTAGGGAAATCCTACGATGAAGTAGGGAAATCCTACTTTATCGATGTGATCAGACACGTTTGTCGCTTGTGACGTGTTGAGTGTTTGTTTTTTTTTCGTTTGCTCAGGTTTTAGATTCGTTTGGGTTTGTTTTCGTGTGCTCCGATTTTGGATTTCTTTAGATTTGTTTTCGCTCGCTCGACTTTTGGATTTGTTTGAGTTTATTTTCGTTTGCTCGGGTTTTGGGTTTGTTTTCGTTTGCTCGGATTTTGGATTTATTTGGGTTTATTTTCATTCGCCCGGGTTTCCGGGGTTTCATTGTATTTGTGTAGGCTTCGTTATGTTGTTTGGGTTCTGTAGCATTTGTTTAGGTTTCGTGGTTAGGTTTCGTAAAACTAGTTTTTTTCATTAACAATTCTCGTCAACCAGAAGGTAGAAATATTATCAAAATTTCTACCAAGTTTCAACTCAATCGGCTTCAATAGTTTTATAGTGATCCTGCATGCCAATTTCGAAAAATTAATTTTGAGAAAAACGCATTTAAAGTTTACATAGAATTTGAATGAAATTGCAGTAGGTACTTGTGGTAACTAATTACTTAAAAGGTGAGATGCAGTCAGAATTTAAAAAAAATCGATTTTTTTAAACATTTTCTTGAATGTTTCGAAAATATTCCCTGAAAATGTCAAGTCAATCCGATTAACAGTTCCTGGGATATCTCACAATTATTGAAGGGGCGTCGGGACCGCATGGCAGGTAGCGGACGGCAGCTGCAAGCAACTCGATTCTTACGAGCAAAATTATCGCCCTTTAGCCCAAATTGTTATGGATGCCATAAAGCAATTTATGAAGATCCGAGTAATGATAATTTACTCTCTAGGTGTATCGATGGCATCAATCAAAACAATAACAAAAGCTTAAATAAGCTAATTTGGAAAATAAGCCCGAAAACAGTGTGTAGTAGCAGTACTATTGTAGAAATTGCTGCATATGTTGCTGCTTGTGTATTCAATCAAGATACACACACATTGTTACTGATCATGAATACACTTGGCATTAATTGTGGACCCAATTCTCACCGGTACACAGAAATAATCTATTCTCAACGTATGGACGTGGCTGACAAACGCGCAAACGATAATACCCGGGAAGGCAAAATGCTTCGAAAACAACAACAAATTGATATTTTGGGAGCTTCCACATCGGCAGAAGCCCTATTGTATGGGCCAGGAATTGATGATTCGATGTAAGTCATTTTTTAATTAGTATTTCTGTATATAAATCAAGTGTAAAATTGGAAAACTCTTTCAGAAATTTTCAAAAATGTATTACTAAAATACTATGAACTTTAGCAAAATTATATAAAGAATACTTTCGTTTTGAAATTTCCCAAAATGTTAAATAATAATAATTCGTCCCGAAAAACTTCAATTTTTTGAAAAATTGTTTCAACCATTGACTATAAACAATTGAATGCTCGACTTTTCGGCAAGCAAACTGGTGATATTCGAATTCAGCGGATCAAAATACATTTGTTTTTTAAAAATACGCGTTTTTCTCGAAAATATGTTTTTCAAGTCGGTGACCGCTATAATTCAAAAACCATTCGATGGATTTCGATGAAATTTGGTGTGCTTATTAATAGCATTAAAAACTAGTCCTTAATCGAAGGATTTTCATTTTTGTTGAAAATTTCTATTTTTTTTAACAATAAACGTGCGATTTTTCGGTCGAAAATCGAAAGTTATCTGTCTGAAGCTGCCATTTTTTTAATTTTTGAAAAAGAAAACTTCGATTAAAGACTAGATTTATTATTAAACTAATGATTTTTTTGGTTTTTTATTTCAGATGATCCAGTAAAATTTTATGATGGTCACCGCAAAGCACTACATGCGGAAGGGGTTCCGACAAAGATGGCGATATTGTTATAAATAATCAATATTTTTCTTTGAAAATTTGTACAAGTCAAGTTGAAATATAACATAAAAAGTCTGTGTAACCACTCTTGTAAAACAAACTTAATTACTTTAAAAAAAAATTATTGAAAATGCTCGTTTTTTTACGCCTCTGACTGCATCTCACCCCTTAAGTAATCTGTTACAAAGTAATTTAATGATCAATAACAGTAGTAATTGTAATTTTTTATTGTTAATTTAATTAGTTTTTGCCCATCTCTGCCTGCCCCGCTGCACTCTCGCTTCTACCTGCGGCGCGCGCTCCGAACCTGAGCGGTGAGGCACAGCGTTGACGGAACGTTTCAAGATTTTAGAAATCCTATCGTTCGATTGTTTAATAAATGATTGATTTTAAAAAATCGATATTTCGAAAGCAATTGCGTTGCGCCGAATATCCATGTAGGCAAAGGCTAATATTGTCGCAAAGAAGATCCGTGCAAAATTTCAGCTAAATAGGAGGTAACAGCTATTCGAAAGTGTATCCTTCTTTTCTAAATATGGGACGTTATCGCTAAGCAACAGGTACTTCGTTATACAAGAAGAAAAGAATCACCTTTTAGTTTGCAGAAAGATGAACAGAGGGCATCTCTTTGTTTGCTCGAAATGTTATTCGTAAGGGAGAAAACTTGGTGGCGGGAATTTTATCGACCGAAGACGTGATAGATCGCTTCAATAGTAGAGAACAAAAATACTGCGCCGCTTGTTGCTTGGCGAATGGTAACATGTATTTATGACTCTGCGAGCCTGCAATATTTCTCGGTCTCCGTTGTTTCCTCGCGAGATGGCAATACGTGTACGCGCGGTGTGACGACTCTGTCACCCTAAGTCGTCCGCGATCTTGAAATTCTCATCTTTACCGACTAGTAACGCGGACTGAGGCGCTCGAAGTGTCAACGATGAAACTCAAAGTTTCCTATCTTCAAAAGACTGACTCGGGGTTCGGAGACTAGGTGTATGTATAGGCATATAGTTGGTAAGCCTGATTACGGCGCTGTGGACAGAAAAGCGTGTGTTCAATATTCTACAACCAAATAAAGTGACAAACGTTAATTAAATTCCGTTGTCCAATAAATATCGTGTGTACCTGGTGTAACAATTCCTTAAAAAATCAGTGGAACTTATCCGAAGGGTCCACAGCAGTGTGGCGCTCCCACAAGTTCAACTTTGTAGCGACAGTATTCGTGGTCGTTAGCTGGCGACAGCCCATGAGAGGCTCTCTTTCTCCTGTGATTGTGCATGCGATTGGCTGTCGCTAGGTAACGGTAACGAAAACTGTCGCTGCCGAGTTCCAGCGTTCCTTACAAGCCGTCACAGAGGTGTGCGTCACAATATATACAACCGTCTTTCCCCTAGATACTAACACCCATTGCCTTTAGAGCAGGGTACAGTGGCACAGCTCTACTGATTAGTCCACCACTGCACACGAGACGAAGCGCAAAATTCCGTTTCCTATCTTCTACCTTACCGACATAACAGAACCTGGACACGATTGACAACTATAGTACAGTGGCACAACTCTACTGACGAGTCTGCCACTGTACACGAGACGAAACGCAAAATTCCTTTTCGTGCCTTCTAACTTACCGACCTAACAGAACCTGGATACCATGGAGACTATACTAAAAGAGTCCGAACTACGTACTACGGAAATGGTATGCGAATCTGTTGGAAAAACACAGTTCCCATTGCGGCCACTATGTGGTGCCGGTGATGGCTGATGCTTTGACGGTGGGGGTAAATCGCGACAAACTTCATTCCATTGAGCGGAAATTAAAAGGAATATAACCAAAAACTGAATATTCAAACACGTGTACTCATGCACATGCGAACCAAACGATAGTAATTACTGCTGATTGTGTATATCAATCAATAACCCATTTCATCTCGGTCACACGTGGCTACCTTCATTGCACCATGCGCCATGCCCCCTGTAACAATCCGTTATACATGACTCTCGTAATGTCCGTCTCTCCTACTTTCAATCACTCCCACGTGTGGCGATAGTAGTCTTCTGCTCGATAACTAGATATATGGCGTATAAAATGTTCTGAAAATATTATCGACTCACAATCCACAAGGCACAACGCAACCGTGAAACGAGTTAAACTCCAAGTACTTCCAAAATTATGTTGTTATACCAAGTATGGAACGCGCATGCGTGAAAAAAGCCGAGCAGAGGACTACTACCGCCACGGAGTGGACTGTAGCGAAATGAAACATCTTGGACAATACGCGAATAATTTATTGCCATAGGAATAGTCAAGGAGACTACAGGGAAGGAGTCCAATCTTCGTATGGTGAGACCACGGTTTTACATACAGGTCTAGAAACCCCAGTGGGGTAGGTAGCTTATTGGAGAATGTTGGTAGTTCATTAACCACCACTGGGCGGGGTCAGACAGAGACAGACTAGTCGGCCATGGTTCTATCTGTCTATCTCTATCCCACCTTCATCAGAGATTAGTAGGGAGATGTACAACGCTCCCCTTTCCGGCGTGCCTCAGAAAGGGCGCTAAATCGCGGCGGCGAGTTCGGGAATATGATTTTGTGTGCATCGCCTCTGTCGAGGTTGCAGATTCCCTTGTAGCCGCGCGAGTCGTGAGCACCGCTCAAGTCGATATCGCAGTCAGCGTGCACACGAATGGGTAGCTCGGTGGGGGAAAAGTCTCTGCCCCTCGCTCACTCGACAGGCGAACGGAGCGAGGCAGGCAGCCAGATCGCGCGTAAAAGTTACCCCCTCTCTAGTCACTTACGCGCCCATCACACAATCATAGTAGCGCGTGTCCGTGAGCGAGCGTCGCTCGGACACTTCGGAAAGAGCCGAGCACGGTCGAAGTGTCCCGACCGCGCCATCGGCAGCTACACCAATACATGGACGCTGAGCACGTTCATGTGCGGCCAAGCCGAAACGAAGGCTTCGAGGGAAAAAGCAATCTGAGCACGACTCGCGCGTGACGTCATCCGACGGCACGCGCGAGGCTTTTAGATGATTTCAATGCTTATTTAGCTCTTGATTCTCTGCGTTATTAATGTATACAAAAAAATGTATCGCGCACTCTGATCGCTTATTTTTTTAGTTTATACGTTAATTTAAATATAATAATAAATCTAAATCACAACTTATTTATCTTATATAAAATTGTTTACGCTTTACTCACACCCGTCCTCATGCCAAATAAATTATAATTATTATATTAATTCTATATAATTATTATATTAAGTATTATTATATTAATTCTCATACTTTCATCAAGCGATAAAGCATTATCCCCAAAAACAAACCAATCATCCACATATTTTGTACAACGGTGAGATGGTCCCGTTGGTAGCGTTCCTAGCTTCGGTCCGCAGGGGCCCCTAGTGCAAATTTTTCTCCAAATTTTTCCTAATTTCTCATATTTTAGTCATATTTGAGATTTTCGCAGAAAAAATGATTTAAAACAGATTCAAGTACTGGTCTATTTTCCAAAAACACATTTCTTTTTACTGAAAATTCATAATTTCTCATTTTTTTCCCGGAAATTTCTCTTTTTCCTATGACCTGAGTGAACGGCTGCGGGAGATATTCGGAGAAAAGTTATAGATGAAAAAAATGAGATTTTCGTAAAAAAAACTTATTACATTTTTTTATGCCTCATAATTCTGAGAAATAATGAATTTCCGAAATTTTTACAAACATTCTTTTCCTTAAGGGGTAAACCACTGTAACGGCCTGCCACGAAGCGTTTTAGACAAATAGTACTTGGGGTAATTATTAAGCATATATTGAAGTATATTGCGAAAAAATTTTATGGGAAAATATTACAAAATGGCGACACTGCACAAAATTCTTCCGAGACATGTTGAACTTAAGGTGCTCTGCGGCACGTAGTATAACTTGTGCCAATTTTAACCTGGACAAAATAATTTTTTAAATTAAATCTAGATGAGTGTAGCTAGTGAACCACGTAGGGGATTTTAGAAATATTGATTTTTGAATAATTGCCGAGTATTTGAATAAAAATGTTCATTTAGACTTAATAAAGCAAAATTCTTTTTTTTAGATTAAAATTGGCACAGTTATTATATATTGGCATGTCGAACCTCTGCGTGCCGCAGAGGTTCGACATGCTTCGGAAGAATTGCTGCAGTGTCGCCATTTTGTAATATTTTCGGATAAAAATTTCTAGCAATATACTTAAATATATGATTAATAAATACCGCAAGTATTATTCATTTATCACATTTTCTTCCGCCAAAAAAAAAATTTCAAAAAATCCGCTTCTTGTAAGGTCGTTACAGTGGTGTTACCCCTTAAAGTCTTCATATAATTTCCGAGATTTTCCCGTGATCGTAATTAAAATGATGAAATATTTGGAGAAATTTGCAGAAACTCGGATGTTTGCGTAAAAATAATTGTCCGCAAAACTCCGAATTCTTCATATTTGTTCCAATCCATGGAAAAATTCGGAAAAAATCTGAAAAATTTTTCGGAAAAAATCGGAGTTTTTCGGAAAATATTTGCACTAAGGGCGCGGGATCGTTGCCCGCGCTCGGTGCTTTTTTAAAAATTATTATTACTATTAATTCTTATTTGATTAGTTATTTTGATTAGTTATTATTATTATTTTAATTAGTTATCTTTTAGAATCAAAAAATTTATCGCGCACTCTGACCGCTTATTTTATTAGTTTGTATGTTAATTTAAATACAATAATAAATCTAAATTACAACTTATTTATCTTCTAAACAATTGTTTGCGCTTTACTCACACCC
The DNA here is from genome assembly GCA_963210295.1 of Ophion ellenae. Lineage (NCBI taxonomy): Eukaryota > Metazoa > Arthropoda > Insecta > Hymenoptera > Ichneumonidae > Ophion > Ophion ellenae. Next base: position 14,932,992 of record OY723392.1, read on the forward strand.
GTCCCTATGCCAAATGAATTGTAATTCATAAAAGTTAGGGGAAATATATTTATATTCGTATTATTATATTCATTCTCATATACTTTCATCAAGCGATAAAGCATTATCATAATGCTTTATCATAATGCTTTATCACAATGCATTATCATAATGCTTTATCATAATGCATTAGCATAATGCTTTATCGCTTGATGAAAGTAAATGAGAATGAATATAATAATATGAATATGAATATATTTCCGCTTACTTTTATGAATTACAATTTATTTGGCATAGGGACGGGTGTGAGTAAAGCGCAAACAATTTTTTAGAAGATAAATAAGTTGTAATTTAGATTTATTATTGTATTTAAATTAACGTACAAACTGATAAAATAAGCGGTCAGAGTGCGCGATAAATTTTTCGACACTAAAAGATAACTAATTAAAATAATAATGATTACTAATAAAAATAACCAATCAAATAAGAATTAATAATAATAATAATTTTAAAAAAAGCACTGAGCGCGGGGTACGATCCCGCGCTCCTAGTGCAAATCTTTTTCCGAAAAACTCCGATTTTTTCCGGAAAATTTTTCCGATTTTTTCTATGAATTGGAACAAATAAGAAGAATTCAGAGTTTGGCGGACATTTATTTTTACGCAAACATCCGAGTTTCTCCGAATTGTTTTCGAATTTTTCCGAATATTTCATCATTTTAATCACGATCACGGGAAAATCTTGGAAATTATATGAAGACTTTAAGGGGTAATACCACTGTAAGGACCTTACAGGAAGCGCATTTTTTTAAATTTTTTTGGCGGAAGAAAATGTGATAAGCAAATAATACTTGCGGTATTTATTGAGCATATATTTAAGTATATGGCTATAAATTTTTATCCGAAAATATTACAAAATGGCGACACTGCAGCAATTCTTCCGAAGCATGTCGAACCTCTGCGGCACGCAGTATAACTGTGCCAATTTTAATCTAAAAAGAAGAATTTTGTTTTATTAAGTCTACATGAGTGTAGCTACTGAGCCCCGCAGGGGATTTTCGATAAGTTAATTTAAACAATGTTTATTAAAAAATAACTGTCTTAAAAAAAATTGAACATTTTTAGTCAAATACTCGGCAATTACTCAAAAATCATTATTTCTAAAATCCCCTACGTGTTTCACTAGCTACACTCATCTAGATTTAATTTGAAAAAAATTATTTTGTCCAGAATAAAATTGGCACAAGTTATACTGCGTGCCGTAGAGCACCTTAAGTTCAACATGCCTCGGAAGAATTTGCTGCAGTGTCGCCATTTTGTAATATTTTCCCAAAAAAATTTTTGCATTGTACTTCAATATATGCTTAATAATTACCCCAAGTATTATTTGTCTAAATCGCTTCGTGGCAGGCCGTTACAGTGGTGTTACCCCTTAAGGAAAATAATGTTTTCAAAAATTTCGGAAATTCATTATTTCTCAGAATTATGAGGGATAAAAAAATGTAATAAGTTTTTTTACGAAAATCTTTTTTTTTTCATCTACAACTTTTCTCCGAATATCTCCGCAGCCGTTTACTCAATAGGAAAAAGAAAAAGTTCCGGAAAAAAAAATATTATCAAGTTTTTTTTACGAAAATCTCATTTTTTTTCATCTTTAAATTTTCTCTGTATATCTCCGCATCCGTTCACTCAGGTAATAGGAAAAGGGAAATTTCCGCAAAAAAATAATAATAATAAAAAGTTTTTTAACGAAAATCTCATTTCTTTTCATCTTTAACTTTTCTTCGAATATCTCCGCAGCCGTTCACTCAGGTCAAAGGAAAAAGAGACATTTCCGGGGAAAAAATGAGAAATCATGAATTTTAAGTAAAAAAAATGTGTTTTTGGGAAATAGACCAGTACTTGAATCTGTTTTAAATCGTTTTTTCTCGGAAAATCTCAGATATGACTAAAATATGAGAAATTATGAAAAATTTGGAGAAAAATTTGCACTACGGGCCCCTGCGGACCGAAGCCAGGAACGCTACCAACGGGACCATCTCATCGCTTGTAGAATATGTGCACTTTCTGGTACTTACAATTCGCGGCCGGATGGCTTGTTTTTGGGGTTAATGCTTTATCGCTTGATGAAAGTATGAGAATTAATATAATAATACGAATATAAATATATTTCCGCTTACTTTTATGAATTATAATTTATTCGGCATAAGGACGGGTGTCAGAAAAGCGTAAACAATTTTGTATAAGATAAATAAGTTGTAATTTAGATTTATTATTGTATTTAAATTAACGTATAAACTAAAAAAAAAAGCGATCAGAGTGCGCGATACATTTTTTTGTATACATTAATAACGCAGAGAATCAATTGCTAAATAAGCATTGAAATCATGTAAAAGCCTCGCGCGTGCCGTCGGTGACGTCACGCGCGAGTCGTACTCGGATTGCTTTTTGCCTCGAAGCCTTCGTTTCGGCTTGGCCGCGCATGAATGTGCTCAGCGTCCATGTATCAGTGTAGCAGCCGAAGGCGCGGTCGTGACACTTCGACCGTGCTCGGCTCTTTCCGAAGGTGTGTCAGAGCGTCCCTCGCTTTCGGACACGCGCGACTATGATTGTGTGATGGGCGCGTAAGAGACTAGAGAGGGGGCAACTTTTACGCGCGATCTGGCTGCACTGGAGCGAGGTTTTCCGTCCGATCGAGCTCGACATATCTGTGGCCGGACTGCGGATTGGAATATGCATTAAATGAATTTCAAAGAGAAAAACATGTATCGAGAAAATTGTTTTCTCTCGGTTGGCCCTTTATGCCGAGAATGCGGGTTAAAAAAATCAACGACGAACCGCGTGGAAAAATAAAACGCCGAAACGACCGTGGAAGGTTCAAAAAGAAATCTTGAGCCTTTGCCGCGGTCGCTACGGCGTTTTTTTCAACAGTAAACATTATGAATAAGGGTGTATCATAAATGTTTTTCTATCCTCAATAAGCGTCGTAGCTGAGTTGGCAGCGTGACGGATTGACGATGCTTGCGGTCCGGGTTCGATCCCTGGTTAATTGACTTTTTTAAATCTATTTTCTTCATTTTACATTCAAAAAATGTCGAACTTACTCTCGCTTTAACTATTCTCGCCTGTCCAGGCATTATTTATGATATTTAATTCATATATGTTTAATTAAAAAAAAGACATTGGCTACCGGGGATTGAACCCGCGTCGTCTGCACTCAGAACCCGCACGCTGATATATCAACCGCGAGGCTCTCGTGACTGCAAACCTGCCTTACGTAAACACACTTATCCAACCTTAAAAAAAAATTCGCTGCATACCAATTGCATATTGTTTTTATGACCCCAAAGTATTATTGAAGACAATTGAAAACGATATTTCCAAATTCCTAGAGTGGTATTATCCCTTAAAGAAAAGAAATTGATTTTTCGATCGTTGTAAATGTATATCCCCTCTTAAAGACTTTAAGGTGTCTGGCCACCTTGGCCGATCGAAAAATGGGTATATTAAAAAATAATAATAATAAACTCGAAAGTATGGGCCAGAATATTTTTATTTTTTTACACAACGTCAGAAAGGGCTTCAAGAATAACATTAATAAATTTCCATTCAAAATATTAAAAAATGGCGCCGTTATGCACCCTGTCGCGGGGGCCCTCCGCACGATACGCGGGGTCGTTGTCCCAGCTCTTACCCGGTCATGTCACATCTGTTAAAAAAAATCAGCTCTTTCGTGGGTAGTGTCGCTACAATATAGCGTAGCGGTTTTTTTCTCGACAATTAAAAAAATTATGGTGCGCCGAAGAAAAAAATTTGTATTTTTCACCGAAATTATGGCTCACCATAATTTTTTTAATGGTCGAAAAAAAAACCGCTACGCTACATTGTAGCAATACTACGCACGAATGAGCTGATTGTTTTTTTTCAGATGTGACATGACCGCGTAACAGCTGGGACAACGACCGCGCGTATCGTGCGGAAGGCCTTCGCGGCAATGTGCATAACGACGCCATTTTGTAATATTTTGAACGGAAATGTATTAACGTTATTCTTAAAGCCCTTTCTGACGTTGTGTAAAAAAATAAAAATATTCCGGCCCATACTTTCGAGTTTTTTTTTATATACCCCTTTTTCGATCGGCCAAGGTGGCTAGACGCCTTAAAGTCTTTAAGAGGGGATATACATTTACAACGATCAAAAAATCAATTTCTTTTCTTTAAGGGATAATCCCACTCCAGGAATTTGGAAAAATCGTTTTCATTTGTCTTCAATAATACTTTGGGGTCATAAAAACAATATGCAAATGGTATGCAGCGAATTTTTTTTTAAGGTTGGATAAGTGTGCATGCGTAAGGCAGGTTTGCAGTCACAAGAGCCTCACAGTTGATATATCAGCCTGCGGGCTCTGAGTGCAGAAGATGCGGGTTCGATCCCCGGTAGCCAATGTCTTTTTTTAAATTAAACATATATGAATTAAATATCATAAATAATGCCTGGACATGCGAGAGTAAGTTCGCATGTCCAGGCATTATCTCTTACTTACTCTCTTACGAACTAATTACGAACTAATTTTTTCTCCATTTTATATTCAAAAAATTTCGAACTGACTCTCGCTTTCGCGAGAGTAAGTTCGAAATTTTTTGAATATAAAATGGAGAAAAAAAATAGATTAAAAAAGTCGATTAACCAGGGATCGAACCTGGACCGCAAGCATTGTCAATCCGTCACGCTGCCAACTGAGCCACGACGCTCATTGAGGATAGAAAAACATTTATGATACACCCTTATTCATAATGTTTACTGTTGAAAAAATTTTTTATTTTTCAACGCGGTTCGTCGTTAATTTTTTTAACCCGCATTCTCGGCATAAACGGCCAACCGAGAGAAAACAATTTTCTCGATACATGTTTTTCTCTTTGAAATTCATTTAATGCATATTCCAATCCGCAGTACGGCCACACATATGCCGAGCTCGATCGGACGGAAAACCTCGCTCTGTTCGCCTGTTGAGTGAGCGAGGGGCAGAGACTTTTCCCCCACCGAGCTACCCATTCGTGTGCACGCTGACTGCGATATCGACTTGAGCGGTGCTCACGACTCGCGCGGCTACAAGGGAATCTGCAACCTCGACAGAGGCGATGCACACAAAATCATATTCCCGAACTCGCCGCCGCGATTTAGCGCCCTTTCTGAGGCACGCCGAAAAGGGGAGCGTTGTACATCTCCCTACTAATCTCTGCCTTCATGTTCTTTACGCGGATATTTATCGTGAGTTCGAAAGACTTTTAAAACGGCCAGGAAAAGGCTTTAGACCAGTCACCTGCGAGTAATACGATTAAAGAATATGATTCTAATCGTAATCATATAAACAATCTTTCCAAATTCAAGCGGGCATGATAAGCATATACATACGATTTTAAAGCTATCACATTGCACGTGAACTTTGACGGAGTGGTCTCGTACTCCCCCCATACTCGCGTTGTAGGTTCAAAGCCACTTGTCTCAATTTTTTTTTTCCATTCCACATCCCCGTGTTTTTCATGCAATTGAATAAAAACACAAATGCAAAAAATCCCTGATATTTTTTACTTTTGTACGTGCATTATTTTTCATATCGAGGCAAGTAGTCAGGTAGGGTAGGCATCACTTATAGTTCACTGGGTGATTTAGGTTGTTGCAATTTGCACACCGGAGGAGCTGTTTTTCTGATGAGTTATTTCAATTACGTTTTCCGTTTTCACGTGACGCATTACACTTGACGCAGTGGTATGTGAGGTTGCAATTTACACTCGCATGTCCCAGTCGCTGACATTTTCTACGTACTTAACACAATATAATCACGGCCACCTAACCACATTTAAATGGAATTTATATTTACGTCGAATATAAATTGTTATGTCATTTTTTGGGTTTTTTTTCATAATTAGGTGAGTTATTGTACTACGACTTAAACGTAGAAACATCTTAAGGCACTACTACGGCTACACGAAATTTATTCATAAAATGAATTAAGGTTGAGAAAATTAAAATTGTCAGCTTATGTGGCAGGTAATAACAATACAGACAGCTGATAACAACGTATGCGCAAAACACACATGTATATATAGCACATAATGACTAACTTCCGCAGCGCCGCTTCGGCGAAACCTAATTTGGCCCCACTTTTACGGACGCGCCAGAATACGGAAATTGGACTCCTTCCCCATAGTCTCCTTCGGTATAGTACCCAGTGTCATGGGCAAGGAGACTATAGGGAAGGAGTATAATCTTCGTACGGTGAGACGGTATAGGAAATGTCCGTAAATTTAACCCCAGAGCGTGGGGTTAAATATGGCCTGTAGGCGTCGTCCGTGTCCTTAGTGTACCAAAAATATAGTAATACAGTTAGTGCACGAGGTGAAACTGACTGTCATGGCGACTGATTGTTAACGCTTGTCAAAAAAACACCCATCGTGCACTAAGGTTATTTGGTTGCGATCTAGTTCGTCTAATTAGTTTAATGCAATAATTGGTATGACAATTGACAGAAGTCTTACATTTTTGTTTAATTACGAAAAATGTATTATGACTTTGTAAATAATTTTTATACTGCATTTTTGGATAGTTACAAAAAACCATCAACTATCAATAAACACATTTACGTTAGTGGCTTTTAGGAATGATTACTATTTTTATTTGCTTTATTATGATTCTTATAACAAATGTAATCAATAATCAAACTAATTTACCGATAAAAGGCATAACCAATAATTTCAATTTTTAAAAAATCACGTCAGTTATAATAAAACTTTACGAGGAGAGAATCGAACTGTACTGGCACGTCCCATGTAGAGGTTGCCATGAGTTGCCCAATGTTACGATCAGGCCAATATTGGGACCATCGTTTAAGCCAACAAAAGAGAAATAATATTGGCCCATTACTGTTCCGCTCCAAACTGAAAACTGGCACAATATCGGCCCATCCCGAAAGCCTGTCCTGGCCCATCTTTAAAAACTAATAAATAGCCGTGATAGTTAAACTAGATTTGCCAATTTTAAAACTAGGGATACTAAAATACTGATAATTCCATTGGCCCAATATTGTTCCGTTATAAATTGAAAACCGGCACAATATCGGCCCATCGTTTAAAACCAATAAATAGCCGTGATGGTTGAACTATATTTGCCAATTTAAAAATTGGTAATGCTAAAATACAAGCAATTACATTGGCCCATTATTGTCCCGTCAGAAATTGAGAACCGGCACAATATCGGCCCATTACTAAAGATTATCTTGACCCATCTTTCAAAACCAATAAACAGCAGTGATAGTTCATCGAAATTTGCCAATTTTAAAACTGGCAATGCTAAAATACTGGAAATTACCTTTAATTAATCTAAGCCCTTTATTGGCTAAGTGGGTCAGACCATACCTGCTTTTATTTTATTTAAGCCTTGGGTTATTCACTATCTGTATATTGTGCCAGAATAGGCAAATAACTGGTACGTCATATATTAATCGTCTATATTTTTTAGTTCAGTTTTTGTAATCAAGTCTTGGCCTATTATTGGCATTTGTGAATAACCAACATAAGTAAGTAAAATATGCCAATTTTGAAACCTGTCATATACGCAAATCACAATTTATTTTAAGGTTATTTCATGAAATGTGTATCCATAAGGACCAATTTCGGGCCAATCTTGGCCCGATATAGGTTGAATATTTATCACGCACCTAAACAAACCCAAACAAACTCACGGCCCAATATTCTAGATAGACTAACTTCTAAATAGACCAACTGTAAAGGCCCATCATAGAGCCAGTGGCCAATTTCTACATAAAATGTAGAAACGACTACGACTAAAATGTAGAAACATCTTAACGGACTACTACAGCTACCCGAAATTTATGTATGAAATGAATTAAGGTTAAGAAAATTAAAATTTTCAGCTCATGTGACAGCTCATAACAACACAGACGGCTGATGAAAACGCATACGCAAAACATACATGTGTATATAGCACATAATGACTAACTTCCGCAGCGCCGCTTATGCCCAATTATGTCAATGATCCCAATTTTGCCCCAGTTTTCGGACGCGCCAGAATACGAAGATTAGACTCCTGCCCTATAGTCTCCTTGGTCATGAGGCTGGCCATGAGTCATCAGCTGCTACCCAGCGCTGCTGGTGGCTCAATCGAGTACTACCTCAAACCAACCGATTCGCGTACCATTTTTCCCCTATCCCTCCCATTACAGTTCGGACTCCTTTAGTATAGTCTCCCTGCTGGGCACGATCAACAACTACGGGAGTCGAGAACCACCGGTCATCATCATTATCACCTCACCGAATATCTACAGTGGTGCGGCAACACAAGCTGCCACGCCTTAAAGCGCAAATTCTCAGTGTTCGCCGAGCAATGGTCTTACAACGACGGAAGTGGGGGTAGGCACACTTGGCGGCTTTGTTTTCTTATTCCGATTTCGACCACTTCGTGCACGATGGCAAAGGGAAGTGGTGTGCGACGAAGAGAGAAACAGCTCTTTTGCCGCTTTTCCTCCTGACCGGAACGCATGCACTGTTCGCCCTAATTTTATTTATATTACTGTATTGTCGTGTAAGCTGCATAATTACGAAAGCAATGAAAAATAAAGTGTTGTTTCTAAAAAAGATGATTATCATTATAATCATCGTAATAGAGTTTTCTATATGCCCTACACGATTACTTCAATACCCAGGCGGTCGCGATGAATATGAATAATATCTATTTTTAATATTTCGAGAAGATAGTATAGCATAGTTGTGGCATACCAGCTCATCTGCCTAGTATTATGGGTTCGATTTTGCTCAGCTTGTTTTTTAGCATTGAAAATGCTTTTAAAACTATACATGTTTGTTGGGGTAGTATGGGTATAGAAGTCTGACCTAGCTGGATGTCACACGAAACTAACTTTACCCCCGATCCACTGCCACTGTGTTGTAGTAGAGTAGGGGGAGGGGGGCGAGCTGCGACATGCTGAATGTCGCAGTGTTATTAATATGAAAATTATATTACAACTTATATTACAAATATATTACAAAAGTTATATAACAATTGTTACACAAACAAGCCCCAAACAAACCCAATTATATACCTTAATGTATCAATGGTTTTTGGATGATAATAAAAACCAATTCATATTATTTATATGTACCTGTTTTTTATTACCCGAAAAGTCTGATTACATTTTCAATGCCATGAAATAGTTGCACTTTGTGTAATATCTGTAGATTTTTGTTAGTTTTTATTTTTATCACCTGTGTTTTCGTAATCTTAGAATTGATTATGAATCCTTAAGGGGTTACCCCCACTTGCGATTTTGAAAAAATCGATTTTTTTATTGCATTTTTTTAAGTATAAGTATCTGAGAATATGTCCTGAAAATTTTAAGTCGATCCGAGCAAAATTGACTGAGATATGAGCGTTGAAAGAGAAGAATCCGTTGTGTAAACGACCGGCTAGTCTGCCGTCTGGCGCGCTCGACCCTCCCTCCGACCTTCAATGCATTGTTCGATGAAAAGGGTCGTATACCTGGCATTCACAACGTTCATATAATAGACTGGAATTTATAAAAACGTATTTTCGTTGTCTGTTATGGTCTAAACTCGTCAGTGTAGCTCGAAAGTTCGACTATATAAGACGTATATTCCGCCGTTCATAATATTATAAGCGCAGTTTTGATTCATTTTACATTCAAAAATGGATCAAAAAAAAGGTTCGCGACAAACAAGAAGCAGTGATAATTTACGGAAATCTCGACAAAAAAAAAGAAAGGGTGTTTTTAACCCCAACCTGGCCGAAACGGAAACTGAAAGTTTCAGCACGTCTGCGAAGAAACTGAAAAATAATATTGATATGACTGTGAATCAAAGTCTTAATATTGAATATCAGATTTTGAACTTTTGGGTTGTGTTTGCTGCTATTTCAAATTTAGTGAAGTGCAAAACGTGTAATGGAAATATTACATTTGAAACGACAAGTGCAAGAGGACTAGGCTTCAAAATCGTTGTGAAATGTGACTCATGTGCAGATAATTTGATACCATCTTCTCCTTTTTTGGAACATTCGTATGAAATAAATTGTCGATTTATATTCACCTCGGCAGTTCTCGGAGTTCTCGGAGTTCTCGGCATAGGATTGGCTGGAGCACAAAAATTTTGCGGACTTATGGACATGCCAAGGTTTCTTACCGAGATTACATATTCAATCATTTCGAAAAGTATTTATGAGTCTGTGAAAACATGTGCAGATGTAATATTTAAAAAAGCCGTACGAGAAGAAATTGAAGATACACCTAATGCAGAAGGCGATGCAACTCCTCAATTAACAGTTTCCGGAGATGGATCCTGGAGGAAGCGAGGATATACGTCGTTGTTCGGAGTCACATCAGTCATAGGCTACTACAGTGGAAAAGTACTTGATCTTGTGGTAAAAAGTGCGTATTGTAAAATGTGTGAATCGCGGAAACACAAGCTAAATGATGCGGAATACGAAGAATGGTACGAAACACACGAAGATAACTGCAGTGCAAATCACGAAGGCTCCTCGGGAAAAATGGAAATGGACTCCACTATCGAAATCTTCAAGCGTTCAATAGAAAAATATAATGTCCTGTACCGTTACTATATTGGAGACGGAGATTCGAAAACGTACACTGGGCTAGTAAATTCTCATCCTTATGACGAGGTAGAAGTTATAAAAAAAGAATGCATCGGTCACGTCCAAAAGCGTATGGGATCCCGCCTTCGTAATTTAGTAAAAAAAAAAAAACAAAAAGCTTGGTGGTAAAGGACAGCTGACAGGAAAATTTATTGACAAGCTCACTGTGTACTATGGACTTGCTATTCGACGCCATTCTGCTTCCGTTCACGATATGCATGAGGCAATATGGGCGACCTTCGATCATTACAGTTCAACCGATGCAAATCCACACCATGAGAGATGTCCAACCGGTGAAGAATCGTGGTGTTCGTATCAACGAGCTCAGGCGAGAAACGAGGCTTTCCAACACGATTACAAACCACTTCCGTCAAATGTATTGGATGCAATCAGACCTATATACAACGATCTGAGTAAGGAAACTTTACTCGAAAGATGCGTCGGTGGATTCAATCAAAATAACAACGAAAGCTTCAACCAACTTATTTGGAAAATCAGCCCAAAAATCGTCTCGAGTGGAGCAATCGTTGTAAATTTAGCAACTTATATTGCCGTTGGACTATTCAACGAAGGTTCAAAACCATTATTATTTTATTTGAACGGAGTGAGCTGTGGACACAACGCGCACGAATACGCTGATAAAATGGACGAAGCACGGATTGCACCGGCAGAGAGATGTGCGGCCGAGAGCGTTCGTGAAGGAAGAATGTTACGAAGGCAACACTAAATTTCCGTTTTGCAAGCGGCATCGTCGGCGGAAGAACTTCTGTATGGGCCCGAAATAGATGACTCTATGTAAGTTTACAAAAAAAAATATTTTCTTCGTGTAAACTGAAATTGAAACTTTAAACGCGTTTTTCTCAAAATGGCATTTCTGAAGTCGGTAACCAAAATACTCGAACACTAATGAACCAATCTTCTTGAAATTTTGCAGGCTTATTTAATACATAAAAATGTAGTCTTTAATCGTTCGATTTTTTTTTCGAAAAAAAAATGGCCGTTTTATAGCCAAAAGACGGCCGTTTTTTTCGTTAAAATCGAACCATTAACTTTGACTGTCCGCTATTTCGTGAAAAATGAATATTTTTAAAAATCCTTCGATTAAAGACTAGTTTATACTTATATTTGACTAAATCCATCCGCATTTTTTTTTTCAGATGATCCACTTCGCCGCAATGTTGGTCACCGCAAACCGTGTATATAAAAACATTATTTCATTGGCGGCCATTTGCCACTAAACAATGTAATATTTTTCAATAAAAAAATTACTGCAAGTTCTTCAAGATGTGTTCTTTAAGATGGTATATTGATCGATTAAAAAAGTTTTGTAGTTTTCTTTTAAAAAATTCATGAAAAACGCCTTTTTGCGCTACAAGTGGGGGTAACGCCTTAATGCGACAATTTTGTGTTAAAATAAAATATATTATGCCAGTTGTGTCTCTATACAGATATAGGGCGAACTTTTCCCTTCTATTGTGTTATAGCCCTTTCGTGGGTTCCACGTTTGTAGTGTTCGGTGAAGGAGAAATCCTTAACACACTATTCTCCGAATAAACTATATTTCAGGAATAATCATATCTTATTATCTAATTAGTTTACTCTACAGGAAACGGTCCTTGCCCGTAAATCTGTTTCGTATTCGCGATGCGTTTCTACGCGTACGTTACGGAGTTTGGAGCGTTAGCTACAAAGATTAAGTTTGAAAAAAAATATGTTATCATCTAAACTATACTGAGTCTTTACGAATTAAAAAAAAAAAATCACCACAAAACACCAGAGATAAAAAATAGTTTAATGTGTGTAGCTTTACGTGCAGTTAGACGGGCAAGACGTACAGGTTACGCGTGACGTAATTTTTTTGTCAATTTAGCACTAAACCTTTGTAAACATTTAGAAAAAAAACCATCTTGCCCATCTTAGGCCATATGTATTCAATATTGAAACATCAAGGTTTGATGAATGATTACAAAACTTGGCTGGCGAATGAAGAGCGTTGCTGTCAACCTCAACATCCGCGAAGTAGCCGTGCTTCGGCAACACTTATTCTTAATTACTGGTAATAATAAATAATCTCGTGACATCAATGGAAATAGGTATAATTATAAATGACTAAAATTGTCATCCTCAGTTGTATGAAATATTCGCTGACGTAGTTTTTCTTGGTAAAACTATAGAATCACGGCTCCAGACCAATTCCAATACCAAATTGTTTTTTTTTGCCATGAACGCCTTTATAATGTCATCGCTATTGACATTCAGTTGGGGAAGGCCGACATTGTTTATTAATTCCATAAATTATGGGCTTTTGAAGTTTGCGGAAACGAGGGACAAAATAGCGCATTATATACACACACTCACATACGCGCCCACGCAAACACACACACACACGCACGCATGTACGCACACGCACACACACACATACACGCACACGCTTACACACACGCACATGCGTACACACAAACGCGCGCGCACGCGAGTACTTGCGCGTGCGAGTACATATATGTGTACTCGCACGAAGCAAGTTGAATTGATGAAACATAAACAAGGTAAGGTAAACAGAGTGAAAAGGTAAGTATATTTTGTTACGTATTTCTTTTTTACCCTCCACCGTAATGACACTCTTTAACGTTTTTTTTTTTTCATATTAGGACTTTCCCCAACTTAATTCAACATATGTAACATCCTTTTTTATCCATAACAATACCCGAAAAAAATTTGGTCCGATTTTGGGCTGGAGCCGTGATTCTATAGTTTTCCCTCTTTTTTATCATAATCATCGATAATGTTATACTTTATCAAGTTGGTAGTTACACAAAAGTTTTTCTTATTTACGTAATAAAAATATAATAATGCATGATTTTGCTCTTTAATTATATATTTCATGAAAAGCGGCATCTACATCATAAATCTATACCTCGTATACATTTTTTGAGGTTAATTGACAAAAGGATTCATAAACCGTCATTTTACTAAACTGGACCACTTCAACTCCTTATGGCGCCACTCCTTATGGCGCTACTCCTTATGGCGCCACTCCTTATGGCGCAGTGTCACACCGACCGAGCGGCCATGAATGCAAGAGAGATACCTGATTTTCAGATTCCCAGTTTTCTCCAAAAGGATTGATTTTTGGCTCCCAGGATTGATTTTTCGAAAAAAAAGCAAAGGTACACCTTTCACTCTGTTGAACGACGAACGGGGTCTTTCTCTTCGTTTTCCTGAAATGTGATCCTTCTAAAAGAAAATTTGGCCGTAGGATTTTTACCAGCCAGACGTGTGAGCCATGCCCTTAATTGGTTTTTCAAGAGTAAACTTTGTACCTGATTTTGTTCAGGCAAGGAATAGAGGTGGCGAGATTCGTCAGTCAATAAATAAGCGAGCTGTTGTTCAGTTTGTCATTCTGCTCTTCTATAATGTATTTCCTTGGTACACAACATAGTGGAGAATATTTGCCGATGACAAACGATTTCCACCATACAAAAATCCATAACAAGTTTTGCAAATATCTTTCCATAAAAGCTGTACTGAATGACTAAATTTTCACAATCGACATCTCATTACCAGAGAAGGGCCTTTTTATATCCCAAATATTCGTGTTTTCGAAACCCAAACAAATGTCTATTATACGAATAATTTATACCTTCAACGTTATCCAAACTTCCTGGTACGATGAAAGGCGTCAAAATACGCATGAAATTCAATTGAAATTGAAAAAGACACTTTATTTATCAAGAAAATTGTATAATTTTCTTGATAAATAAAGTGTCTTTTTTGAAGAACAAAACTCCTGTGGTGTACTATGTTGTGTGTTGTTGTCGGGATGAAATGGTTTTCACCCCGACGTTGCATCATAATAACCCGGCTGGAAATTTGTTCAGCCTAGCCAGATTTATGATCGGGCCCCAATGAGGGGGCTGTGCGGCTATCCGTATTACGGGAATTTTGATTCGGCCGTGAGCCTGCCGTGAACAGGCAGCCACAGGTCAGGCAAACTTATGGCAAACGTGAAAATGGCCATAATGTGGTTTGCCTTATCAGTGATAGGCCTAATATGGCTCTATTAGGAGGCCCATGCCTGGCAGTGCTCAGGCTAGCGCTAAAGTGGTGGCGCTCGTGTTGCATTTAAAAATTACCCGGCTGGAAATTTAGTTATGGCGCTAATCACGCTCAGATCAGGTTGCCAGACTGCCATTATATGGCGCTAGTATGGCAACCTGATCACGGCGTGAACAAAAATGTAACGCTGTTCCCGATAACGGCGGGATCTGGCAGCCTGGTTACGCCCAAATCTGGCAGCCTCATTGGGCCGCTAGTATGGCAACCTGATCACGGCGTGAACAAAAATGTAACGCTGTTCCCGATAACGGCGGGATCTGGGAGCCTGATTACGCCCAAATCTGGCAGCCTCATTGGGCGACTATCCTGGCGCCTTATGATAGCGTGTATACGGCTGCCTGATCGGATGTATTAATATTACAGAAAATATACGGAACGAACAACATACAACTTTTTTTGTTTATTGAACATTTAAGACCAACTTACATCTGAACAGTTTAACAAAACATATATTTCTGAACTTACTGACAGTCTTTTTTTTGTTCTTATTTTTGTTAATTTTTATTATTATTCTTATATTTATTATTTTTATATTTTTGTTTATATATTTATTTAAAATATATATTTAAAGGCTATATCCGGACACTTGTGGTCATTTTTTTTTGTACTGAGCGGTGACCGTCCCAGTCCTGCGCGTTGTTCAGCACCTTGCCGACAGCTTGCTGGACTTGATTTAAATAATGGCAGTCCATCAATATTGAATTGTAAATACAAAATCTTTTCTCTATGGATATCTGTACTCACATACTTCTGAAGGTAATTTTTCATGCCAAAGTGCACAAAGTGACCATTGGTTTCACCGTTTTGGTCTGTAAAATCGACTATTTCGTATGTAGCTGAATTTGTGTTTAAAAAAGTTTTCGCTGACTGAGGTAAATTAGGTAGTAACCTTCGTCGGAAAATTTTCAACAAACCGTCAACTTGAGTGTGTGGGATATTGTTGTTGATGACCCATTCTCGCAGTTCTTCAACTTCATCTCTGTTCCTACGTTGCACATTTTCTTGGCCAGGCTCTTCATCTTCGCTGCCATTAAAATCCTCTCGCTGACATGGGGATCTTCTTCGCTGCCGTTCGAACCCTCTCCGCTGACATGGAGATCTTCGCTGGGGTTGAGATTCTCTCCGCTGACATGGGGATCTTCTTCGCTGCCATTAAAACCCTCTCCGCTGGCATGGAGATCTTCTTCGCTGCCGTTCGAACCCTCTCCGCTGACATGGAGATCTTCTTCGCTGGTGTTCGAATTCTCTCCGCTGGCATTAAGATATTGTTTGCTGGTAGCTTTATCAAGACTTTCCTGATCTTGAATTTTATCATTCGGACCTCTTTCTGTAAATATTCAAATTTTTCGTAAACAAAACAACGTATATCATTCTCATTTTTCAAATAATATTTCATATTGATATTATACTATTTTTTAATTTTTTAAAAATATTTTTTATATTTTTTTATTTTATTCTTACATTTTTTTAATTATATTTTATATTGATATTATTCTATACCCAAGTGTATAAAAATTCATAAATTTGGTAAAAGTTATAAAAAGTAACGTTATACATACCTGGTACTTGTACCAATGATCGGGTGATATAAATATCGGGATGATATATATGTGTGTGTGTGTGTGTGTGTGTGTGTGTGTGTGTGTGTGTGTGTGTGTGTGTGTGTGTGTGTGTGTGTGTGTGTGTGTGTGTGTGTGTATGCTTGCACATGTGTCATTGTATACTCAGCTGGAAATTTATATACCGTGTTTGGGTTAAAACTTGAAAGTTTTCACGAAATATAAAAAGGAGCACATAAAGTGAAAACGTTATGAATCGCAAAGAGTATTTTGCAGTATTTGACATGGCTGCGTGTTAGGAGATATCGTTCGAAGAAAAAAGTTGACGAGTCCCGATCATCGGTACAAGTACCAGGTATGTATAACCTTACTTTTTACAACTTTGCAGCTTTACAACTTTACAACTTGTCAGCGGAGAGGGTTCGAACAGCAGCGAAGAAGATCTCCATGCCAGCGGAGAGGGTTTTAATGGCAGCGAAGAAGAACCCCATGTCAGCGGAGAGAATCTCAACCCCAGCGAAGAAGATCCCCATGTCAGCGAGAGGATTTTAATGGCAGCGAAGATGAAGAGCCTGGCCAAGAAAATGTGCAACGTAGGAACAGAGATGAAGTTGGAGAACTACGAGAATGGGTCATCAACAACAATATCCCACACACTCAAGTTGACGGTTTGTTGAAAATTATCCGACGAAGGTACCTACCTAATTTACCTCAGTCAGCGAAAACTTTTTTAAACACAAATTCAGCCACATACGAAATAGTCGATTTTACAGACCAAAACGGTGAAACCAATGGTCACTTTGTGCACTTTGGCATGAAAAATTACCTTCAGAGGTATGTGAGTACAGATATCCATAGAGAAAAGATTTTGTATTTACAATTTAATATTGATGGACTGCCATTATTTAAATCAAGTCCAGCAAGCTGTCAGCAAGGTGCTGAACAACGCGAAGGACTGGGACGGTCACCGCTCAGGACAAAAAAAAATGACCACAAGTGTTCGGATATAGCCTTTAAATATATATTTCAAATAAATATATAAACAGAAATATAAAAATAATAAATATAAGAATAATAATAAAAATTAACAAAAATAAGAACGAAAAAAAAGCCTGTCAGTAAGTTCAGAAATATATGTTTCGTTAAACTGTTCAGATGTAAGTTGGTCTTAAATGTTCAATAAACAAAAAAAGTTGTATGTTGTTCGTTCCGTATATTTTCTGTAATATTAATACATCCGATCAGGTAGCCGTATACATGCTATCATAAGGCGCCAGGATAGTCGCCCAATGAGGCTGCCAGATTTGGGCGTAATCAGGCTCCCAGATCCCGCCGTTATCGGGAACAGCGTTACACGTTGTTCACGCCGTGATCAGGTTGCTATACTAGCGGCCCAATGAGGCTGCCAGATTTGAGCGTAACCAGGCTGCCAGATCCAGCCGTTATCGGGAACAGCGTTACATTTTTGTTCACGCCGTGATCAGGTTGCCATACTAGCGCCATATAATGGCAGTCTGGCAACCTGATCCGAGTGTGATTAGCGCCATAACTAACTTTCCAGCCGGGTATATGCAAACTACGCCACAACCGTCCAACAAATAATAAAAAGCCGACATCATTATACTCCAGTGGGCCAATGCTCGAAATTAAAAGTACATAAAATGTATACATAGACCACATGAGATAAAGAATTATTAAAAAATGTGCCTGTTGGCCTTCGAAGTGGCTGTTTGGTATTTCACATTACGAAATGTATTATGGGTAATTGATCGCTGAGGAATATTCAAAACATTTTGAATTCACACTGGGGTAACGTCGCATTTATTCACGAATTTTATCGTACCGGCTGTCGTCCGACGAACGTTTTTTTTTGTTGTTGAATACGGCTTATTGATTAATTCCATTAATTAATAAGCAGTATTCAACAGCTTTTATCGACGAAAATTTATGATAATTATAATGGGATTGTTTGTCAAAATTTGGACAACTCACCGCAACGAATTTTATCATAGAGTTGACCGCGGACACGCAAACTTATAATGACGTTCATATCCTCGGAATGCAATTTTATAATTCGATTTCTTTCCACAAATTCAAACTACGAAAATCGCCCCAACACTCGGGTCTCATTAAATATTTAGAAGCTGAATATGCCGGGTAAATGACTCTGGATAATTAAATAAATGAATAAATCAAAAGAGCGAGGGACCTTGTTAGTCGATCTCTTGACTGACGTTGCAAATGTTCCGACGTTCGATCGCGACCAGCACCAATAGATTTTCCCAAATGCTTTTTCCGCGAACTCGTGGTTTGCGAACCACCTTTACAATTGTAGATCCTTTCCGAGTTACACTGCGAAGGTGTCAAGAGATTGTGGAAACACCGAAATCCACGCGATTGAAAAATTACCGGAAAAATCCGGTTCCGACTAGAAATGTTGTTTTGGCAGCCGGATCACTGATCAGGCAGGTTTCAAGATACGGTCCGGAATACTGCAGAAGTGCCCGTCTGATCTGTACCGGATATCCACTGGATTAGTCAATCGAGAGAACGGGTGTAATAAAGACAAACTGATCAGGCCTGAATCAGGTAACCTTGCGAAGGCCATGTTAGGGCGCCGTTACAGATTGTCTGACTTGGCCCTAAACAATTTGTCCTACTCAGGCTGATATGTGGCATGCACAGATCCGGTGGATTTCCGGCGTAGACCAAGCATATACTTCGAAGTGCGTGCCTGATCTGCGCCATATCTGCCGGATCCGTAGATCTCAGATACCGATGTGAGAAGGCCACATTAATCAGGCCCGCATCAAGCGACCTGTAACGCGACGCTCCTATGGTTCTGTTGACGTTACCTGTCCAAGGCCTGATTTATTTGCCTTCTTCTATCGGTGCTCTGGGTTTGGCTAATCCGGTAGACATCCGGCGAAGATCAGGCATACACTTCGAAGTGCATACCGGATATGCGCCGGAAATTTACCGGATCAAGCAACCCCCGAGCACAGATATGCGTGCACACCTAACCTTATTCGGGGCCATCAAAGTAAACAACTGAATTGCTGCGTGCATAATTTGGGCAAGATTCTAATAAAAAAAACGAAGAGGAATGAATGAAAAAGAATTCTGGAAAAAATACTTGAGACGCCTTCACGTATGAAAATGACATGCCGTGGGCGAGGAAAAAAATAGCTAAAAAAAAGCGGCCGGATGTCCGCCGAACCAGTGGATCCTTAGTACGGCCGCGAGAAGGCACCCTGACAGCCAGAAGTACAGTAGTCTGTATGTCGCCGTAATATGGCGTCCATGCGGACGACGTGTTACGGCACGCCTGATCTGTGCTGCATGTCGACCGGATCTGTGGAACCGAGTTGGCATATCAAGATACAAAGATCGAATGAAAATAAATTTGAAGTTTGCATCGTGGGAATGCAACGCTTTTTCCTTCATTTTCATTCGTTTATTTTTATCATCAAAAGGTAATCAATCAAATCAATAAAATTAAGTTTTATTGGCACAACTGTTTAAGCATTTATTTACTAAATCATCATCAGTAGCCTTTATTTTGTTTGCAAATTGCGGTCGTAACACTCTAATGAGAATGTGTAAAAACGTGTGAGTTATTTTCGCAGCCTAAATGGGGAAAAACATTATTGTTGCACTGCAACAATGCAAACTTCAACGTCATGGATAAAACTATTGGCATTGTAATTAGCATGATAAAAATAGGTGAAGAAAAAATGAAAGTTTACACAAGTGTTAGAATGACTAAATAAGTAGCGCGCTGAGTTCTAAAATTAGAAGACGTATGTTCAATTCCGAAGATAGATAAAAACTTCAACGATTCAGGATACGTTTTAATCCAGTTATCATGTAGGCAGAAACAGAAATAAAGCATATGGAAACAAAAAATGCTACGAGAATTATTTTATTCATAACTGTTGGATTTTTTAAATTTTCATTTCAGGCATCGTTACGGCCACCGGATCAAGGCCTGAAAAGGTGTACTGATCATTTACCTAACCGGCATCCGCGTCATGGCCGGTTGTAAAAAACCCTTTCACGCTCGGTAAGGCCCTGATCCGGCGGCCTGTACCGTGCCGGAGTACGGAATGCGGTATGCTGGATCCAGCCCTAATCTGCCGCGTCACAACAGTTCTAGTCGTCGCTGTACAAAGGAAATACCAGCCCATACAACTAGAGCCATTGAAAAAGGTGAAACGCTAACTTTGTACCCACTATCGAAACCGTCACTATATTAGGGTTTTTGGCAGCAATTGATACACCTTCAAAAAAACGACGAATCATCGAGACATATATTGGGGTATCCGGAAAATTCGTGCCGAGTTTTCGGCAGGTGGCACATTGAAAAATCGGCACGATCTTTCCGGACAACCCAATATGTTGATCGTAAGTAGGTCATTTGGAGGCCGATAAAACGCCAACTCTGACTATCTTTATAACATATACATACCCACAAATATATAAATACGTATACGCAAGTGAACGATGTATTTGGACACTGGGCTGTTCTATCACAATCTTTTCAAGAAAAGTCTGCAGAAAAAAAATGCTGCATTCCAGCAGTGCGAATACCAAAACTCGACCCTTCCGGCAGTACTTAAAAACTTAATCACAGATCACAGTCTTCGTTACCGGCCGGGTTCATTCATACGCATCTCGACTTTCTACCCATTGACTCGCTGTAATCCCTAGAGCCCTTACGAATCTACGCAAATGTTTTCTTGTTCGGGCTTAAAACTCTAGTTAACTTCTCTAAATCGAGGTCCGTGTAGGTAACCGGTATTTTCTAGAAAAAAATGTTTTCTTCTGCTCCGCGTGGTTCTATATATAGTTCACTATCGCGTTAACTATATTTGTCAGTCAATATATATCCTCTATACATTGACATCTGTTGCCATAAATTAACTACGTGACGTTGAATACGAATAGCGCTGCCTTTCGGAATGGTTCACCCCGGCCAACAGAATATTTGCTATAAGAGAGGCTACGAACTCGCCCAGTTGCCGATAAGTAAACGCGACAAGTCGTACATCGAGTCTGGATCGTCTTCGTCCTGGATATCTCCATCACATATCAAATTGTGGTAAGTACTACGATGTTGAAGATTGTTGAATTGCAAATGGAATTTAATGAAAATTAATGTTTTTATGTTCAGTCGGTTAATTTTTGTTTACGAGACTTAAGCGTTTTTTAGATCTAGAATTTAGCCTGTTTCTGCAGAAGAATATTTTAGACAGTAATGAATGTATTGTGATGTCTAATAAGTTCTCGCTGTTTTTCTTGAAAATGAATGCTTTATTTTTTTAAATATTTCCTAATGCTTTCGAACGTTTAAAAACTGTTGTGTGATCAACTTTTAATTCAACGCATCAAAATAATTATTTTTGAAGCGCCTGAACCAATCTCTGCAAGTTGTTTCCGACACAGTATAGTCGTCGTAAAGCTCAACAAGAATTTGGTGTGCATCAGCTGCAGATTTTTTAAAAATACAGTATGGCAGTAAAATTCCCCGCGAATACTCTTTTTGGCACGAAATTTAACATGTTTAACAGTATGAAAAAAAAATTTGTTTACACCCCTGCGAAATGACATACACTGAATTTCAAGCTTGCTTATAGTACTTCTTATAGATGCGTTAGCATCTTAAACTAGACTCACACAGTGTTGGTAATGCCATGTGTTGGAAAACAGCGAGAACTTATTCAACGTCCTAGTAAGAAAAGAATTTCCGTTGCATTTCAAAGAAGCAAATTTTTACACCATTTAATTCGGCACGACAGCTTTTCCGCATAACGATCGAAAATGGGAACTTATCCGCAAAACAGTCAAAAATGAAAACTTTTCCGATGGAGAGAAAATGGTGTCTTTTCCCCTTTACGATCGACAATTACAACGTTAACTGAATGTTTTTTTTATAAAAATCTGTTCGTTTTTAGAAAATTTCTAAAAGTAGCTTTGAGAAACATTTCTCAAAAATCTCGTATGAGAACGTTGTGTTTTATGTTTTCTAAAATATACCTCGCTTTTTCGTGCATGTAAATTGGACCTAAAAGAGATCTTTTAGGGCCTAGGCCTAACAAATTTCCTTGTCCGCATTTCTCACGCTTACGGCCATTGAACGCCGTTGTGGAACAGCTGTCAGTCGTTAGGTCGAGGAATTACGTACGTTAAGGCGTTATTTACGGGAAGAAACATAACCTCAATTTTCCGTGACACCGCGACAAACTTGTATCCGGATAAATATCATATCTTTATTCATCCCGAAACTATCTTTATAAATAGTACATTCAAATATAATGATGCATTTAAAAACTACTCTCATATAAAACAACTACGCTTTTCTCGCTTTTTCATGCGTAAGAACGGTGAACGCCTTGTTATAAATTATTAATAACATAGTATGTTAAAATATGCTGATACATTTCAAAATTACGTTTGGTGTCTGCGGAAGGGGGGCTCTACCCCATCTAGCCCCGGCGGCGTGCTCCATACAGCTCCCATGTACGATACAGCTTCCGTATGCAATACACCTTCTGCACGTGCTTGCAGCCATATAGATTTAACAATACGAAAGCTCGGAACACATGGTTTTGTTATATAAATACTTGTGTGCACTGTGGAGACGGGGCTTTTACGCCTCGCGCGATGTTTTCAGTACCCGTTTTCGCTTCGCGCGCTCATCTACAACTCATACTGAAAATATCGCGCACGGCGTAATAGTCCCACTTGGCATTAAAGTGTTCCCAAAAAACTTGTTGGACAACGTTCTTTTAAGACTCGCTTTATAAATTCTTCTGGAACATGGCCCGGAATCTCATTTTTGGCAGTTTTCTAGATTGTTTGTTTACATTTGTTTACAGCGAGGTTTTTAGAAACTCGTTTTTATATCATTTTCTGAATCCTCGTTTCTATTTACTCTTCCAAATGTGCAACCCCCCCCCCCCCCCCCCCGATTTGAAATGGCGCACAACAGCTATTTATTGAAACCCCGCCTCACGACTAATCTATTCCAGGTCATCGTCTACAAATTGTTGCAAGCATGGCTGGAAAATCTTATACAAAACTCTCGTCGACGTTTTTGACATTGGCGCCTACGCTTTTGCTGGTTCTTTCTTTCTGGTTTCTTCTATTACCCCTTGGCAATGCCAGCCCACTATCGGACGTTCTAAAGGTGGAAGAACCACCTGCCAAAAGCTGCGAAATCATCACGGATAGGGATTTGAATTTCGAAAGAGGAATCCGCGCGAAATGCAACCATTTTTCGGCGAATCAGTTTTAAATAGTCTGTGCACGTACGTCAATACTGTCTTTCAAAACGTTTACCGATTTTGTGCGTCTTTTTCATTTATCATGAATATTCATACACGTTTAAATTGAAAATCTTCTTTGGTGATCATCAGAAATGAAATGTAAAAATACACGAGTCTAAATCCGATTAAATTCGCAAAACCCGTAACATTCAAGATGGCCACAGATAATAGCTGATTCAGGACCAAATGGATCGTCGATTCCGGCGGACCAATCTAATCAAATTTATAAGTGCAATCTTCATAGTTTCAACAATCTACGTAGTTCCGTCATAAATATCTAAATCTTATATTTCGGCGTAGGGATCTTGGCGAGCCCACCGCCCGGGAGTGCGTTCAGCGCTCTCGCAATATCCACCGGTGTGCAGGGCTAACCACCCGGCATGACGAGAACACGCACGAGCATACAAGCACAAACATCTACACAAACACGTCCGAGGGATACACTGGTGATGCGAATGATCAGGTGACCCTATAAACGGGCTCCCCCGAAAAGCGAATGTGAGTGAGTGTGCGGATGAATGTCGCAGGGCTCAAGTTCTGAGCACCTCCTGTATGGCTACTGAATGAATGCGAGTAAATGAACCGGCACACGCCATAAAGGCGGACACTCACTAGCACGCACATTTAACGCCGGGGGACGGCACCCGGACCTCCCGCCGTCGTCCGCGGCAGGCCGCCTCAGTGCGGACGGTCGGAGGGTACGGCGAGTATAAACCAGGCACGATGCTCCTGGGCCGCTGGATAGTACAGGGGCACGGGTCCTCTTAGCCGGATGGACCTGGCTGCCCCATCAGCCAGTGTATAATCTCCATACTGTTGTAGTGCCGGGTGGCGCCCGGAACGGGCCCTGCAGTAGTAGCGGGGGGGCCTCGATGAGGCCACTACTGTCCTCTCTGGGGCGGCCTGCAACGGGGATATGTCGGCCGGGACGGTCTGCGGTGTCTTTATCCCAAAACACTCTCACATACACAAACAAAAGGGAGAAGGGGAGGAATTTAAAGACATGAGTATACAACAAAAAGGAAAACGTTTAAACGCATCAAAACAAATGGGGTCCCCAACCCCGACAGGGACAAGGGACACTACGGACGGGCGAACGGGACAGAAGACTGCACCGGCTTCGTCCGTAGCGGAGAAGGCCGAGGCCAGGATCCGGACTCAGCTACAACTGATTCGGGAATGCCTGGTCAAAATGGAGGAAAAGACATGGCACGCATGGCACGCATGGCACGAGTGTGACAGGATGCATGTGCTCGGGACTGCGAGCGGAGAGGCTGACGTTGACAAACAACAGACGCCACAGACGAAACGCAAACGCGAAACCACGGGCTCAAGCCCGGATCTCACGCCGGCCAAAAGACCAACGGAGGGAACGGAGCTTACCCTGTGGAAAACGGTGCTCGCAAAGAAGAAGAGAAAGACGACAGACGCACAGGCCGGACAGAAGACGAAAACGTCTACAGAAGCGACAGTGACGCCGGCCACGAACAAGGTGGGTGACGCCCGCCCAACCCGGAGACCCGGTGCTGGGGTGGTCCTCATAAAGCCCACCAGTGGCAAGACATATGCGAACACACTGCGACGTATTAAAGCCGTTGATCCTGCGACCGAAAAGATGCAGGTCAACGGCTACCGAAGGACGAAGGACGGATCGTTCTGCTCCGTATCAAAAGCGGGGCGGGAGACAGACAAAACTTCCAGGACAAGCTTCGGCAAGCCCTAGGAGAAGACGCACAGATACGGGACATGACTTCGAGCGTACAACTGGACATACTGGACCTGGACTGTGTGACGGACAAAGAGGAAGTAGCGGAGGCAATTCGACGAGAGACGAACGATACGAGGGACCCGAAGGTTCATATCTTCGGCCCAAACATACATGGACAGTGTATGGCTGTCTGTGACCTTAAGGAGGGCGCCGCAAACGCCCTTCTCAAGAAAGGGCGTTTGAAAATCGGATGGATGAACTGCCGTGTCAGGCCTAGGACGACTGTGCCAAGGTGCTAGAGGTGCCTTGGGTACGGATACACTAGGACGAACTGCAACGGCAAGGACAGAGCACAGTGCTGCTACAAATGTGGCAGAACGAACCACATCGGCAAGGACTGCAAAGACACACCGACGTGCTTCCTGTGTGACCAGGCGGGGCTCCTCGGTACCGGACGTGACGTTGATCTCGGACAATATCGTGCCGCTGATGAGGCGATGGGCGGTGATTGACGACTATACAATCAGCGATCATCAATGCATCGTCTTTGAGGTGGCGGGACCCACAATCACGCGACGCAACAGGTCGGCGCAGACACCGCGGTGAAACACACGGAAACTGGACATCGACAGGTTCTCGAGGGCGCTGCTGGAAGCAGTCGCACCTTCGGAGATTGTACCGGACGAACTGACGGGACGTACAAGGACCGAACGACTTGTCGACGAGACTCTAAAACTGACGAAACGGCTCTGCAAAGCTTCAATGCCGCGCAAGAGCACCCGACACGATAGACGAGCGACGTACTGGTGGACAGAAGACATCGCTGAACTGCGGAGGCTCTGCATTCGGGCGAAGAGGCGAATGTACCGGGCTCGGGAAAAGGACCGGCCGAACGCGGCTGCTCTTACGACGGAGTACAAAGCGGCACGGAAAACGCTGACATACGCGATAAAAGACAGTAAGAAGCGCTGCTGGAGACAGCTATGCGAGGAGGTGGGCCAAGACCCCTGGGGTCTGGGTTACAAGATTGTGACGCAGAAGCTAGAGGCCCAAAGTGCGCCGGAACTCCAAGATGCGACGACCATGGGACCGATAGTTAACGGGCTCTTCCTGACTCACCCGATGAGGGAGGAGCCCTCGGACCCGGACGACAGACGAGATGCCCCGGTCTTCACTGAGGAAAAGCTTACTAAAGCTACGACCACTCTGAAGGCGGGGAAAGCACCTGAACCGGGCGGCATACCCGGGGAAGCCCTCCGGCTGATGGCACGCCTGAGGCCTGGGATACTCCTCGGTATGTGTTCGGTAGGACGAATAATTTAGAGGTGCCCAGGCACTATCGGTCGCTAGCGCGTGTATACAAACACACGCGTCGCGCGGCCGACCGTCCATTTTTGCATGTGTGTGTTGGGAGAGCATGAACGGGGTGGGGATAGAGCTGGCCGGGCCGCGGGAGCCGGAACATTATTATTATCCCGTAAGTACGCGAACGAGCAGGAGCGGTACGTCCCGCAAGGTAAACCGGCGCAGCCCGGTTGTACCAGGAAACAAGCGCAACGCTTCACACAAGTCGTCAGCCGACTTGTTTTATACATACACCGGCACAGCCCGGTTGTACCCGGAGACAAGCGCAACGCTTCACACAAGTCGTCAGCCGACTTGTTTTATACATACACCGGCACAGCCCGGTTGTATCAGTAAACAAGCGCAACGCTTGACACGAGTCGTCAGCCGACTTAGTTTATACATACACCGGCACAGCCCGGTTATATACGTAAACAAGCGCAATGTTTATACAAGGTCGCCAGCTACTTCATTTACCACGATCATACCACATGACATAATTTTACGCACACCGCATATATCCATACAATTTTCCCAACTGTGGATTTCACCGCCGCAATAATTCATCGCGTGAAATGTATACGATAGAACAAAGGGACTATATATATTGTAAATTCACCTTTTGTCACATCCGGAAGGGACGCAAACATAATATTTTTGTTTCCCTCCTTTTTGCCTACGCCTAGCGCAATAGCACGGGATGAGGGTAAAGGGGGGTAGTGCGTGGGAGATAATAGAGTCAAGGGATAGAGGTATTATTTTCGATAATGAGGAATAATTCGACAAGCTCGTATGAATTTAACCGACGTTTATTACATATAGAAAGTCGGATTTGGATATGAATTAAAATAACAGAAGAAGAAAAGGAAAACGATACACAAGGTCGACAGAATAACGTGGTTCGCTTACATTTGTTGGTGCCGGTCGTCGCATGTGTGTGTGTTCGCTCGTACGGTTGTATGCGCTCGCTCGTCAAAGATATAGTTGACGCTCTTAAGACGTAGGGCCCTCGCTGGTACCCTGGTACGCCCGCTGGTCGAATAATTCGTAACACTTGCGCGAGATTTCGGTCACGCGGAGATGTATGTTTTTTTTTGTATACGACGAGAAGCACTTGAGATTCTATGTGAATTCACCGAGTGAGACACGAATTCCTGACCTTCCTGCTCGAACTGAGGGTCGAGGTTATGTATATATGAGACTTGAAAGAAAAGACTCGGAATAAGACTGACGATGCGTAGATCGGAATTAAACGTGACAAAAGGAACTTGATTCGAGATTCGCTAATGGAAGATTGAGTTCTGAACTCGATGGAGATTGTCGGGAGACTGACTTCAAGAAGGAAGTCTTTCTTGATGTGAAAATTAGGAGGGGTTCAATAGTGGGAGACGGAACTTTAGGAAAAGCATGGTCTTGGTCATCTAATTCTTCGGGGATTGGTCCATTGGTCGCGAATAATTTTCGTGATTGGTTGCGGTATAGTGTGCGAGTCATTAACGGGTTCGCTAGCACGTGCGTGGCCTTATTCCAGAGCATCGGTTCTACGTATCACGCGTATAAGGGAAGGGGGATCTTTGTCCCGCAATTCAGCGCGCGCTGGAAGATGGCTAGACTGGTCCTTAGTAAAGGAAAAGGAGAGCCGCATATGCCGTCTTCCTATAGACCTCTGAGTCTACTGGACACGACGGGTAAAGTTTTCGAACTTCTACTGAGACCGCGACTGACAGACGCGATAAGAGCGGCCGGGGGCTTGTCCGAGAATCAGCACGGCTTTCGCAAGGGACGATCGACTATAGGGGCAATCCGCAAGGTCATCGAGACCGTCAGGAGGACGGACGAAGCCTGTCACGCGGCAAGGCCTCTAGTGATACTGATGACTCTAGACGTGAGAAATGGCTTCAACTCGGCTAGGTGGGAGGATATCTTGGGGGCGCTGGAAGGCACTTTCCGGATTCCCCCTTATCTACCACGGGTACTGAGGGACTATCTCAACGACAGGCGCATCACGTACGAGACGACAGATGGACAGGTGACTAGAAGTATCACCGCGGGTGTCGCGCCAGGATCAATTCTCGGACCGGACCTATGGAACGTGACGTATGACAGCCTGCTGAGGCTGGAGATGCCGCGCAACGCATCGCTCGTCGCTTACGCTGACGACGTGGCGGCGGTGATCGTGGAGCGCAGTGTGGATCTGGTCCAGCTGACACTGAATCAGGTCATGAGACGCGTTGACAGGTGGATGATGGAGCACGGACTGTCTCTTGCACTGGACAAGACAGAGCTTCTCATGCTTACGCGACAACGAATACCGACAATTATTCCGATGACAGTCGGAACGGAATGTATGGGTACCAGAGAAGAAGCCAAGTACCTAGGGGTGACTCTGGACACGAAGCTGACCTTCTGGCCCCATATAAAACGGACGGCCGAAAAGGCGGCGGCGACGGTGACTTCGCTCAGCCGCCTGATGGCAAATACGCACGGACCGAGACCGTCTATACGGAGACTACTGATGACGACGGCCCACTCGATCCTCCTGCATGGCGCAGAGGTCTGGGCGGACGCACTGGCCATTAAAAAATACAGGAAGACGACGACGTACGTACAAAGACAGGGAGCACTAAGGATAGCGTGTGCCTACAGGACCGTCTCGGCAGAGGCGATCCTGGAGGTGGCGGGAGTGATTCCTATAGACCTACTAGCCACAGAACGAAAACGAATATACGAACGCGACGAAGAGACTGGAAGGGCTGACGCGGCAAGGAATGAAAGAGAGAAGACCCTGACGGACTGGCACGCACGCTGGACGACCGAGACAACCGGACGATGGACAAGACGGCTGATAACGGACCTAAGGGCGTAGACCGAACGGGGTTGGGGGGAGGTAAATTTTTACCTGACCCACCTCCTCACGGGACACGGATATTTCCGAAGTTATCTATACAAAATGAAACGAGTACGGACGCCGGACTGTAAGTACTGCGGACACACACGAGACGAAGCGGAACACACGTTCTTTGCCTGTGATAGATGGACGACCCGGAAACAACAATTAGAACGGAGGACTGGACACATCACGCCCGATAACATAATCGGGCGGACGCTACTAACGGAGGCGCGTTATATTAACGTGTTGCCACGCCGTGGGGCGGACAGTTAATGTCATTTGATTTTACGAGCTGTACCTAGCCAGTGGCCTTTACCAACACGGGCCTCGCGACCTCGGGGTCGGAGAACGCCGACCACCGCGGCTCGGATGTTCACGACACGCTTACCTCCCAGTTCGCATTGGGAGGCAGATCCCAATGCAACTACTGGTCAAGCCGAGTGACTTTCCAACAATCTGACAACTCTGCAGGTTGCCGCCCGGGCCAATAAAAACGTCGCTCACACGTCGGGTGCACGTAGCTACCCTGACCAGCATGCGGCCTAACCACTGCCACCACGGAACCAACCGCAATCGGCTAGTGATCGCCCCGTAGGACGGCGGGCAAACTAGCCCCCATGGTACGATTCTTGATCATCGGTCGGATCCTCGTGTGTACGATCGCTCGCATGACTTCCAATTGAGGTGTCCTTGCCCACTTCGACATTGGTCTGTCGGCGCTTCGGCTTGGCGGTGTCGCTACTCACCGGGTACCCGGGCCTTCACGGATGTACCTACCTGCCCCACCGTGGGGCGGACAGTGGAGGGGGCCGTTTTAGTCGGTATATCACCATTCCGACAGCACCGGCATCTGTGGGCGTCCGATACACGAGACAGCCCACGGAGCCGACTTACGGTGCGTAAGTTGCATTTTTACCCCCTCCTAAAAAAAATCTAAATCTTATATAGTACTTAAAGGCGGTTCATCCGCTTCCACAAGTTTCACTTTAGTCGGTATAGACTATCTATGGCCTAAGGCAGTTCGCAGTGCTTTATATTGTACTTTGTCAAGTCTCAATCATTGATTTTTATTCAACCGTGAAATCGAAAAGCACCGCATTCAATACGATAGTGTATTAAAGCCATGTATAATATCACTAATAGGCTTGGGACTGCTCCCCATCACGTGGGCCGTAAGCACGTGGCCGTTGAGTTGCCGTAAGCAACTCAAAATGTTAAACAGGTTCTGGCATTTTTTAACCATTGACGAAATTGGAGGCCTCCAATCGAGATTCGCTCGTTAGTACAAGCCGAACATGTTTACTTTTGTTCAGCAATTCATTCCAATATTGTTTACTCTGTAGACCATTAGGCCTGTAACTTTTTATTACTAGAGATGCATTATTTGGTTTTTTCTGGCGCAATTTTAAAACCATTTTTCTTTCAAGAAAGTTATTTAGTAGAGATACAGAGTTCTCGGTCTTCGGGCCTCTGTGTTGCGACGTTATCGGCGAACTGAATAATTTTGCATCGATGTACAACATGCAAATCTAAATCTAACATATATATATGATACAGAAAATGGCACCATACAATTTTATTCGACTGTCCATATCTAACAGACCGTTCCCTAGCTGATACTAAATTGTAACCTTAAGTCATTAATTGTGGTTAACTATTAGCCGATGCATTATCTGCCAATCTGATATATGCTAATACATTATCACACACACTACAAGTGTCAATGAAGAGAGCTGCACCGAGCTTATTGTTATCGAAAGCTTTCAGCGCATCCATATTTAGTAAAGCCAGGCACTCATTGCATGATCTCGACCGCCTGAACCGGAATCGAGAGGCCGGTAGTTTCTTATGAAATTCAAGATACCAGTTTCGTCCAAAATTTATTGTCCCTTGGAAAACCTTTAGAAGGCACAGAGCTAAAGAAATGGGTCTCATTTTAATACTAGCACTCTTTGGGATGGACAAAAATGATACATTTACTCCACTCAGTAGGGACGTTACCAGATTTATAGATATCGTTTTATAGCTGAGGAAAAATCTTACGTACTTCGTTTGGAAATCTCGAAATAATTTGATAATCGATGCTATTATTTCCCGGGCTCAACTTTGACTCGACATTAAATGGTGTAAAATTCAGTTCTTCTTAAGAGTAACATAGAACAATGAAGGGGTCAACTCCGTCAGAAAAATCACGCAGTTTAACTTTCGTCCAGCTTGGGCAAAGGGAAACGCATGCTTCTTTAACATTTTTTATCCTTTCTTCGGTATATTCATTCGTAGCCTCCGCCTAATGCCACCTGCTTTTTAAAGTCTTGATTTTCCTCCCTACAAAAATAAGGTTCGTATCTTGAGTCAATGTTTCACTGATTTCTCAAAGCTACCTCTTTTGATGTTTTTCAAACCACCTCTATGTTCCCAAGTAATTTGTAAAAACATTTGATGTGATTACTCTAGTAGGCTTTCATTTGTCTCATCTATCTGGTGGTAGGTATTTATTGGTTTCAACGTGAAGTTCTATCGTTCTTCATGTTCTCTTCAGTAAAACTGATACGCCTGGGATCATTGAAAGAGCTATTATGGCTCCGCGAAGGTATGCTGCATTCGCTGCAATTATGGTTCTCTTCAGCATATTTCTCCCCTTTTGTTATCCAGCCAAACATGGAAAATCTTGTTGATGTCACGCTGAACAGTGTGATCTTGAGTGTACTTTGATCATCCTACGAACTGCGTCAAATGACAAGTATTTTGGGCCAAGGCATTTTTGGTCTACGGTTTGCTGACTGCTGCCGCAATTTACGCAAGCGTGAGAATTTTTACATCTGTTTTAACTGTGCTTTTCCCTCAAACATGAACGGCAACGCTCTATTCCAGAGCAAGATTTACTTATATGGCCAATCCGTCCGCAGTGGTAATACTGTGTTACCGGCGGTACGTAGGGATCAAAACCGAGTATAACTCTCGGCTAGCATTTGACCTTCTCCAGGATTTCGCGATTTATAATCTCAACACACACTGACTGTGATTCACCTCTCTCTCTCTCTCTCTCTCTGCCTCTTTCTCTTTCTCTGTACGTCCATCAACAACGCCTCGCTTCTTTAGGAGGAAAGCAATCCAATAATGTTGCTGCTTACTGAATGCCCGGAGTTTATTTCGTTCTTTCGTTTTTTCTCGAAATTTACCATGCTGGCTATTTTAAGGAGTGAGATGCAGTCAGAGGCGTGAAAAACGAGGATTTTCAAAAAAAAAATTTATAGTAATTAAGTTTGTTTTACAAAAGTGGTTAGACAAACTTTTTATGTTATCTTTCAACTTGAATTATACAAATTTTCAAAGAAAAATATTGATTATTTATAACAATATCGCCATTTTTGTCGCCAGGGAGTCCCTTCGGCATGTAGTGCTTTGCGGTGACCATCATAAAATTTTACTGGACCATCTGAAATAAAAAAACCTTTAAAAAATCATTAATTTAATAATAAATCTAGTCCTTAATCGAAGCTTTTTTTTTAAAATTAACAAAATGGCGGCTTCCGACAGATAACTTTCGATTTTCGACCAAAAAATCGGTCATTTATTGTTAAAAAAAAATTGAAATTTTCAACAAAAATGAAAATCCTTCGATTGAGAAATAGTTTTTGATGCTCTCAATAAGCACACCAAATTTTATCAAAATCCATCGAGTGGTTTTTGAATTATAATGGTCACCGACTTAAAAAACATAGTTTCGAGGGAAAAACGCGTTTAAAGTTTTTCGATGTGGATACGGTATTATATGTTCGTAAAATTTTTAGCTCGAAGGATGAAGCTAAACTTTTTTATGTATTTTGATCCGCTGAATTCGAATATCACAAATTGCCGAAAAGTCGAGCATTTAATTGTTTATAGCTAATTGTTAAAACAATTTGTTAAAAAATTGAAGTTCTTCGAGGTGGATTATTTTTTTTAAACCTTTTGGGCCATTTTTAACGAAAGTATTCTTTATAAAATATTGCTAAAGTTCATAGTTTTTTAGTAATAAGTTTTTGGAAATTTTTTAAAGAGTTATCCAATTTTACACTTGATTTATGTATAGAAATACTATTTAAAAAATTACTTACATCAAATCATCAATTCTTGGCCCATACAATAGGGCTTCTTCCGATGTGGAAGCGTCCAAAATATCAATTTGTTGTTGTCTTCGAAGCATTCTGCCTTCCCGGGTATTATTGTTTGCGCGTTTGTCAGCCGCTACCTGCCATGGGGACCCGACGCCCCTTCACTAATTGTGGGATATCCCGGAAACTATTCATCGGATTGACTTGAAATTTTCAGGGAATATTTTCGAGACATCATACTTCAAGAAAATGTTTTTAAAAAATCGATTCTTTTAAATGCCGACTGCATCTCACCCCTTTATTACGCTCTCGCATAGCTGCAGTTATTGTAGTCGATCCGCGGCTGATTCTTCTTTCCTTCCTCAGTCTCATACTTTCTTTCCCATTCGCTTTCTACTTCACCCGTTGTACGTAAATTTGATAGAAAACACGGTCTTTTGTCGTCATTTAATTAGATTGGAATTCCCATAAGATCAACATTGTTTCTATTATCTAAGCTATTGTCTTCCTTTGTTATCGTAGCTCCGCTAATGGCGGAACCACCTGCTGACGCCACTCTTAGGGTTTGAAAAACCCAACATATCCTCATAAAAGGCGTTTCTTACACTTTCTATTATTGCACTTGGTTTCCGCTTTTCAACGAAACTGGTTTGAATAATGCCTCCGTGATTCGGATACAGAAAGTAGCGAAACTTCATTCTATAATTGATAAAGCGATTGATCATCGACCGCTTTCATCGGCGGCCTACCTCGCCATCGGTCCAAGAGAAACAAGGCGAGATATGTGTGTTGCCGTCTCGTGGTCTGCGTTTGTGTTTTTGTAGCTCGTACTATGCTCGAATGGAAGCGAAGACACTCGTGTGTACACACATTAGGATACATACATTTTATTCCATCCCAATCACCCCCGTATCCCTCGTACACATCCCAATCACCCTCGCATATGTTCTACGATAATTTTCACTTTTCGAGAAAAAAGCATTTTTTTCAAGTTTTCCTGCTTTTCGAGATTTTTTTGTAGTTTGTCCGAATGACTGCTAATCACTTAAAAAAATTTCTAAGAGGAAAGTAAACGCACAAAAAAAGGAAACAGGAAAACTCGAAAAAATGCCTTTTCTCGAAAAGTGAAAATTATCACACAACATATGTATCGTAGAAATGTAGATTTGAGCGGATTAGTCAATAACACTCAGATGAAAAAAGGAATACTTATGTGTATCGTAGAAAAATAGATTTAAGCGGATTAGTCAATAACAATAAGCTGAAAAAAAGAATACTTACGTGTATCGTAGAAAAATAGATTTGAGCGGATTAGTCAATAACATTCAGCTGAAAAAAGGAATACTTATGTGTATCGTAGAAAAATAGATTTGAGCGGATTAGTCAATAACAATAAGCTGAAAAAAAGAATACTTATGTGTATCGTAGAAAAATAGATTTGAGCGGATTAGTCAATAACATTCAGCTGAAAAAAGGAATACTTATGTATTCCGATTTTCATCTGAATGTTGTTGACTAATCCGCTCAAATCTATTTTTTAAACTCCTGATCAAGAACTTTAGGCATCAAGGCATTTACGGTAGTGTTCATTTGGTAATTTATTTATTGCTCAACAGTGCAGTTCATATCGATAACACAATTTTAAAAAATCGCGGGAACAGTACACCTATAGAAGAGAAAAATAAAAAAATGATTTTTCCATGAAAACTAAGAAGATTGTAGATCATACATGGGGGTGATTCAGATAGGTATTGATACGAGCGTCTAGATTCTCTTTTTGGGTGTCACTTTTCGGGCCACGCTGTATATATACAGGGTGTCCCTCTTATCTCTGCCACCCGAAATAACTCGATAATTATCGACGTCACAAAAAAATGTTCGAGACAAAAGTTGTAGACAAAAGGCGCTGACGCACAATGAAGGTCACCTCCACTTTTTAAATGGAACGGTACATTTTTTTCAACTATCTTCTGGAGCACTTCAAGCTGCATAAAAAACATTCGGGAGTCAAAGTCGTTCAAGGTCATTCAAGGTCACCTATTAAAATTAAATACAAATCTAAATATCTCGGATCACTATCAAATTTTTCTAGCGATCCGAAATATTTAGATTTGTATTATCGATGCTGATCAATTTATGTGTGTGTATATATATATATGTGTGTATATATATATATACATAGGTTATGTTTCAAAAATCTATGACATGATATTCGATAAAACTCTCTAATTGTCACAATGATAATAACTAATTGATATAGTTTATGTGATACGACAAACAATTAGAGGAATTAATGTGGCCTCTTATGCCACCAAAATGCTACAATCACTCGGTAGCATAGGGGCAGCGTGCGGAGCTATGGGTAGGTAGGTTTTAGGTTCGATCCTATGTGGATTCAGAAATATTTTCTTCGAAAACATCCTTTCGAAGGCCCGAGAATTACGGATTATGATACAAAATCATTGTGGTAGAATTCTAAATTAAGTATTTCAATTAATTTTGGATTTATGAAATATTCTACTGAATATTCTAATAGATATTTTTGAAACAAATAGGATCGTAGTAAAAAAACGTATTTGATTTAAATAGATCCTATTTAAATTAAATTTTTTTTTCGACAGTGCAATGAAGAATGTGATGAGATGGTGGTTTCCGAAGCAGCGGCGAATTTCTCTCTTCGGGCCGTATGTCAGGCCTTCACTTTTCACCCTGATCAACCTTGATTTTTTACCATAATCAGACCGAAATGAGAAATAGTGTCACAAAAATGATGAGGGCGTAATCGAAAATCCTGAAGAAGGCATGAAAAAAAATCAAGATGCCCGAGCAGGTCTTTTTCGTAGCCGGAGCAGGATTTCTTCTCGGGTATATATCTAATTTGAGTGTGTACATATTTCCCTCTCTTTCCCCTTCCTCTTCTTTGTTGAGTAACGCTGAAAGACTGGTTATATTAGAAGAGGTGTGTTTTATAACCCCCTCCCTGCCTACCCAGCTCGCCAAAGAATGTTTTTTCTTTTCTTTGACCTTCTCTACTCTTCAGCAACTTCCGATTGAGAGGATGGATGGAATAATGCCTCGAGTGTATTGTTACGCCCTTTTCCGTATACAAATCATATAGGGTCGCCTGTCGTAAAAAAATGCCAGCATTCAGCCATTAAACGGCTTGCCGATAATCGGCCAATAATTCGTCGACCAGCATTGGGGTACTGTAGGCGGATGAACGGCTTGCCAGATCTATTCCAGCCATTCGTGGGCCAATACTATCGCACCGATAATATGGCGATCAGCATTGGGGTATCGTAGGCGGATGAACGGCTTGCCAGATCTATTCCAGCCATTGATGGTTTGTTTTTGGGCGTTTTGCAAATGCAGATCATTAAACTGTAACACGTAAAAATAAGGGATAAGGTTTCAAAAAGCATATCCCACTGATGAAGCTGAAATTTTGCACCGACCTTCTTTTCAATATTTTAAGAGAACCTTTAAAAGGATATTGGCGACCAGCAATAGTTTTCGATATATCGTATATTGCAAGTTATTTGTTGTACTGCGCTTCTACTATATTAAATAAACCCAAACAAACCCATCCCACATGGCAAGTGATATGCACATACGGGCAGTGCAGCCAGATCGCGCGCAAAAGTTACCCCCTCTCTAGTCCCTTGCGCACCCATCACACAATCATAGTAGCGCGTGTCCGTGAGCGAGCGACGCTCGGACGTCTTCGGAAAGAGCCGAGCGCCATCGAAGTTTCCCGACCGCGCCTTCGGCAGCTACACCAATACATGGACGCTGAGCACGTTCATGTGCGGCCAAGCCGAAACGAAGGCTTCGAGGGAAAAAGCAATCTGAGCACGACTCGCGCGTGACGTCACCCGACGGCACGAGCGAGGCTTTTAGATTATTTCAATGCTTATTTAGCTCTTGATTCTCTGCGTTATTAATGTATACAAAAAAATGTATCGCACACTCTGATCGCTTATTTTTTTAGTTTATACGTTAATTTAAATAGAATAATAAATCTCAATTACAACTTATTTATCTTCTAAAATATTGTTTACGGTTTATTCACACCCGTCCTTATGCCAAATAAATTATAATTCATAAAAGTAAGCGGAAATATATTTATATTCGTATTATTATGTTAATTCTCATAGCTCTCATATGAAAACTCTCATATGAAACTCTCATATGAAAAACACCAAAAAAACTTCAAAACCTTAGATTTCAACGAACCAAGAACATACATCTTCACATTTTCAATCATGACGAATTTTTAAGAACAATATCATCACAAACACATCTGAACCAAAACATTATACATCACCTAAATTATCAAAACATAAATCAAACAACACAAAATCACATCTTATACTCAACTCTTACTAATAGACAACATGACACAAATAATAATCTTTCCACTGATCCTCTGAATAATATAAATTCGACAATCACATTAAATAAAAGGAAAGAATGGCTTATAAATCTCTCCAACATTGATATTCCGCTACACATTTCCACATTCTTGTCTCTAGGTGAAAAGTTTTATTTTTCTTACCTCAAACTCTCAAACATAAAAACTCATATCCACAAATCAATCTCCGAACTTCAGTGCAAATTAGATTTTTTACTCGACAAACCTAGACAAATCGATATTAGAACCAGATTCACTAAAATCTTAAACAAAATAAATATTCCAACATCATTTTCCAACACTAATCAAATTATAAAACACACGTCCTCATTCTTAAAAATCATCCCTCAACTTTTAGTTACACGAGCTGACACAGGAAATTCAACAGTCATTCTTAACAAATCAGATTACATTACAAAAACTCATAATTTACTCGCAGATTCCTCAACTTACAAATTAACAAATAGAATAGAAATAGAAATCCCACACTCTACAAAAAGGCATTAACAATATTCTTTCCAGATGGAAAACCCTAAAAATCATTGATGAAACAAAATAGAAATACTTGAAAGCTGAAAATTGCAACCTATCTCGTCTCTATTGTCTGCCAAAAAATCATAAAAATAATTATCTACTTCGTCCAATAGTATCATCAATAGATAGTCCAACACATAAACTAGCTGAATTTATACAATCTAAACTTTCTAAATTAATCAATACGACTAATTCACACGTCAAAAATAGTTTCCAACTAAAACATTCACTCTCTAACATCTCAATTCCACTCAACTACAAATTGGTCTCGTTTAATGTTTCTCTCTATACCAACATCCCATTACAACTTGTTATTCAAAGCCTTCAAAAAAGATCAAGTCTATTTTCAAAAACATTTCCTTTAAACGAAATAATTAAAGCCATAGAATACATCATGTTCTCAACTTTCTTTACATTTCAAAATAAAATTTACCAACAAATCTCAGGGTTACCAATGGGCTCACCTCTGGCTCCAATACTATCTAACATCTTCATGATTGATCTTGAAACAAATTGTCTGGAAAAATTAAAATTTTCGTTACCACTATATAAAAGATATGTTGATGATATTATTATTGCTCTACCAACAGACAAAATTGAATCCACCAAAAATATTTTTAACTCATATAACTCAAAATCACAATTCACATCAGAAAATTAAGTAGATAAAAAAATCCCGTTTCTTGATATACTTTCAATCTATAAACAAAATTCAATTATCACAAATTGGTATAAGAAACCAACCTGGTCAGGCAGATTCATAAATTTCTTTTCACACCACCCACTTTCCTAAGAAAAGCCATAATTTACATGCTAGTTGACAGAGCAATAAAAATATCTCATACTTCATTCCACAAAGAAAACCTCAAACTTATTAGTAACACGATAACACAAAATTGCTATCCGATCTCTTTCACAGAAAAAATAATAAAACATCGGCTTTCCACAATCAACAATCAAAAAAAGAATAACAACAATTTTGATTCATCCAGACTAATAAATGTTCCTTACACAAAAAACATCCATCATCAACCAATTCGTCTTTTTCCACAATACAACATAACATTAGTCACAAACAATAAACACAACATTTCATCGATTTCTGGCTCCACCAAAGACAAAATAAATAACAACCAAAAATCCAACATAGTTTACAAAATCGATTGTAAGGATTGCAATGCCACATACATCGGTCATACCAAAAGATACCTTGAAACCAGAATAAAAGAACATAAAAATATGTAAAAATTGTAAAAATTTTAAACAATGAAAATTGGCTCAAAAAAGACTAATCCTAGAAATGATCCAAATAAAGGCACACTCTAACGCCATAAATTTTAGAACTGACATACAAAAACTTAGCTCGATCTATAACTCTATTATATAACTATTAAAATATTTTACAATACTTTACTTGACATAACAATTTGAAAATGATTGACACTATAATTTAATTTTAAATACTCTTAACATGGCGCACTAATTTTATTCTCTTGACACGTCACTGCCTAAAGGATCTTTCCCCCCCGATTCGCAAAATAAAGACTAATAAGCTTCACGAAATTAAGATACCACTCAGTTTCTCTCGAACTCTCCGCGATCACACAACTTAATATGTAACTGAGAAATGTAAATTTCGAAGTACTGAGCGCGGGGAACGATCCTGCGCCCCTAAGCTAGGAACGCTACCAACGGGACCATCTTATCGCTTGTGTTAAAAATGCACTTTCTGGCACTTACGATTCGCGGCCGGATAGATGATTGACTTGTTGTTGGGGATGATGCTTTATCGCTTGATGAAAGTATGAGAATGAATATAATAATACGAACATAAATATATTTCCGCTTACTTTTGTGAATTACAATTTATTTGACATAGGGACGGGTGTGAGTAAAGCGTAAACAATTTTTTAGAAGATAAATAAGTTGTAATTTAGATTTATTATTACATTTAAATTAACGTACAATCTAATAAAATAAGCGGTCGGAGTGCGCGATAAATTTCTCGACACTATATGATAACTTATTAAAATAATAATGATAACTAATCAAATAAGAATTAATAGTAATAATAAATTTAAAAAAACATACTGAGCGCGGGGACGTTCCCGCGCCCCTGCAGACCGCAGTCAGGAACGCTACCAACGGGACCATCTCATCGCTTGTAGAATATGTGCACTTTCTGGTACTTACGGTTCGCGGCCAGATGGATGATTGGCTTGTTTTTGGGGATAATGCTTTATCGCTTGATGAAAGTATATGAGAATGAATATAATGATACGAATATAAATATATTTTCCCTTACTTTTATGAATTACAATTTATTTGGCATAGGGACGGGTGTGAGTAAAGCGCAAACAATTTTTCAGAAGATAAATAAGTTGTAATTTAGATTTATTATTGCATTTAAAGTAACGTACAAACTAACAAAATAAGCGGTCGGAGTGCGCGATAAATTTTTCGACACTAAAAGATAACTGATTAAAATAATAATAATAACTAATAAAAATGATCAAATAAGAATTAATAGTAATAATAATTAACAAATTAAATAATTAAAAAAAAAGCACAAAACAAGACCATCTCTTCGCTTGTAGAATATGTGCACTTTCTGGTACTGACGATTCGAAGCCGGATGGATGGGTGGCTTGTTTTTGGGGATAATGCTTTATCGCTTGATGAAAGTATGAGAATTAATGAGTCAAAGATGAGTGCGGCTGTGTTGATAACAAGTTGCTAGTTGAAGATTTGGCTTCAGTCCGGCCAATAGAGGTTTTCCAAGGTCAGCGATGGAAATAAATGATGCTTTCTTACGTTACGACCCTTTGGGTCGGGTCCTCTTCAGAAATTATATTTTTCTCTATAAATTTTGATACACCAATTTTACAAATCAAGTATAAATGTTATGTTAATTCTGTTTTGGTTATAACTATATTGATTTGATATGCATAAGTTCTTGTATTGCGTTAATTCTTCTTATTCATCGGTGTTTGAAATGAGTGATGTGTGAGAGTGTGGTTTATTATACTATGGAGTTATAAAGACATGAAATATGAGAAACGACTAACCTCGATGTTGTTGATGTTTCTAGCTTTTGATTATATTTGGAAGGTTATTTCAAAAGACAGTATTTATGGAAGCAATTACTGTTTTGCTGGAGTATACTCAATAGATGGAAGAATTTATCGTTTTTTAGCGATTTTTATCATCTGTAAGGAATTAATAATTATAAGAAAGTTTTGTGTTTTGTTTGTGAAAATTTAATGTACGTGATTGATTTAAAAGAAATTTTAATAAAGTATCTAATGACTGTGATGATTACCTATTGAGTTGAAGATTTTTTAAATTATCTTCCAAAATAATCAAAAACTCGAAATTTACCTTTCTCAGTTACATATTGAGTTGTGTGATCACGGAGAGTTTGAGAGAAACTGAGTGGTGTCTTAATTTCGTGAAGCTTATTAGAGTCTTTATTTTGCGAATCGGGGGAGAAAGATCCTTTAGGCAGTGACGTGTCCAGAGAAATAAAATTGGTGCGTCATGTTAAGAGTATTTAAAATTAAATTATAGTGTCAATAATTTTCAAATTGTTATATCAAGTAAAGTATTGTAAAATATTTTAATAGTTATATAATAGAGTTATAGATCGAGCTTAGTTTTTGTATGTCAGTTCTAAAATTTATGGCGTTAGACTCTGCCTTAATTTGGATCATTTCTAGGATTAGTCTTTTTTGAGCCAATTTTCATTGTTTAAATTTTTTACATTGTCGAATTGAAAGTCATGTTTTTGTTCTATTGCATGTTGTGCTAAGGCTGTGTGTATTGTCGCTGTATGTTTTAGACTATTTTTATGTTCTTTTATTCTGGTTTCAAGGTATCTTTTGGTTTGGCCGATATATGTGGCATTGCAATCCTTACAATCGATTTTGTAAACTATGATGGATTTTTGGTTGTTATTTATTTTGTCTTTGGTGGAGTCAGTAATCGATGAAATGTTGTGTTTATTGTTTGTGACTAATGGTATGTTGTATTGTTGGAAAAGACGCATTGGTTGATGATGGATGTTTTTTGTGTAAGGAACATTTATTAGTCTGGAAGAATCAAAATTGTTGTTATTCTTTTTTTGATTGTTGATTGTGGAAAGCCGATGTTTTATTATTTTTTCTGTGAAAGAGATCGGATAGCAATTTTGTGTCATCGTGTTACTAATAAGTTTGAGGTTTTCTTTGTGAAATGAAGGATGAGATAATTTTATTGCTCTGTCAACTAGCATGTAAATTATGGCTTTTTTGGGAAAGTGGGTGGTGTGAAAAGAAATTTATAAATCTGCCTGACCAGGTTGGTTTCCTATACCAATTTGTGATAATTGAATTTTGTTTATGGATTAAAAGTATATCAAGAAACGGGATTTTTTTTATCTACTTCACTTTCTGATGTAAATTGTAATTTTGAGTTATATGAGTTAAAAATATTTTTGGTGGATTCAATTTTGTCTGTTGGTAGAGCAATAATAATATCATCAACATATCTTTTATATAGTTGTAACGAAAATTGTAATTTTTCCAGACAATTTGTTTCAAGATCAATCATGACGATGTTTGATAGTATTGGAGCCAGAGGTGAGCCCATTGGTAACCCTGAAATTTGTTGGTAAATGTTATTTTGAAATGTAAAGAAAGTTGAGAACATGATGTATTTTATGGCTTTAATTATTTCGTTTAAAGAATGTTTTGAAAATAGATTTGATCATTGTGAAGGTTTTGAATAACAAGTTGTAATGAGATGTTGGTATAGAGAGAAACAACATCAAACGAGACCAATTTGTAGTTGAGTGGAGTTGAGATGTTAGAAAGTGAATGCTTTAGTTGTAAACTATCTTTGACGTGTGAATTAGTCGTATTGATTAATTTAGAAAGTTTAGATTGTATAAATTCAGCTAGTTTATGTGTTGGACTATTTATTGGTGATACTATTGGACGAAGTGGATAATTATTTTTATGATTTTTTGGCAGACAATAGAGACGAGATAGGTTGCAATTTTCAGCTTTTAAGTATTTGTATTTTGTTTCATCAATGATTTTTAGGGTTTTCCATCTGGAGAGAATATTGTTAATGCCTTTTTGTAGAGTGTGGGATTTCTATTTCTATTCTATTTGTTAATTTGTAAGTTGAGGAATCTGCGAGTAAATTATGAGTTTTTGTAATGTAATCTGATTTGTTAAGAATGACTGTTGAATTTTCTGTGTCAGCTCGTGTAACTAAAAGTTGAGGGTTGATTTTTAAGAATGAGGACGTGTGTTTTATAATTTGATTAGTGTTGGAAAATGATGTTGGAATATTTATTTTGTTTAAGATTTTAGTGAATCTGGTTCTAATATCGATTTGTCTAGGTTTGTCGAGTAAAAAATCTAATTTGCACTGAAGTTCGGAGATTGATTTGTGGATATGAGTTTTTATGTTTGAGAGTTTGAGGTAAGAAAAATAAAACTTTTCACCTAGAGACAAGAATGTGGAAATGTGTAGCGGAATATCAATGTTGGAGAGATTTATAAGCCATTCTTTCCTTTTATTTAATGTGATTGTCGAATTTATATTATTCAGAGGATCAGTGGAAAGATTATTATTTGTGTCATGTTGTCTATTAGTAAGAGTTGAGTATAAGATGTGATTTTGTGTTGTTTGATTTATGTTTTAATAATTTAGGTGATGTATAATGTTTTGGTTCAGATGTGTTTGTGATGATATTGTTCTTAAAAATTCGTCATGATTGAAAATGTGAAGATGTATGTTCTTGGTTCGTTGAAATCTAAGGTTTTGAAGTTTTTTTTGTGTTTTTCACATGAGAGTTTTCATATGAGAGCTATGAGAATTAACATAATAATACAAATATAAATATATTTCCGCTTACTTTTATAAATTATAATTTATTTGGCATAAGGACGGGTGTGAATAAACCGTAAACAATATTTTAGAAGATAAATAAGTTGTAATTGAGATTTATTATTATATTTAAATTAACGTATAAACTAAAAAAATAAGCGATCAGAGGGTGCGATACATTTTT
This sequence comes from Ophion ellenae, assembly GCA_963210295.1. Classification (NCBI taxonomy): domain Eukaryota; kingdom Metazoa; phylum Arthropoda; class Insecta; order Hymenoptera; family Ichneumonidae; genus Ophion; species Ophion ellenae. The sequence continues at coordinate 14,977,704 of OY723392.1, forward strand.
TTGTATACATTAATAAAGCAGAGAATCAAGAGCTAAATAAGCATTGAAATCATCTAAAAGCCTCGCTCGTACCGTCGGGTGACGTCACGCGCGAGTCGTGCTCAGATTGCTTTTTCCCTCGAAGCCTTCGTTTCGGCTTAGCCGCACATGAACGTGCTCAGCGTCCATGTATTGGTGTAGCTGCCGAAGGCGCGGTCGGGGAACTTCGATGGCGTTCGGCTCTTTCCGAAGACGTCCAAGCGTCGCTCGCTCACGGACACGCGCTATTATGATTGTGTGATGGGCGCGCAGGGGACTAGAGAGGGGGTAACTTTTGCGCGCGATCTGGCTGCACTGCATACGGGCGAGCACTGTTTGCGCGGAAGCAGCGCGGCCGGAGGAGTGGGGGGGTATCTATCGGATATATAGATATACTCGTATGGCGTGAAAGAATAAACTTTACAATGCGATATATCGAAAACTATTGCTAGTCGTCAAAAATCCGTTAACGGTTTCTCTTAGGATAATAAGAGGAAGTTCGGTGCAAAATTTCAGCTCGATCAGAAGAGTATACTTTTTGGAACTTCACCCAAAACGAGCGAGTTATTTGTACAGCCTAAATGGACTAAAAAAATTGTCGGTAAACTTTAATGTCACGAATAAAATTATCGGCATAAAAGTAAGGAACGAATAAACGATGGATTCTGTAAGTGTTAGAATGGCTAAGTAGGTAGGACGCTCGACACTAGAACGACAGGCGCAGGTTTAATCCCGATGAAAGGTAAAAACTTGCACAATGCAGAAAGCGTTTTTAATGCAATTATTCTATGTGCATGGAATGGAGTAAAGCATAAGAAAACAAAAAAGATACTACTAGAATTTTTATATTCATCATTTGTCAATTTCTTGTTTTTCATTTCCGGCAAAAGATCCGGAAGCCGTTGCTGGGCCAATATGGGCGTATGATAGTTGGCCAAGTCTTAGCAGTCATTCATGCTTTACCATTACCAACCATGCATGGTGCAGATCTGGCCCGTTTACATAGCCATTACCGCGCCATCGTTTGTTCTCTGGCAATCAGTCGTGGGCCATTACTGTGCCGATTGTAAAACCCTATTTGGGAAGTCGAGCGCAAAGAGGACCTTGGCCTGTAGATTTTAAATCGCGAGCTATATGAAGATAAAACGGATTATTCCCTAGATAGCAAACAAGATCGGACTACATAGAAGTGACGTGTTCACTAATACCCATGTAGAGGTTGCCATGAGTTGCCCAATGTTACGATCAGGCCAATATTGGGACCATCGTATAAGCCAACAAAAGAGAAATAATATTGGCCCATTACTGTTCCGCTCCAAACTGAAAACTGGCACAATATCGGCCCATCCCAAAAGCCTGTCCTGGCCCATCTTTAAAAACTAATAAATAGCCGTGATAGTTAAACTAAATTTGCCAATTTAAAAACTAGGGATACTAAAAAACTGATAATTCCATTGGCCCAATATTGTTCCGTTATAAATTGAAAACCGGCACAATATCGGCCTATCGTTTAAAACCAATAAATAGCCGTGATGGTTGAACTATATTTGCCAATTTAAAAACTGGTAATGCTAAAATACAAGCATTTCATTGGCCCATTATTGTCTCGTCATAAATTGAGAACCGGCACAATATCGGCCCATTACTAAAGATTATCCTGGCCCATCTTTCAAAACCAATAAACAGCCGTGATAGTTCATCGAAATTTGCCAATTTTAAAACTGGCAATGCCAAAATACTGGAAATTACATTTAATTAATCTAAGCCCTTTATTGGCTAAGTGGGTCAGACCATACCTGCTTCTATTTTATTTAAGCCTTGGGTTATTCACTATCTGTATATTGTGCCAGAATAGGCAAATAACTGGCACGTCATATATTAATCGTCTATATTTTGTAGTTCAGTTTTTGTAATCAAGTCTTGGCCTATTATTGGCATTTGTGAATAACCAACATAAGTAAAATATGCCAATTTTGAAACCTGTCATATACGCAGATCACAATTTATTTCAAGGTTATTCCATGAAATATGTATCCATACGGACCAATTTCGGGCCAATCTTGCGATATAGGTTGAATATTTATCACGCACCCAAACAAACCCAAACAAACTCACGGCCCAATATTTTAGATAGACTAACTTCTAGATAGACCAACTGTGAAGGCCCATCATAGAGCCAGTGGTCAATTTTTACATAGGCCCTTTAAGAGGGCCCACATAGAGCCAAGTGCAATCACCAACATTGGCGCTACAATGAATTAAATCATTGGCTCAATAATTGTTGGCTCTGTTGGCCGATATCGGGCCGTTCTTATCATTTCTACAAAGGCACCTCATTGGTAAATACTCACGGCCCAATATTCTAGAAAGGCTAACTGTGAAGGCCCGTCCCAGGGCCAACGGTCAATCTCTACATGGGTAGAGGGGTGGGAGGCATACCAATGAGAGTGGTGCGAAAAAGGACGTAATTAAGCCGCTCTCTCTCTTCCTCTTTCTCTCTCTCGCTCTTTCTTTGTCTTGATTACTTTGACTCGACCTAATGACTGGACATATTTATGACAATCAATCAATTTCTCACTAGGTATTTACGGCAGTCTATGGTAACTTTTTGCGGCACCGTAGTCAAAAGCGGAACCCCATAACTTTGTTATATCCGTCTATCACAGCCTCACCGTTTCTACAGTTGAAAAGATATATGCATGCAATTTCACAGATGCTTCATATGGGGACCTTAATTAAGAAATAGGCAAATCTTGAAGACATTTATTACGGATTTCCTTATGTAAAATAGGAGCACTTCCTATTTCGCGTACTTCACCGAGTGTGGGGTTATGCGACAGGTTATTCGAAATTGAGGTTCCACCTACCATTTTTTTAAAGCCCTTAGCCAAATGTCAAGTATTCAAAGAGTTGAGCAATGTGTCCGTTTCACTCTAATTTTTTAGCTACCGATTTGAAAAAAACTGAAACATTGCTGGCAACTAGCATTTGATTAACGTAAAGGTAGCAATGCTTGGACGGTTAAGAGCATTCTTAGATTATAGGGTTTATTATTAATTTATGGACCGTTTAAAACAAAAATGACCGGAACTAACGGCAAGCTCGTAAGTTCTAGTTTTCAAAACACATACAATAACGGCCGGAAAGTTAAATATTGTTATTTTTATACATTTAAATGTTCAATAGTACCAAATGTACCAATTTTCGGACAGCTGTTAGTGTTACGTCCCTATGTTCGGACACTATCATGTCCCAATTATTGGGACTCGTCCCTATAACCACAAACTTTGTTTGCGTCGCGACTAGTTACGTTGCCTATTATATTATCTAAATACGGGACACATGTACTTACCAATTAATTTCATCTTTGTCTTCACTTCTTTTTTCAAAATCACAAACTAAGCCTGATAAATCATTTATCGCGAGGTACATAGCGAAACGAACTGTCAACGCTTGGCGTCCGGCGATTCGATCTCTGCGGCTACGTTCTCTCGTACCAGTAATCGGACATGAGATTCGACCGTGGTACATGCGTGGGATAGATGTCCCAATGAATGAGACGCTAAATGTATTATATAAAACCTTATCCAAACCAAAATGTAACGACGGTGTCAAAAAGTCGGGTCGATTCGCTTTCGATTGAACATAAGTCTAGTCTAAAAATCGATAAAAAATAGACCTTTATCACTATCACAAATTATCGCAACTCCTTAGCTCTTCGTTTTACGAAGCTCTAAAAGCCTCGTTAAATTGTTGAAAGCCTCGTTAATGAAATATCAAACATCAAACAAAGGGCTCTTCTTTCTTCACCTCTCCTGTACACGACTAGAGAGTTGCGATTGGGATTATGCAATCAATAATTGTCGTACAACATACATAATATAACCAAGTGCACATCAGGTCAGAATGAATTCTTCAAATGATTATATCATTTGGTCATGATAATGATCATCGTTGTATTTATTACAATAACGATCCGACAAAACGTCCACGCCACGCACGATTGATCAGGCCAAAGCAATGAAAAAGTACACCGCAGAGAATAATTTGTATTTAATTTAGTTGGAGTGCAAAAGTGTGTACAAATGATCCGCCGGAGTCTCTTGAACGTCTGTTGCAGATGATGCACCGTCAGCAGACCCTGTCGCTCCTGAGGTCCAACAGCAGCAGAGGGAGCAACAACAGCGGCAAAAGGATAAGCAACTTGTCAACGTTGTCGTTAATATCGAGGCGGTGCTCGTCCAATCATTCGAAAAGCTGGTCAACGGCAAAGCCGA
>OY723392.1:14982198-15339698 GCA_963210295.1 Ophion ellenae
GACGTGAGAGACGTGAGAGACGTGAGAGACGTGAGAGACGTGAGAGACGTGAGAGACGTGAGAGACGTGAGAGACGTGAGAGACGTGAAAGCCCCCTACCCACAGTTTCGAATAAAAGTGGAATTTCTGTTTCATTTGTGAAAACTTTGCAGACAGAACTGCTTCACCTCGTACTGGTTCAAGGGATGCCTGGACGCGCTTTTACTGCAGGACGAAGAGGAACGAGTTAAAATGGAGATTAAAAAACTCCACGGCTGGGACCTGCCGTTTAGGTAGCTTTTATTTAGTTGTTCATGATTTCACCTCCAGCCTTTTTTTCTTTGATTTTTTAATAATTGTAAGTCAGGATTTATAAACTTCGAGCGTTGTGAGTTCCGCTGTTGTCATGCACATGACTTCCGGGCAGACGTAGGACTGCAGGGCGCCCGGAATCAGTCTGCTTCCCCCTTTCGACAGATAACAACTCTGTATTCAAACCTGAAGAAAACTCTACTTCGTTCTCAAATAAGGATTCATCCACGTTTATTTCGTTAACACACAGTGCTACACTCTTCATCGGACATTCCTAGTGGTACCACCCTTATTCCCCTCCCCTACTTTGTTTACGCTGCGTAACTGGGGCACGAGTCGAAATTTACGCGTGAAACGATCGATGCTCAGTCGTTTATGATAATTATCGCTCGTACAACTTCAAAATGGACGTAACAAATCGTTAGACAGTACTACAACTTGAAGAAAAATTAAGAGACCGCGATTTACTAACGAAAGGAACGAAATCACAATTAATCGCCAGGTTACTGGAAGCGGGTCTCTAAGGGAGCTGGATAACCGCCGAGGACCTCGTCAACGTAGGGGAACAAGACAGAGAGCTAGCTTATTCTAACGGCACTCGGACGCTTTGAAAGCGCCACCATAATTGCGTGCGAATGACAAAAGTATCGGAGAATTATTAGGCGAATTTGACGGATTAAATGGTAACTTCGAAGACTGGAAAACGCAAGTTCAATTGGTCAAGAGACTCTTCGGAGTGGATGACGCAAATATGGAGATAAAGATTAGCTCTAAACTCAAGAGAAAAGCGGACAGGTGGTTCCGTTCTAAATCGGAGTACACGGAGATGGCTCTCGACGAGTTGCTCGCGGCAATGGAGGACGGATTCGATCAGCCTCCAAGTAAGGTTGATCGTAAAAAAAAGTTCTAATTAAGAACGTGGCGAACGAACGAATCGTTCAACAATTGTGACCACGGATGCCTCGTATTGGGCAACTTACAAGGAACATCCCTCAGGTGTCCGCCTCCGATTTTGTTGAAACTCATATATGTGATAGAGCATCGAAAATTTGGAGACACGTATTTTTTTTATCTGCGGAAAACGGATTTAAGGGGGGAAACCGCCCCTCAAAGAAAGGCGTGTCGAGAGGTGATTTTGCAGTTTCACCCAGAAGCAATCCACCGATCTGAATGAAACAAAAACAGAAATTCTTCTAATGAAAAGCGATGAAAAATCCACTATGAAAATGTTAAGAAAAAAATTAATTAGGGGGTAAACCACCCCTCAATTTGCCTTTTTTCACCCCACACTTAAGAGGGTTGTATGCAAATTAATAAAACAGGTATCATTTTGAAGGGGAATCGAAATTGAAGTTGACGGGTTTTTGCGTTTTAGCGGCATAGCAAATTTAAGGGGATAAACCACCCCTAACATAAATTTATTTATCATGGTCGTTTTTTCTTTGTTTAAAGTGTATCCGCTGATTTTAAATATTTTTATAAGCTACAATTTAATGTTTTATCATATTCCAAAATTATTACATTCGTCTTAAGGGGTAACTACTCCTCTGATGAGAAGCATCATTGAACTATCCGCTTTCGATTTCGTTGAAACTCATATATGTGTTAAAGCATTGCAAACTATTAAACATGTTTTTTTTTGTATCGGCAGAAAAACGGTGTTAGGGGCTGAAACCACCGCTCAAAGTTTCTCCCACAAGCAGTCCACCGATCTGAATAAAACAAAATCGAAAATTCTGCTAATATTAAGCGATGAAAAATCCACTACAAGAGTGTTATTAGGAATTTAATTAAGGGGTAAACCACCCCTCCATTTGCCGTTTTTCACCCCACGCTTAAGAGGGTTGTATGAAAATTAATAAAACAGGTATCATCTTGAATGGGAATCAAAATTCAAGTTGACGCGTTTTTGCGCTCCAGCGGGACAGGAAATTTAAGAGGGTAAACCACCCCTAACATAAATTTTTTCATTACCGTCGTGTTTTCTGTGTTTAACATGTATCCGCGGATTCAAAATATTTTCCCACGTTTTTAAATTATTACGTTTTTTAATTTTTACATTTTAAGGGTAAACTATCCCCTCTAATTGCTTTTCGTTTGAAGTTTCGCAAAAGGTTTCACGAATTCCGTTAAAACTGCTTTCATTGCATCGGTAATATCAATTTTATGTTTGTGTGTGCAGGCATATTCGTTTTGAGCCTTAGGAGCGGTACTTTAGGAGCGGTACTTAGGGGTGGTTTACCCCCTGAAATTTGCTGTCGCGCTGAAACGCAAAAACGCGTCAACTTGAATTTTGATTCCCCTTCAAAATGATACCTGTTTTATTAATTTTCATACAACCCTTTTAAGCGTGGGGTGAAAAACGGCAAATGGAGGGGTGGTTTACCCTTTAATTATATTTCTAATCAACACTCTTGTAGTGGATTTTTCATCGCTTAATATTAGAGGAATTTTCGATTTTGTTTCATTCAGATCGGTGGACTGCTTGTGGGAGAAACTTTGAGAGGTGGTTTCATCCCCTAACACCGTTTTTCGGCCGATACAAAAAAAAACATGTTTAATAGTTTGCAATGCTTTAACACATATATGAGTTTCAACGAAATCGAAAGCGGATAGTTCAATGATGTTTCTCGTCAGAGGAGTAGTTACCCCTTAAGACGAATGTAATAATTTTGAAATATCATAAAACATTAAATTGTAGCTTATAAAAATATTTAAAATCAGCGGATACACTTTACACAAAGAAAAAACGACCATGGTAAGTAAATTTATGTTAGGGGTGGTTTATCCCCTTAAATTTGCTATGCCGCCAAAACGCAAAAACCCGTCAACTTCAATTTTGATTCCCCTTCAAAATGATACCTGTTTTATTAATGTGCATACAACCCTCTTAAGTGTGGGGTGAAAAAAGGCAAATTGAGGGGTGGTTTACCCCCTAATTAAATTTTTTCTTAACATTTTCATAGTGGATTTTTCATCGCTTTTCATTAGAAGAATTTCTGTTTTTGTTTCATTCAGATCGGTGGATTGCTTCTGGGTGAAACTGCAAAATCACCCCTCGACACGCCTTTCTTTGAGGGGCGGTTTCCCCCCTTAAATCCGTTTTTCCGCAGATAAAAAAAATAAGTGTCTCAAAGTTTTCGATGCTCTATCACATATATGAGTTTCAACAAAACCGGAGGCGGACACCTGAGGGATGTTCCTTGTTAGTGCCAATTGTAGAAGATGATTTGTTGGACTATTTGGTGGACGCCATACCTGAGCCAACATTGCAGAATTAGGCGCGAATGCAGAATACTACCAAGAAGGATGTACCGCACGGAGTGAAATCAACAGCAGACAAGCCAGCCGATAGGACGAATGGGCAGAAGGCGTCAACGAAAGAAGAGGCTGGTGACAAGTAGATGAAATGTTACAACTATAACAAATTAGAACACCTTTCGAGAAACTGTCGGAAGCCTCAACAAGAACGAGTATCATGCTACAACTGCGGACAGATGGGGCACAGAAGGTTAAAAAAAGCCTCAAGTATCCGCCGTCTACGGAGATCCATTAGAAGAAGACAACGTCGAACACCGAAAGCTCGCGACTTCCGAAATAAAAGACTCTCGTTTGCGGCGCGTATTGTGTCTGGATACGCTTCTTGATATGGGTAGCCCGATTAGCCTCGTTAAAGAGCGGTTTATTGGAAAAGAAGGGTTTCTCCCCTTAAAACCGTCAGATCGCGAATATTGCCGATGCAAGCAGACACAGCTAAAGTTCTTAGGAAACGTTAGCGCCACGATTTCAATTGGCGATATTTCGATTGACGTTGTCGATTGGCCTTAGAGTTGTTTACGTTGCGCCGGAAGACACGACGGTAACGCCAGCTTTGCTCGGCCGCGATGTACTACACAAATTCGGTTTCCGTCTGACGCTACCGACAGACGGCAACATTGGGCGGGAAATGATGGAGATTAATGTATCCGAAAACGAGGACCACCTAGTCGACGAGTTACAGGTAAACCCAGAGATTCCTTATAAAGCGAAAGTCTACTAGAAACAAATGTTTTGAGAGTTGTACGTGGATTGTCCGAGGCCGTCAGAACCTAAAACGAAAGCGGAGCTGAAATTACGACTAGATAATCCGCAACCGTTTCACTGCTCTCCACGCAAACTCGCTTACAACGAAAAAAAACATAAGTTAATTCTAGACGATTTGGTAAAAAAAGAGTACAAAACAGCGATTCCGAATTCCGTCGCCGATAGTCTTGACGGAAAAGAAAAATGGCGAAATGCGTATGTGTGGGAACTTTCGCCTCCTTAACAAGGCAACCGCGAGAGATAACTACCCTGTGCCTCTTATGGAGGATCAATTTGCGATCGCGGGAAACCGGAGCTACTTTGCATTGTTAGATTTGAAAGATGGTATCCATCACGTTCACGTCGCACCAGAGTCAGTTGAGGCGGTCCTCTAGTTTCTCGGGTCGAAAAAATCGATTTTTTTTTCATAAATCACATCTACAACATGTGTAGAAAATGTGTGCCAAAGGATTTTTCGATATTCGAAGTGGTTCACAAGCTACGGCCCTGGAACGGAGCAGGTATACGGAGCGCGCGCCGGGAGCGCGAACTTTCAAACGCGTTTTTCTCGAAACACCATTTTTCGAAACGGTGACCACGATATTTCAGAAACTACTGCACCGATCTTGTTCAAATTTATACAGCATCTTTAATATGTTATAAGCCAGCGATTGAACTAGGATTATCATGATTGCTTCGATAGTTTTTTTTGTACGAGCGAAAAACTTAAGAAAAAATGAGTAAAAAATAGAATATCATTTTCAAAAGTGTATAAAAAAGTCAATTTCTGTAATTCAGAATTCACTATAATTCAATCGCTAGTCTTAAATATGAAGATTAAAATGCCGTTTGGTTTTTTGATTTCAGATAAGCAGAACAGCCGCAATCTTGGTCACCGTCAAGCACCTCTTTTACTTGATGTCTTCCTGTCGGCCACTATAACGTTTATTCTATTATATATTTTCACTTCAAAAAATTTGTAAAGCTTATTAAAATGTTAATAAAGATTATGCAAAAACAATGAGATTGATTATTTCGATGCTTTGCCCGTAAAAAAATATTGGAAAAGCCGTAAAAAAACAGCCGAGAAACTAGAGGACCGCGTTAAGTATTCGTCGTTCGTGACTCCATAAAGCCAATACGAGTGGTTAAAAATGCACTTCGGTTTGACAAAAGAAATTAAGCAGTTTGAGGAGCTTTTTAAACTAAGGAATAATTATTCTACCTGTATCAAACTGTAGGTATACTTGAATAGTATACTCAAATATACAAAACATTCCTTTTAATTCATTCGTTATCAAAATTGCGGAGCTGTGGCAGAGTGCTACAACAAGGTTCCCGCGAGAGTTGCCAATCGGCGTGCAGACTAGCTCCCCGTAGAGTTTGATGTGCGAAAAAAATCAAAATTTATTTCAGTTAGAACATGTATAGTTTCCATTTGACGGTAATCAAAATAGAGAATATGGAAATTAAAGAGAATGGCTCGTTTAGTTTTGAGAAAAGCGCTCTTAAAGTTGACATAGAATTCGAATGAAATTACACTAGGTACTTGTGGTAGATAATTACTTAAGTAATTTGTTACAAAGTAATTTAGTTATCAATGACAGTAAAAATTGTAATTGTTAATTGTGAATTTAAATACTTTTCGCCGATCTCTGCCTGTCCCGCTGCGCTCTCGTCTCTACCTGCGGCGCGCGTTCCGAATCTGCGCGGTGAGGCACAACGTTGACGGATCGTTTGAAGATTTTCGATTTTCATTTGGAAACTTTGGAAAAATATCCTACATTATAGTTCTATCGTTTAATAAGATCGATATCTTATCGTTGTATATCCCGCCTTAAATTAACAATTTCCAAAATTCGATATTTCGAAAGCGATTGCGTTGCGCCAACAATCCATTTAGACAAAGACTGTCACAAAAAAGTTCCGTGCAAAATTGTAGCTAAATCGGTGGTAACTGCTATTCGAAAGTGTATCCTTCTTTCCTAAATATGGGACGTTATCACTAACAATAAGCAACAGATACTTCCATATACGAGAAGAAAATAATCACCTTTTAGTTGGCAGAAAGATAAACAGAGGTCATCTCTTTGTTTGCTTGAAATGTAATTCCCTAGCTAACCACGTACCGCAAATGTACCGCTTATGTGGAGTGCGCCGTACCGGTACTGTTGCCACCTCGTACGTGCGTACGGTACTGGTACATTACCAGTAAGCCGGACGGTACGCTGTACCGCCAATATACTGTACGGTGCCGGTCACGGTCTTACATACAGGTCTTGAAACGAAGCGAATTTCCTACACCATAGTTTGGCTCGCTCGTTTTCCGGGTTTTTAGTACCGGGGCGCGGAGCTGTGATCTAGGGATGGAAATGCGTTAACCATCATATTCGAATAAAACATAACCTAAGATCTGCGAGTGAGTGATCTGGGGATGGAAATGCGTTAACCATCATATTCGAGTACTACATAACCTAAGATCTGCGAGTGAGTGATACTGTGCTACAAATCGTTTCGTGTCTTTGACTCTCAATTACTCTTTCAAATTTAGAATTTAATTTATTTCAAGTTTATAGAGTGTAATTTATTTCAAATTTAATATATAATTAATAATTTAAAAACACTTGGCGTGTGAGACGCTATAGCGTCTCAAAAATGGTGAAACCATGTGTAGTACCGCGGTGCAAAACCGGTAAACAAAAGTGCCGGAAAAATATTCAGTGTTTAAAGTGCCGTAAAATATTGAACTATACAATAAATGGAAAGCCGTTATTCCTGACATTTTTGATTGTACAGAAAGTTTATTTCCAGGTGACGAATGTTTATCTATAAAAATAAACATTGCCACGAAGACTCGCCTAAAACAACACTTCGGTTTTTATTTAAATGTAGACAAGAAGGTTTGATACCGAAACACATTTTTTCCAAACACTTAAATATTCAAATTTCCGGTAACAAAGGTAAATTAAAGCTTAATAGAATATCACACAAATTCCAAAAATCATGACTAAACATAGAAATTGATGATCTCAACTTTCGAATAAAAATACTGAACCGAAAAATAGAAAAGAACGCAGAAACAATCAACAAGACTCAAAACAATATTAAAGAAAGATTTTTCACTTTGGAACAAATAAAACTCAATAAACTGTCAAAACTCTCATATGAAAAACACCAAAAAAAACTCCAAAATCTTAGATTCCAACGAACCAAGAACATACATCATCACATTTTCAACCATGAAGAATTTTTAAGAACAATATCATCACAAACACATATGAACCAAAGCAATATACATCACCTAAATTATCAAAACACAAATCAAACAACACAAAATCACAACATCTTATACTCAACGCTTACTAACAGACAACATGATACAAATAATAATCTTTCCACTGATCCTCTGAACAATATAAATTCAACAATCACATTGAATAAAACCAAAGATTGGCTCATAAATCTCTCCAACATTGACATTCCGCTACACATTTCCACATTCTTGTCTCTGGGTGAAAAGTTCTGTTTTCCTTACCTCAAACTCTCAAACATAAAAACTCACATCCACAAATCAATCTCCGAACTTGAGTCCAAACTCGATTTTTTACTCGACAAACCTAGACAAATCGAAATTAGAACCGGATTCCATAAAATCTTGAACAAAGTAAATATTCCAACATCATACTCCAACACTAATCAAATCATAAAACACACGTCCTCATTCTTAAAAAACAACCCTCAACTTTTAGATACACGAGCTGACAAAGGAAATTCAACAGTCATTCTTAAAAAATCAGATTACAATATAAAAACTCATGATTTACTCGCAGATTCAACAATTTACAAATTAACAAATAGAAATCCCATCAACACTCTACAAAAAGGCATTAACAATATTCTCTCCAGATGGAAAACCTTAAAAATCATTGATGAAACAAAATTCAAATACTTAAAAGCTGAAAATTGCTACCTATTCCGTCTCTAATGTTTGCCAAAAATTCACGAAAATAACTATCCACTTCTTCCAATAGTATCATCAATAAATAGTCCAACACACGAACTAGCTGAATTTATACAATCTAAACTGTCTAAATTAATCATTACGACTAATTCACACGTCAAAGATAGTTTCCACCTAAAACATTCACTCTCGAACATCTCAATCCCACTCAACTACAAATTGGTCTCGTTTGATGTTGTTTCTCTCTACACCAACACCCCATTACAACTAGTTATTCAAAGCCTACAAAACAGATCAAATCTATTCTCAAAAGCATTTCCTCTACATGAAATAATTAAAGCCATAAAATACATCATGTTCTGAACGTTCTTCACATTTCAAGATAAAATTTACCAACAAATGTCAGGGTTACCTATGGGCTCACCTCTGGCTCCAATACTATCCAACATTGTCATGATTGATCTTGAGACAAATTGTCTGGAAAAATTAAAATGTTCATTATCACTATATAAAAGATATGTCGATGATATTATTATTGCTCTACCAACAAACAAAATTGAATCCACCAAAAAGATTTCTGACTCTTATAATCCAAAATTACAATTTACATCTGAAAACGAAGTAGACAACAAAATCCCGTTTCTTGATTTACTTTTAATCCATAAACAAAACTTAATTATCACAAATTGGTATAGGAAATCAACCTGGTCTGACAGATTCATAAATTTCTTTTCACACCACCCACTTACCCGAAAAAAGCCATAATCTACATGCTAGTTGACAGAGCAAATACAATACTTTACCTCACATAACTATTATAAAATTATCGACACTATAAATTAATTAATTATTGACATTGTAAGCTAATTTTAAGGACATTATAAATTAATTTTAAATATCCCTAACTTGACGCACCTATTTGATTTTCCTTGACACGTCACTGCCTAAAGGATCTTTCTCCCCCGATTCGCAGTACAAAGACTCTAATAAGCTTCAGGAAATTAATACACCACTCAGTTTCTCTCGAACTTTCGTTGACCACACAACCCAACATGTAACGAAAAAATGTAAATTTCGAGTTTTTGCTTATTTTGGAAAGGAAAACAAATTCTTAAGAACTTAACTCAATAGGTAATCATCATAGTCTTTCGATTTTTTACTAAAATTTCTTTCAAATCAATCACTCACATTAAATTTTCACTAATAGAACACAAAACTTTTTTATAATTATTTATCCATTACAGATAATAAAAAACGCTGAAAAACGATAAAATCTCAACTATTGACTATATTCTAACGAAACATTATTTATTCCCATAAATATTGTTTTTCGAAATAACCTTCCGAATATACGCAAAAGGCTGAAATATCAACAACGTTGAGGTTAGTTATTTCTCATATTTCATCTCTTTATAATTCCATAATATAATAACCCTCTCTCTCACACATCACACATTTCAAACACCGATACATAAAAATAATTAACGCAATATATGAAATTATTCATATCATATTAATATAGCTATAACGAAAACAGAATTAACATAATTATTATACAAAATGACACAACAATTCTGTAACGCAATCATAACATAAAACGCTCTTGTATATAATTCTTTCAAACGTGATTGGTAAAATTTGTGTATCATAATTTGTACAGAAAAATATAATTCCTGAAGGGAACCCGAACCAGAGGGCCGAAACGTAAAGAAAAGAAAAACATCATTTATTTCCATCGCTGACCTTGGAAAATCCCCTATTGGCCGGACTGAAGCCGAATCTCCAACGCAACTTGTACAAATAAAAAATTATTAATTATTGTATTCATCTCAACATAAGAATCTCAGATTTACCTACAATTATTTAAGGGACTGATAAAAGGAATGTATAAACAAATCAATTCAGATAATTATGAGTTCTGGAACGAACAAGAATCGGGTTGAGATGGCAAATAAGAATATTACACATATAAAAACTGAGAACCTTAATTAAGCAATGAATTTAGCTAAAATAACCACAGGTTAGCTGGGACTATCACATAGTTAGTAGGCGAGAGGATATTTATGGAACATCAAGTAGAGAAAGAACTCAAAAAAGGAAAGAAAAAAAAGAAATAAAATATGTGAAATACGTAACAAAAAATAGGAAAACTCGTTCCAAACAACTATTTACCATTTCCATTCGGGACATAGATTAGATTTCGAATATTGAATTGTCTACGAAGCGTGCTTACGTTGTTTTAAAAAATATGTATAAAACAAGTCTAGTTAATTTAAGTAAAAAACACCAAACAAATAATAATCAATAATAATAAAGAAAAAAATTTCTTGAAATAAATTTTATGTCAGTTTCCGGTGCGTCTCGCTCTCGCAGCACTGACAACGTTCAGGTGTTATACAAAAATTAAAAACAAAGAGAAAGCAACAATAAAAAATAAATATGTCAAGAAGTGATGGAGAAACTTATTTGAACAACTATTTATCATTTTCATTCGGGACAGATAACATTTCGAATACAAAACTGGCTGCGAAAGGACTGCGAAGTATGGCTACGTCATGAAATAAATATGATTGAAAGTAGTTAGGATAATTAAATACAAATAAAAAAGTAAATAACAAAAAATAAAACAATAATCCATAATGATAGAGAAAATATTTTCTTTTTAAATAAATTATACCCATCGTCTTTTTAGATAACCTCATTGATGCTATGCCGATTGTGCTGAGGCATTATATAAAAATAATTTACTATAATTATTACTACTTACCTTGTCATGAACCGCCATAGGCATAGCATTTACAATGAGCGCATGCTTGGTACAAGGAATTACCTCGGTTTTTGTTACTTTCAAATCCTTTAAACGTATGACACACAAGCCACGATTTTCGCACCGTTTAACACTGTTGAGCTGCATCGCGCATGCGCTCATTTTCCATCCTCAAATCATAGCGCTACCCTGGTGGTCACAAGGTGAGATAGTTTACCGCCCGTGAAATGAGCCATCCCCACCCACAGGGAGGCTAGAGTGGGAGGAGTCCGATCTCTTATGGAGAGACTTGAAAAAAGTGGCTACAAAAATGTGGTCATACTAGGATGGCGCCACTATTGCTAAGACCAAGTAAATAATGAGAAGTGAACTGTGCATAAGGCAGCAGGATACTTGAGAAGTAGGCTGCTTGCGAGAGAGATGCAAAATGATATATAGCCAGGTCGCGCGCAAAAGTTACCCCCTCTCTAGCCTCTTCCGCGCCCATCACACAATCATAGTAGCGCGCGTTCGTGAGCGAGCGACGCTCGGGCATCTTCGGAAAGAGCCGAGCGCGCCGAAGTTTCCCGACCGCGCCTTCGGCAGCTACACCAATGCATGGACGCCGAGCTCGTTCATGTGCGGCCAAGCCGAAACGAAGGCTTCGAGGGAAAGAGCAATCTGAGCACGACTCGCGCGTTCCGTCGGGTGACGTTACGCGCGAGGCTTTTAGATGATTTCAATGCTTATTTAGCTCTTGATTCTCTGCGTTATCAATGTATACAAAAAAATGTATCGGGCACCCTGATCGCTTATTTTTTTAGTTTATACGTTAATTTAAATATAATTATGAATCCAAATTACAACTTATTTATCTTCTAAAAAATTGTTTACGCTTTATTCACACCCGTCCTTATGCCAAATAAATTATAATTAATAAAAGTAAACGGAAATATATTTATATTCGAATTATTATATTAACTCTCATAGTTTCATGAAGCGATAAAGCATTATCCCCAAAAGCAAGCCAATCAACCATCCGGCCGCGAATCGTCAGTACCAGAAAGTGCATATTCTACAAGCGATGGGATGGTCCCGTTGGTAGCGTTCCTGGCTTCGGTCCGCAGGGGGGCGGGATCGTTCCCGCGCACAGTGCTTTTTTTAAAATTCTGATTACCATTAATTCTTATTTGATTAGTTATTTTTATTAGTTATCTTTATTATTTTAATTAGTTATCTTTTAGTGTCGAAAAATTTATCGCGCACTCCGACCGCTTATTTGATTAGTTTGTACGTTAATTTTAATGCAATAATAAATATAAATTACAACTTATTTATCGTCTAAAAAATTGCGCTTTACCCACACCCGTCCCTATGCGAAATAAATTGTAATTCATAAAAGTAAGCGGAAATATATTTATATTCGCATTGTTATATTCATTCTCATATACTATCATCAAGCGATAAAGCATTATCCTCAAAAACCAGCTACATCCATCCGGCCGCGAATCGTAACTTACGAGAATGAATATAATAATACGACTATAAATATATTTCCGCTTACTTTTATGAATTACAATTTATTTGGCATAGAGACGGGTGTGAGTAAAGCGCAAACAATTTTTTAGAAGATACATAAGTTGTAATTTAGATTTATTATTACATCCAAATTAACGTACAACCTAATAAAATAAGCGGTCGGAGTGCGCGATAAATTTTGCGGCACTAAAAGATAACTAATAAAAATAATAATGATAACTAATAAAAATAACTAATCAAACAAGAATAAATAGTAATAATAATTTTAAAAAAACGCACTGAACGCGGGGAACGATCCTGCGCCCCTGCGGACCGAAGCCAGGAACGCTACCAACGGGACCATCCCATCGCTTGTAGAATATGCACTTTCTGGTACTGACGATTCGCGGCCGGATGGTTGATTGGCTTGCTTTTGGGGATAATGCTTTATCGCTTGATGAAACTATGAGAGTTAATATAATAATTCGAATATAAATATATTTCCGCTTACTTTTATTAATTATAATTTATTTGGCATAAGGACGGGTGTGAATAAAGCGTAAACAATTTTTTAGAAGATAAATAAGTTGTAATTTGGATTCATAATTATATTTAAATTAACGTATAAACTAAAAAAATAAGCGATCAGGGTGCGCGACACATTTTTCTGTATACATTGATAATGCAGAGAATCAAGAGCTAAATAAGCATCGAAATCATCTAAAAGCCTCGCGCGTTCCGTCGGGTGACGTCACGCGCAAGTGGTGCTCACATTGCTTTTTCCCTTGAAGCCTTCATTTCGGCTTGGCCACACATGAACGAGCTAGGCGTCTATGCATTGGTGTAGCTGCCGAAGGAGCGGTCGGGAAACTTCGGCGCGCTCGGCTCTTTCCGAAGATGTCCGAGCGTCGCTCGCTCATGGACACGCGCTACTATGATTGTGTGATGGGCGCGTAAGAGACCAGAGAGGGGGTAACTTTTGCGCGCGATCTCGCTGCACTGCTTGCTGGGATGCGTATTCGATCCTCTTCCATCTCTCTTACACGACATCGATACTCAGCTTTGTGCTCGAGGTTTTAGAGATAGTGGCGCCATCCCGGTCGGACCACATTTTTGTAGCCACTTTGAAATGCACAGATCGGCCTCCTCCCACTCTAGCCTCCATGCCCACCCAGTTAACCAAGCATACCATTAGTACAGCGTACCGCAAATGTGGAGTACGCCGTACCCTACAGTACCGCAAATGTGGAGTACGCCGTACCCTACAGTACCGCAAATGTGGAGTACGCCGTACTCTACAGTACCGATAATGTACGGCTACGGGATACCAGCGTACTCGTACCTCCACGGTATCGCTACCGTGGCGTTACACCGTACTGCTGCAATCTACGGTGGCCCCACGGTGGCGATACTGTACCGGTACTCTACTAGTACATTGGCGGTACAGCGTACCGTACAGCGTACCGGTAATGTACCAGTGCCGTACGCACGTACGAGGTGGCTCCACGGTAGCGATACCGCGTAGGTACGATTACGCCGGTATCCCGTACCCGTACATTACCTGTACTGTAGGGTACGGCGTACTCCACATCTGCGGTACACTGTACTACCCAGCTAACCAAGTACTGAAAATGTACCGCTCATGTGGAGGGCGCCGTACCGGTACTGTTACCACCTCGTACGTGAGTACGGTATTGGTACATTACCGGTATGCTGTACGGTTCGCTGTACCGCCAATGTACTAGTACGGAACCGGTACAGTATCGCCACCGTGGAGCCACCGTGGAGCCACCGTGCACTGCAGTACCCCGACTAGAAATGTTGCTACGGGGCAGACTAGAGCTGCATCCGGCATACCGTATCCCGTACCACGGCACGGTACAAGCTGCCGGATCACAGCTTCACCGGGCGTGAAACGCTTTTTTGAATCCGGCCATGACGCGGATACCGGTAACGTAACTGATCCGTACATCTTTTCAGGCTCTGATCCGGTTGCCGTATCTATGCCTGAAATGAAAAGAATCCCAAAATTACGAATAAAAAAAATTCTGGTAGTATTTTTTGTTTCCATATGCGTTATTTATGATCCTGCCTATATGATAATTGGAAGAAAACGTATTCTGCCTCGGTGAAGTTTTTTACCTCCCCTCGGAATTGAACCACGTCTTCTTATTCTAAAGCTGAGCGCGCTACCTATTTAGCCATTCCAACACTTGTGTAAACTCCTTTTTTTTCCTTGGATATTATTATCATTCTAATTCTATTCTAAAGAATGTCAATAATTTTATCCATGGGGTTGAAGATTGCATCGCGGCAATGTAACAATAATTCTATTTCAACCGGACTTTTACTGCCTATTTAGGCTGTGAAAATAACTCACACGTTTTCACATATTATCATTAGCGTGTTACGACCGGAATTTGCAAAAAAGGCTTTTGATGATTTTGTAAAAAAAAAAATTATTTGTGCTAAGGAAATTTTATTGATTTGATTTGATTGATTACCTTTTGATGATGACAAAAATAAACGAATGAAAAGGGAAGAAAAAAAAGCGTTGCATTCCCACGATGCAAACTGCAAATTTATTTTTATTCGTTCTTTGTATCTTGATTTGATAATGACGGCGTCCGCATGGACACCATATTACTTTAATTAGAATCTTGCCGAAATTATGCACGCAGCAACTCAGTTGTTTACTTTGATGGCCCCGAATAAGGTTATCCGGTAGACATGCGGCGCAAATCAGACATACACTTCGAAGTGCATGGCGGATCGGCAGCGGATGTCTACTGGATTAGCCAACCTCGGAGCACGGATGGGAAAAGGAAAATCGATCAGGCCGTGGACAGGTAACCGTAACAGAGCCATGTGAGGGACGCGTTGCGAGTCGTCTGACGTGGACCTGATTGATGCTGATTCCTTACCTCGGTATCTGGGTACTACTGATGCGGCGGAAATACGGCGCCGATCAGGCACGGACTTCGGCGCCGTAACAAGGTCCTCGCAACATTACCTGATTCAGAACTGATCGGTTTGTCTTTGTAACACCCATTCTCCGGATTCACTGATCCAGTAAATATCCAGCACAGATCAGGCGGGCGCTTCTATGGTATTCCGGACCGTATCTTCAAACCGGCCTGATCAGTGATCCGGCTGCCGGAACAACATTTCCAGTCGGGACGGTGTAACTCCACGGTAGCGATACCGTGGAGGTACGAGTACGCTGGTATCCCGTACCCGTACATTACCGGTAGTGTAGGGTATGGCATACTCCATATTTGCGGTACGCTGTACTAATGGTACGCTTGGTTAACTGGGTAATGGTACGCTTGGTTAACTGGGTCCTAAGGGAGAAAACGTTGTAGCGGGAATTTTATCGACCGAAGGCGTGATAGATCGCTTCAACTGTAGAGAACAAAAATACCCCCCCCCCCCCAGGGGCCGCAGTTGACCAAGCGTACCATTAGTACAGGGTACCGCAAATGTGGAGTACGCCGTACCCGTACAGTACCGGTAATGTACGGATAGGGGATACCAGCGTATGCCGTAGCTCGACGGCACCGCCACTTTAGGCGCAGTCCACTTAACGCCCGCAACGCCTACGACCGCGACCGCAAGATTTTCCGGTCCACTAATTGGCACACGCTCACGGACGCCACGGGCAAAAATACAAGTGGACCGCATTTTGGGCGACGCGGGCGACTGGAGCGGAAGTGGCCAGACGTGACAGTTGCAACATAGCTGCCGGACCATTATAGCGACCGGAAGTTTTTGAACGAAGGTCTCCCCTCCCGGCCATTTATTTGTATTGCGCATGCGTGACCGCAGGCGCGCATGCCGACCCACGATGAACGGTGGGTCATCGTGAGCTCGCCGTGGTCGCGCATATCAACGCAGCTATTGCGACCAGACAGCAACCGCGGTCGTTAAGTGGACCGCGGTTGCGAGCGCAGTGAGCGTTGCGGGCACCGTACTGCAGTACATTTGCTGGAGGTTCACCATACTGCAGTACATTTGCGGTATGTAGTAACGGTACCGTGGAGGTACGCCTACTGCAGTACATTTCCGGTATGCTGTACCGGTACCGTGGAGGTACGCCGTCCTGCAAATGTACTGATAGAAAAAATAAATTTCCGTCTATTCTCTCGTAACATGGTCAGTCGCGCGTGGTATATATATGTTATACGAGGCGTGCTTTTCGACAATAAACGGATTCTCAAAGTTCGGTTGAGAACACGTATCGCTTGGACCACTTCATCAAAAAATGTTGAATACTAATTGTTAGTGGCGTTAAGGGGAGCGTTCGAAAAGCCCGCCCTCCAAAGAGCAATGATCAGTGGCGCGGATGCTAGTATCCAGTCGGCACCAGCCTGGCGTACGCGTGCGCGCGCGTGCGAAGCCGTTTGGCGAAAACGGGAGTCGGAGTGCAGATGTCATGGAGGCTAGGGTGGGAGGAGTCCGATCTGTGCATTTCAATGTGGCTACAAAAATGTGGTCAAACAGGGATGGCGCCACTATCTCTAAGACCTCGAGAAGTAAGCTGAGTATCGATGTCGTGTAACAGAGATGGAAGAGGATCGAATACGCATCCTAGTCTCCATGGCAAAGACAGTAGAACCTCGCTTATCCGAGGTAATGTGGGGAGAGGCTACCTCGGATAAGTGAAATGTCGGATGATACGGAAAACAGTAGCAATATAGGACTAATATTCGAGATTCGGCGTATTATCCGAGGATACACTTCGGATAATGCGGAGGACTCAGGTGAGTTAGGTGACTCGGATAATGCGTAATAAATTTTAATGCGTAATAAATACGATAATATACACACAATATTCGAACAATTTGAGAATTGTCAAAATCGAATTTTCGAGACACACCAGTCTTGACGTTGACAAGCGGACACACATATTTTATCTTTAACACATTGCAGCATGTTTTTATAGTGAAAACATTGAAGCAAACAATATGGATTCGGCTTCATATTGTTATTACAGTGTTTTTCTGAAATCAAAAAATAACTACTGGACAATTTTTTAAATTTCTTGCCTCAATGAATAATGGCAATTTCTTTCGTGTGATTTTCTTTTTATTTACATTCAAATATGTTATCGACAGAATAATCGCGTTACTGATTCGCTGATTGCGAGTTTTTATACTAACAGATCGCAAAGCATGGTTCTTTGACTACGAATAATTTACTATCATATTGACCTGAGTAAAAAGTGTATTCACGAATGAAAGAAATTATTATTAAAGACGTTTTCCACCGCTCGTTGTACAAGAAAATAATACAGGACAATTTTTTAAATTCCTTACGTCACTGAGTTATTGCAATTTCTTCTGTACGATTAACTTTTAATTTCAATTTAACCCTAAACTCATGACTGGGGTCCGGTCGCACCCTATTCTTTATGCAAAAAATGAGATTTTTGCCGATTTTTCAGTCTTTAAATGGATTGTTCACTATTAGAATGTTAATTAAATCAGATGGCTCACATGCTATTTACTATCTTACGAAAATACGAAGAAATCCAGGTATCATAAAGTCCATTTATCGCCGTAGGACCGGTTTAATGACAAAGAAAAGCACGGGGTGCATATACACCCCAGTCATGCATTTGACGGTAAAAAAATGTCATGAGTTGTTGGGTTAAATATCGTTATCGTAAGAATTATCGCGTTACCGTTCGCTAGTTTTTATATAAACAGATCGCAAAGCATTGTTCTTTGACAGCAGGGATTAATTTACCGTCGTATTTACCTAAGATCATAAAAATTGATTCAAGAAAAAAAGCATCAGTATTATTTAAGATATTTTCTACCGTTCGTTGTACAATTAAACACTGTTATAATACAAATATTTTTCTGTAACTACGTATTGCATTATTATTATTTCCGACCTTTTTCACCGTTAATTATGCAACTAATGCATATTGTTCATTGGGCATTGCTATATTAAAAATATTATTCTATCTTGACGCATTTACGGAGATCTCTTTGGTATATATAATTTTACATTTCTCTCGCACGCAGCCCACTTCTCAAGTATCATTCTGCTTCATACACAGCTCACTTCTTATTATTTATATGTCCGTCTCTGTCACACGCAGCTCACTTCGCGAGGTCTTAGCAATAGTGTCGCCATCTCTGTTTGACCACATTCTTGTAACCACTTTTTTCAAGTCTCTGCATAAGAGTTCGGACTCCTCCCACTCTAGCCTCCATGGCAGATGTGATAGCGAGTGGACGTGTTAGGCTGGGAGAAGACGTCCGATTTTTTTCTCTCTGATTATTAGAAGGCACTCGTGCCATACATTTGTTTGAATATGCAATACATATCCGATCCGACTATCGGAACTCGGATCGGATGTGTATTGTATGTTCGAATAAATGTATGGCAGGAGTGCCTTCCAATAGTCGGATCGGATAGTCGGAGAGAAAAAATCAGACGCCCGATTCTTTTGCACCATTTAACCGGTACGCATAATTTAACCGTTCACGGAACGTGCGCTGTATTGTACGACCTATACAGTAGAGGCACAGTACAAGTACAATAGATGCTGATAAATGTCACTATATGGGTACAGTAGACGTGCTGCACCGGTACCGTGAAGCTACCGTATGAATACAATAGATGCTAATAAATCTCACTATGTGAGTACAGTACACGTACGGCACTGGTACGTTGGAGGTACCGAACAAGTACAATATATGCTAATAAATCTCACTAAATGGGTACAGTAGACCTACTGCACTGGTACCGTAGAGGTACCGTACAAGTACAATATGTGCTAATAAATTTCACCATATGGATACAGTAGATGTAATGCACTGATACCGTGGAGGTACCGTAGCCGTACAGTACTAGTACGATGGAGATACGCCGTATCGATACTGTGGCGGTACATTTTCGGTACAGCATACCGTACGGCGTACCGCTAACGTATCAGTATCGTACGCACGTACGTGGTGGCCATAGTACCAAAACGGCGCACTCCACGTGAGCAGTACATCTGTGGTACGTGGTTATCTGGCGAATGATAACGGGTTTTTATGACCCTGCGAGCTTGTGATATTTCTCGATCTTCGTTGTTTCCTCGTGAGGTGGCAGTACGTATACGCGCGGTATGACGACTCTGTCAAGACGATCCAAGTCGTCCGCGATCTTGAAACTCTCATCTTTACGGACTAGTAACTCAGACGGACAATGAGGCGCTCGAAGTGCCAGCGACAAAGCCCAACGTTTCCTATCTTCAAAAGACTGACTCGGGGTTCCGAGCCTATATATATATATATATATATATATATATATATATATATGTTGGTATATGTTGGTAAGCCCAACTACCGCAGCGCGGTAGTTGGGCTTACCAACTATATACCCATATATATATATATATATATATATATATATATATATAAAAAGCGTGTGTGAGAAAAGCAATAAGTTCCGTGTGTACCTGGTGTGACCATTTCTAAAAAATCTGTGAAACTTATCCGTAGGGTCCACAGCGGTGTGGTGCTCCCACAAGTTCACCATCTTGCCGTCGCGGCCATCAGTAGCGAGATTCTGTAACTCGGTAGCGACACTTTTCATTGTCGTTAGCTGGCGTCAGCCAATGGGAGGCTCCCTTTCTCTTGTGATCGTGCATGCGATTGGCTGTCACTAGCTAACGATAACGAAAACGGTCGCTACCGAGTTACAGAATCCAGCATTTCTTACAAGCGGTCACAAGGACATGCGTCACAATATATACAACCGTCTTTCCCCTAGATCCTAACACCCAGTGCCTAGAGCAGGGTACAGTGGCACCACGGTCTTACATACAGGTCTTGCAACGAAGCTAAATTTTCGTGGTGGGGGTAGGCACGCTTATCATTTTCACTTTTCGATTCACTAGGCGCCGCTACGCGTCGCCACTAGCAAGGGAAAGTGCTTTCCCCCTTACCTCTTACCGGCGAATAGGGCCAAGGTGATTACGTTTGTTTTTGTGACGCGATTGTCAAAATAACCTTTATTTGCGACGATATACCACGAGCTTCTACGCGATTTACCGTGATACATTTTTTTATCGTGTTTTTACGCATAAATGTGAATTGTTTTTAGCAGTGTTTTCGAAAAAAAATCGAAATCGTTAAGGGTTGCGCGGTTCGCAATTGTAAAACGGGGTACAAAAGTTCTAAGCAAAAATTCTCCGTGTTTCGAGTGCCCAGAAACGTCGAACGATACAAACAAAGGCTCGATGCTATTCCGGAACTGAAAGAGTCTCAGTACGTGTGTGAAAAACATTTCGAAGAACGATGTATTGTGAGGCATTGGAGAAAAAAGGATGTAAATGGTCGTATTATCGCTTTTTATTGGTTTCGTATATTATGCAGTTTATACGACAGTACGGTACATCAAGGGGTGAGATGCAGTCAGAATTTTCAAAAAATCGATTTTTTTTTACATTTTTTTGAAGTATGATGTTTCGAAAATATTTTCTGAAAATTTCAAGTCAATCCGATGAATACTTTCCGGGATATCCCACAATTAGTGAAGGGGGGTCAGGTCCCCGTGGCAGGTAGCGGCTGACAAACGCGCAAATGATAATACACGGGAAGGCAGAATGCTTCGAAGACAACAACAAATTGATATTTTGGAAACTTCTACATCGGCAGAAGCCCTATTGTATGGGCCAGGAATTGATGATTCGATGTAAGTAATTTTTTAATTAGTATTTCTATACATAAAGCAAGGGTAAAATTGGAAAACTCTTTCAGAATTTTTCAAAAATGTATTACTTAAAAACTATGAATTTTAGCAAAATTTTATAAAGAATACTTTCGTTTTAAAATTGCCCAAAATATTTCTACAAAAATAGTTTATCCCGAAAAACTTAAATTTTTTGAAAAATTGTTTTAACAATTGGCTATAAACAATTGAATGCTTGACTTTTCGGCAAAGAATTGTGATATTCGGATTCAGCGGAACAAAATACATTTAAAAAGTTTAGCTTTATCCATCGAGCTCAAAATTTTACGATCATATAATACCGTATTCACATCGAAAAACTTTAAACGCGTTTTTCTCGAAACTGTTTTTCAAGTCGGTGACCACTATAATTCGAAAACCACTCGATGGATTTTGATGAAATTTGGTGTGCTTATTGATAGCATTAAAAACAAGTCCTTAATCGAAGGATTTTCATTTTCGTGAAAATTTGTATTTTTTTTAAACAATAAACGAGCGATTTTTTTGTCGAAAATCGAAAGTTATCTGTCGGAAGCCGCCACTTTGTCAATTATTGAAAAAAAAGCTTCAATTAAGGACTAGATTTATTATTAAACTAATGATTTTTTTTTATTTCAGATGATCCAGTAAAATTTAATGATGGTCACCGCAAAGCACCACATGCCGAAGGGGGTCCGACAAAGATGGCAATATTTTTATAAATAATCAATATTTTCCTGTGAAAATTTGTACAAGTCAAGTTGAAATATAACATAAAAAGTCTGTGTAACCACTTTTGAAGAACAAACTTAATTACTATAAAAAA
The DNA here is from genome assembly GCA_963210295.1 of Ophion ellenae. Taxonomy (NCBI): domain Eukaryota; kingdom Metazoa; phylum Arthropoda; class Insecta; order Hymenoptera; family Ichneumonidae; genus Ophion; species Ophion ellenae. The sequence continues at coordinate 15,004,318 of OY723392.1, forward strand.
AAATTATTGTAAATGCTCGTTTTTTCACGCCTCTGACTGCATCTCACCCCTTAGGTTAGAACAAACGGCGCATGCGCTGCGGTCAGAAGGGAAAAGGACAGAAGAGCTGTTTCTCTCTTTGTCGCACACCACTTTCCCTTGTCGTGACGCACCAAGCGGCAGAGATCGGAATAAAGAACAGAGCCGCTAAGAGTGGCACAACTCTACTGATGAGTCTCCCACTGTACACGAGACGACACCACGGTATTACATACAGGTCTGACAACGGCGGTAGTCGGGGTAGACAGCCTTAGCGGCTCTGTTTTTTATTCCGATTTCTGCCGCTTGGTGCGTGACGGCAAGGGAAAGTGGTGTGCGACAAAGAGAGAAACAGCTCTTCTGTCTTTTTCCCTCCTGACCGCAGCGCATGCGCCGTTTGCCCTATCTTAATTTACCATGCTGCCGTGTAAACTACATAATATACGAAACGAATAAAAAATAATGTGTTGATTAAAAAAAAAAGACGACCACTTTTATCTAAAAAAAATGGAAACTTTTTGAATACATGAATTTATAACAGCACATGTCTGTGCATTTTGCACTATATTTTATTTTAGGTGTTTATTGATGTAAGTAAGTAGAAGTATGAAGATAGTTTTCCGCTGTAGGTACACTTTTTTCCTTGTGATTTTACGAATTTATATCAATATTTAGATGATTGGGTAATTCGGCTAAATTTTAATTCCAGCTCAGGCATTTTAAAGCTAATTCGTTACGGTGACGCAGTTATTGAACAAACGGTTTTTTAACATAATGATCTTTTAATTGTCGCAATAACTAACTTTTTGGTCTAGACATGCTGCGTTTTCCAAGGTATCATCAAAGAGGTAAGTCTCTATTGCCGTTTTTTTCTCACAATTTATCAGGATAAGGAACAAATATGCGAATTATCATTTTTCACATGACCTAATTTACGACCATTTACATCCTTTTTTCTCCAATATCTCACAATACATCGTTCTTCGAAATGTTTTTCAAACACGTACTGAGACTCTTTCACTTCCGGAATAGCATCGAGCCATTTTTTGTATCGTTCAACATTTCTGGGCACTCGAAACACGGAGCATTTTTGCTTAAAACTTGTGTACCCCGTTTTACAATTGCAAACCGCGCAACCCTTAACAATGTCGTACTTTTTTCGAAAACACCACCAAAAAAAGTCATCTTTATGCGTAAAAACACGATAAAAAAATTTATGACGGTAAATCGCGTAGAACCTCGTGGTATATGGTCGCCAATAAAGGTTATTTCGACAATGGCGCCACAAAAACAGATGTAAACACCTTGGTCCTATTCACCGGTAAGAGGTAAGAGGGAAAGCAATTCCCTTCGCTAGTGGCGACGCGTAACGGCGCCTAGTCAATCGAAAAGTGGAGACGATAAGCGTGCCTACACGAAAATTTGGCTCCGTTGCAAGACCTGTATGTAAGACCGTGGACGAAACGCAAAATTCCTTTCCCTGCCTCCTACCTAACCGACCTCACAGAACCGAAACGCGTTCAACACCTACGGGAGTAGAGAGCCACCGGTCATAATCATTATCACCGCCCCGAATATCTACAGCCGCACGCTAACACACGCTCGCTCGCTTTAGAGCGCAAATTCCCAATGTTCGCCGAGCAACGGTCTTACATTCAAGTCTGCCCATGCAGAAATTTGTTGGGGACTCCCCAGGGCCTACAGATCCCTATAGGGATTTGATAGGAACGCCCCAGGTGGAGAGTCCACATTGGAATCTAAATGTATTTGTTGGGGACTCCCCAGGTTCTCCCAGATCCTTGGGGGTTTTTGACCGCCGAGCAACGGTCTTACATTCAAGTCTGCCCATGCAGAAATTTGTTGGGGACTCCCCAGGGCCTACAGATCCCTATAGGGATTTGATAGGAACGCCCCAGGTGAGGAGTCCACATTGAAATCTAAATGTATTTGTTGGGGACTCCCCAGATTCTCCCAGATCCTTGGGGGGTTTTGATAGGGACGTCCCAGGTAGGGAGTCCACATTGGAATCGAAATGGATTCCGCGCTATTTACAGATCGACGTAGTTTGAAATTTTTTTACTTGAAATTATATAAAATGGGATTTCGCGAAGCTCTGTAAAAAATGATTCTTTATTAGTCGCGTGCATAGATTTGCTTGGGAATGTAAAAATGTACCCACGTGTTTCTAGGAATTTGTTAGGGAGACCGCACATCAAGAGTCCTCATCGGGATCTGATGTGGGAATCCTAAAGAATTCCCCGAAAAATGTTAAAAAGGGTACATATTGTAGGGAGGCATTTTGTTGTAATCCTATGGATGCCAGATGAAGAGCGTAGAGTTCAAGATATGAACGAGAATGAATGTTTATTTGAGAACAAAGAAGAGTTTTTGGACTACGGGATACAGAAATGTCTCTCGAAATGCCACGGCTGCGTACTGCCTGGTCGCCCTCTACTCTCGCGCCTGCCTGGCAGTAGCGTGCACGGCAACAGCCGGAAGCGCAACGCGCAAAATTCTTTTAAATCATGCCTTACAATATCAAATACTATAATATACTTATATTCTTTTGTTATTTCTTAACTCTAGTGCTTATCCATATTGTATATTTAAAGTTTGTTATAGGCGAGTATTTTTGGTACGGATGAAAAAATCCTTTTATAAACTTTAATATGCACAGTTTTTACATTTTAAATACTTGTGCGCATGAATATTTGTGTTGGACGTGAATCGGGTTACGGTAGCGCCTGCGGTTCATCGCTGTGAGTGTGAAATTTTATGAAAGCGGCTTAAATGAGATTTTAAAAGAAGGTTAAATGTAAGTATAAAATCATAAACAAATCATATTTTTTTGAACATGATATACGTATCACATATTGGCCAAAGTCTGTAGCCCCGAACGGCAATGTCCACCCGACCCGATGAATTTCTTATCGGGATCCAATAGGGATTCCCCATCGAGATCTAATAGGGATTCCTTATCGGGATCCAATAGGGATTCCCCATTGGGATCTAATAGGGATTCAGAAAATCGCTTCCGACAAAAGAAAGACGCCGGGTGACCAAACATAATGTTGTACGCGCATATTCGTGTCAACGTTTAAAAGGACGCGACTAGCGAGACGATGCGGAACAACGATTTTGGCATTGATTGAACCGCGCCCGTGACGTGGAAAAAAAAATTCTATCCGATTTAGGAAACCGAGTGCAAATAAAGAATTAGTATTAGTAGTTTTCAAATATATGTTACAGCATAAAAAGTATGCGTATCCAAGTATTTAAAATGTACAAAGTATTCACATTTCATTAAGTTTAAAAAGTAGTCAGAGTTCATAAAGAATAAAAAGTATTCAGAGTATTTTTTTTTTAAATATAAAACGTTCACAAAGTATAAAAAATATTCGACGAATATCCGTACCAAAAAAACTAGCGTATAAAGCACTATAAATATAAAATATGGGTGAGCAATAAAGTAACAAAAATAACAAAAGGATATAAGTATATTGTGATATTCGACATGTACTCTTTTTAAAACAATAAATTGATCTCTTTAGTCTATCGATGCATTAAATGTTTTAAATAGTAATTTGGACGTACAGAATGCGAAAAGATCGATCAAGCATCGTATCGGATTCCGTTTGATAACGTGGGGATGCTTTAGGATTCTTAGATTGGATCCCGATGGAAAATCCCTATTGGATCCCGCACTGACAGAAGAATTCTATTGATATGAACTGATCGCGTCTATTTGATTTTCGTTTATTTGAATTAACTAGATTTTTGGTGAAATCAATTTTTTTCTATTGCATTCCATTATTGAAATTATTTCCTTTAAATACATTTGTTTATTCAAATCAAAATATATTCAATATCGTCCAATAATTAAATATTTTATTTAATCCTAATAAATCTGATTCAGTTTCATCTGCTTCAAAAACAATTTAGTTGAATCCACTAAATGGATGTATTTGATTTTTTCTAAATATAAATAAAATAAAATTTTCGCAGTCAACCATTTTTCTATTTGATTGAATGGTCCGTCGTTATTGCAACACACATATCAAAGAGGTGTGGGGTAGAGAGGGTGGAGAGAGAGGAATTATATATATATATATATATATACACGCTATGTTAGAAAAATATAGAGCATGTTATTCGATAAAACTATCTAATTATCACAATGATACTAACTAATTGGTATAGTTAATGTGATACAAGCACTCGGTAGCATAGGGGTAGCATGCGTAGCTATGAGTAGGTTGGTTCGCGATTCGATTCCCATATAGGTGAAATATTTTCTTCGATAGAATTTGTTTCAAAAGGCCAGGGAATGACGAATTACTATACAAAATCGTTGTCGTAAAACTCTTAATTAAGTATTTCATTTTGTTTTGGATTGATGAAATATCTTATGCATATAGTACATTTAGATTTACAGTGTACATTGTAAGCAAATAGAGATTTAGTTGAATCGAATCTTTATTTATTCAATTTGAATATATTCAATATTTGTGAGCCAAGGAAAAAACATATTTCATTTAAATAGATCCTATTTAAATTTAAATAGGATCCTATTTAAATCGCATTTTTTTGGCAATGCAATAGGAGTCCCTACTGGATCCCGATTGGAATCCCTTTTGGAATCGAATGTACGAGCGTGACGTTTCCTGATCGGGATTCAATGGGGTGCCCCATTGGATCCCTATGAGGGAGTAGGATGAAGTAGGGGAATCCTATAGGATACCTAACACAATTTCTACACGGGTAACAACGACGGTGGTGGGGTAGCCACTCTCAGAGGCGCTGTTTTTTATTTTTATTTCTACCGCTCGGTGCGCGACGGCAAAGGGAAGTGGTGTGCGACGAAGAGAGAAACAGCTCTTGTGTCTCTCTCCCTCCTGAAGGAACGCATGTGCCGTTCGCCCTAACTTTCTTTGCCGTATTGACGTGTTAGGTGCATAATTACGAATGCAATTAAAAGTAATGTGTTGATTCATTAGAAAGATGATTACCATTATAATCATCGTACTTGAGTTTTTCTTTATATCCCACAAGTTTACTTAAATACCGAAGCGGCCGCGATGAATATGAATGATATTCATTTTTAGTATTTCGAGAAGACAGTTTAGCCTAGTTGTAGCATTCTCGGCTCATCTGCCTGGTATTTTGAGTTTGATTCCGCTAGCTTGTTTTTTATTTTTTATTTTTATCATCTGTGATTTCGTAATCTTAGAATTGATTATTAATCCTCAACAAATAATTTATTAAATTCAAGCAGCCGTTATCAGTATGAACAATCTTCGTAGAGGAAACCATGCCGAAGAGTTCAGCTCTATTGCTATAAAGACACGAAAAAAAAAAAAATTGTCACGGGAAATAGCGTAAGACCTCATGCTATATGGTTGCAAATAAAGGTTATATTGATAATCGCGCCATCAAAACAGACGTAAACACCTCGGCCGAACACAGCGACAAGAGGGGGAAGCACTGCTCTTTGCTATTGGCGAGGCGTAGCGGCGCCTAGGTAATCGAAAAACGGGGACCATAAACGTGCCTACCCCCACCTCGAACATTTAGCTTCGTTGCAAAACCTGTATGTAAGACCGCGACCGAGACGGCCTCTATTTAAAAAAAAAAGAAAACAAACATCTTGTATTATGTATTGAACATGACAATTATGTATTGAAATAAAATATATTATCCGAGTTGTGTCTCTATACAGATGTACGGCGAACTCCTACCCTCTGTAGCGTCGGAGCCCTTACGTGGGTTCCACGTTTGTTGTGTTAGGTGTAAGAGAAACCGTTAACACACTATTCTGCGAATAAACTATATTTCAGCAATAACCATATCTTATTATCTAATTAGTTAACGCTGCAGGGAGCGGTCCTTGCGCGTGAGGCTTTTTCATATTCGCGATGCGCTTCTACACATGCGTTAAGGAGTTTGGAGCGTTAGCTAAAGGGTGTTCCAAAAGAAGGAATTTTGATAGAAAACACAGGTTATTAATTAAAAATGGTAATTTTTGTATTGATTCATAAAGTATACAGTATAGGGTTATGTATGGAATAGCATATCGGGTAAACGGCCTTCACGGCCATGATTTGTATGAAGATGCAAATCTTTCGTGAGAATCCGCTGTAGAGAGCTTCTCGCACTTGACCACGGTGCCGAATTTATGTTCCTGGACTCTCAGCAACACTCTCACGAACTGCTTCGATGTTTTGTGTTGAATGACTAGTTGAAGGACAGCCAGAGTGTGTGAGATCACTAATTGATCCAGTTTGGCTGAATTTTTGAATGAATCTCTTCACAGTTGATGAATTTCAATCACCGACCATATTTTGCACGAAAATTGCGAACTATAGCTGCCAAACCTTCATTATTTCAAAAATATTACTCTACAATGAAAAGGCGTTGTTCTTTCGTGTAGCGTTCCATTTTTATAACCCTGAACTGTCGGCTGTCTTGTTACGTCCCAGCCTTCACCTTTTTTTTCTCTCTCTTTTTGAAACCACGATGGTAAATACGCACGATAGCAGCACCCTCACTCATCGACTAAAAACCTATATTTCTTTAACGCTAAGCGAGCGATAGCCGAAACGTACCACAAGACCAAAAGCGAAACCGTCGCACGTAGGTCCCCACGCATAAACATAGCCAACGACAGACAAATTTACGAGAGGAGCGTACTCGCAGCATCGGAAGAGAAACCCTACGCCTAGAGCACTCGAACAAAATGCAGGGACCGAACTACGCCACAATCCTACCTTGTCCTAAGACCCAAACAATCCCACGAGGAAAACTCGCTTGCCTCAGAACACGTCACCCGGTCATATCGCAAGACCCACGAAACTTCGGTCGCTGAACCCGATCCTCGGACAAAGAACAATGGCCGCATTCACCATAGCGATGACCTAATAAGTAGATGAACAAAACTATTCCCACGCATGACGCCGACCTACCACGTAAGTCAGCGTACATTCTCACGATTGATTAACCAATCACCAAGAAGCTCTGATCCGAAAATGCATTCCCCCAAAAAAAGCTCCTTCCCCTACAACCAGACTTTCCTAATTTTCATATCACGAAGGAGCAGACACACTGTATTCGAACTCCGAACTGAACAGTCGACTTACAAGGCTAAACCCTTTCGCTCTGCGTTTCCGCGAAATCATTGTACGCGTAACTATCTTTGTACCACAATTATAAGTTTGTAAGAGTTAAACGTAATAAACGTGAACTACGTGAATTAAGACAAAATCTACGCGTCTGAACATTTATTTGATCAACGATCAATCCATCGGGCGGATCCAACTCTCTTACCAGAATCACGCACCTCAAATTCGTCTCAATCCAAATTGTTATTAAACTGTGTTCGGAACTCACGCGGAAGCCAAACAAAGACTCACTGCGCAATCTAATTCAATTCGAACTTTCGCGCTCTAAATCGGCAACCTCGCGAGTCCCACCTAAATCTCCCTCCGGGACGTAACAGTCTTTTTATCGTTGGCAACACTTCACCGCACAAATGGCGCAAAATTCAAATCTTGCGGGAATTCTGCGACATCCTTTACAAACAAAGATTAAATTTGAAAAAAAAATATATGCTATTGTCTAAACTATCCTGAGGCTTTGCGAATTTTTTGAATGTTTTTTAGCACAAAACACCAGTGATAAAAAATAGTTAAATGAATGTCATTTTATGTGCGGTTAGATGGGCAAGACGTTCAGGTTATAGGTGATTTAATTTTTGGCTATTTAGCACCAATTCGCGAACCCCAAGTCTTGGCGCCTCTCGTGACTTGAGGCAAAAGCTATGCTAGTATAGTAAACTTTGTAAAAATACAATAACAATGGACAAAAAAAAAAAATTAGTCGAGATTCTGCTGTGTTCCAAGGTGCAAGACGGATTATAAAAATGATGAATGAAATGAAATTATAAAAAAAGTGGTCGTTGGCTTGGAAAATAACTCTCTTTTTAGGCCATCAAAGCGAGTTTGTAGTCACTCCACATCATTTTTTATTTCCAAGTTTTTATCTTTATAAATAATAAATCTAGCAATATTAAAAGTTATTTCTGTTATATACAATGTGTAAATATAATTTCAGACGTCCCTTGTAAGATGTATGCTCTGAAAAATAGAATCACTCTTTCTCGAAAACCGCGAGACACCTTTAAAAATCTAAATCCAGAGCTGACAGAGCTAAAAAACGGGTAGAAATTGAATTGTTCACTGCAGTAGCATCCAACAATCCACCACGGAGGTAAATCCAATAACCAACTTACAGGAAACCGAGAACGAGGTAACTGTTTACGTTTGAGGCTATACTTTGACCGGCCCTATTGAAATACCGCTGCGCCACCTCTAGGACGTGAAAATCGTCAATATGAACCATTTCTAACAACGTATTAACGCAAACTAAACCTTTGTAAACATTTAGAACATAAACCCCATCTTGCCCATCGTAAGCCATATACAGGGTGTCCCATTTTAATCTTACACCTGAATTTTCTCGAAAAATATTGCTCGGACAAAATATTGTGTGGAACAAAACTTCTAGGGATTGAAGGGGGACGTTTGAAAAAAATTTATTTGAGGAGCCAAAATTCAAAATGGCGGCGTTACAAAGGCTGACATGTTTTTTTCAAACGGAAACATAACTTTTTTTTATTGCCAAAAAATTTGTCAGCTGAAAACTAAAAACTTTTGTTGAAATTTTTTTTTGATAAAGTTCATAGTTTTCAAGTGAGAACATCATTTTCAATTATTTCAGATGTATCCAGGATTTGTGTGTGTGTGTGTGTGTGTGTGTGTGTGTGTGTGTGTGTGTGTGTGTGTGTGTGTGTGTGTGTGTGTGTGTGTGTGTATGTGTGTTTCTCTACCCATCGTGATCAAAGTTCGTCAAGGATTTAAAGAAACACGTTTTTGGGCCTGAAAATGGCACAAACGCTATTAAAATGGAAAAAAACTATTTTTCATCGATTTCCCTCCAAAATTTTCTCATGAAATATCGTCCAAATTTGAAAACAAAAAAACAAAAGAAGGGCCGTTTTGTGTGTGTGTGTGTGTGTGTGTGTGTGTGTGTGTGCGTGTGTGTGTGTGTGTGTGTGTGTGTGTGTGTGTGTGTGTGTGTGTGGGCGCGCGTGCGTGTATGTGTGTGGGCGCGCGTGCGTGTATGTGTGTGGGTGTGTGTGCGTGTGTGTGTGTGTGCATGTGCGTGCGTATGGAACACTCACAAGGATTAGGTCTCTGCGGTTCGTAACTACCGCAGTATTTTTTTACTCCAAACCCTCCTTGTAAGTATACTCTGATCCCTTTCTATAAATGTTCAAATATCCCTCCATTCATGTTTAAACATGCCTGAACTCTTCTCGCGAAACCGTCCACTGTGCGCAGAAGAACATCTCTCGGGATTGCACGGCAGGCAGCTCTTATCCGCTCCTTCATATTCTCCCGTGTTGTTGGAGCTTGACGGTAGACGGCATCTTTTAAGTACCCCCACAAAAAAAAAATCAGGATATGTAAGATCGGGTGACCTTGGAGGCCAATTTATAGGACCGTCGCAACCAATCCACCGTTGACCGAATGTTGCATCCAGATAATTTCGAACAACAGGAGCCCAGTGAGCGGGTGCACCATCTTGCTGGAATCACATCTGTTGACGTGTTTCCAAATCCATATCTTCTAGCAAAAGGGGCAGTTTATTTTCAAAAAAAATTGAGGTAACGGACAGTGTTCACACTTCCTTCGGAGAAATGGGGACCTATTATTTGCCCGTCAACAATACCACACCAAACGTTTAAACTCCATCGATGCTGGTGATCGATCTGTCTCAACCAATGTGGGTTCTGATCGGACCAGTATCGGAAGTTCCAACGGTTCACTTGACCGCGGCTGTTAAATGTGGATTCGTCGGTAAACATAACGTACCGAAAAAAGTTTCTAGATCGCTCGATTTGTCTCAACGCCCACCGACAAAACGCCACCCTTCGCAACGGATCAGGATTAGGAGTGTCTTGGTGGAATTGTACCCGGTACGGGTGAAGTTTAGCACCTCTTAATACTCGGTGCACTGTAGATCTGGCAAACCCCAATCGTTCCGAGATCGCTCGAACACTCAAATGAGGATCAATTGCTATCATGGCTAAAATAGCCATGTTTCGAGCCTCATGCAAGTCACCAAAATCGTTGACGTTTTGGTAACGTCGACGGTGGCGGATCATCCGACCTGCCCTGGCTCGCCGTTCGATGGTTCGGATTGTCTGCCGTGATGGGTGACGACGATGAGGATATTCGCGTCGATACAAATTTTCGGCGCGTAAGTAATTGCCCCGACATCTCCCTAAAATGAGAAGCATATCAACAATTTCGTTGGGTCTGAAATCCGCCATTGTTGCTCAATCTCAGAATTTTTCTCTGATTTAAGACCGGTTGAATTTCAAAAAATGTTGATTTTCCTTCTACGTAATGTCTCAAAAGTACAAAAGTGCGTAAGAGAACTCCGCAAAGTCAGACTATGTCAGTAGTACCAATCATGTTTTCTTCAATTTCGCTTACCTTTCAGATCTTGATATTAAAAAACGTAATCGCGAGAAGAGTTCGGGCATGTTTAAACATGAATGGAGGGATATTTGAACATCTCTAGAAAGGGATCACAATACACTTACAAAGAGGGTTTGGAGTAAAAAAATACTACGGTAGTTACGAACCGCAGAGACCTAATCCTTGTGAGTGTTCCACACGCACGCACATGCACACACACACACACACACACACACACACACACACACACACACACACACACACACGCACGCACGCACGCACGCACGCACACACACACACACACACACACACACACAAATCCTGGATACATCTGAAATAATTGCAAATGATGTTCTCACTTGAAAACTATGAACTTTATCAAAAAAAATTTTCAACAAAAGTTTTTAGTTTTCAGCTGACAAATTTTTTGGCAATAAAAACAGTTATGTTTCCGTTTGAAAAAAAACATGTCAGTTTTTGTAACGCCGCCATTTTGAATTTTGCTCCTCAAATAAATTTTTTTCAAACGTCCCCCTTCAATCCCTAGAAGTTTTGTTCCACACAATAGTTCGTCCGAGCAATATTTTTCGAGAAAATTCAGGTGTAAGATTAAAATGGGGCACCCTGTATATTCAATATTGAACGATCAAGGTTTGATGAAAGATTACGAATTGGCTGGCGAATGAAGAGCGTTGCTCAATGCCCGCGAAGTTGCCGTGCTTCGGCAACATCTTAATTCATGGTAATAATAAATAATCTCGTGACATCAATGTAAATAGGCATAATTATAAATTACTCAAAATTGCATTCTGAGTTGTATAAAACATTCTCTGACGTAGTTTTTTCGTAATAATCATCGATAATTTGTATTACTACCAACTTTACTTTACATTACTACCAATCATTGATAATCTTGTATTACTACCAACTTTTCCAAGTTGGTAGTAATACAAGAGTTTTTCTTATTTACGTAATAAAAATGGATAATTTTTCCCTTTAATTATATTTTTCATGAAACATTGGCATCCACAGAATAAATCTATACCTCGTACACATTTTGTTGAGATTCATTGAAAAAAGATTCATAAACCGTCCTTTGATTTAACAGGACAGCTTCAACCTCCTCAAGGCGGCAGTGTCACATCGACTGAGCGGCGATTGATTTTTCGAATAAAAAGAAAAGAAACACCTTCCACTCTGTTGAATGACGAACGGGGTCTTTCTCTTCGTTTGCCTGAAATGTGATCCGTCTAAGAGAAAACTTGGCCGTAGAATTTTAACCAACCGGACGTGTGATCCATGTCCTTTATTAGTTTTCCACAAGTACACTTTGTACCGGATTTTGCTCCGGCTAGGAATGGAGGTGACGAGATTCATCAGCTGATAAATAAACGAGCCGTTATTACCGATGTGTACGAAAATTGTACAGAACACCCGGGCAATTTCGTTATACTGCTCTTTTATAATGTATTCCCTTGGCAGACAAGTTAGTACACCATAGAGGTTTTGTCCTAAAAAAATGTATTTATTAAGAAAATTGGCTAATTTCAATTAAATTAAACTGTTTCGAATGATGAAGTTTGCGTTGTTGGAATGCCATGAAAATTACATTTCTCAAACTACCCCAATCTTTTTTACGAATTGAGGCTACGCGAGATGATTCAAACGTTTTTTTTTTTAGAATTCTCATTAGAGATCTGCAACTTAAAACTGAAAAAAATGCATTTTATATAATAATAAAAGTATCGAAATGCAGGAATAAAAAATAATTTCTGTTTCTGTTTAAAAAATCTACACCAATTTTTTTTTAAATTATTGAGCACTTTTGGATCTGTCACGTAAATGCAGCATGAGACGCAAACGATGACATCAAAGTTTGCATGGTTAGAGTGCAACGAAAATAAAAAAATTCAGGTGCTCAAATTTTTTTTCGCGATTTAGGATCTGAAAATTACTCAAACCTCTTTACGTATTCTTATTGGAGATGTACGACCTCAATTTTCAAATAAAGATTACAACAATAATAAAAATAAAGGAATAAATTGGAGGAAAGAACATCGCTGCATTTGAACGATGCAAGCTTCGATACAAATATTGCTAATTTTAAAAGTGATTTTTCATAGACAGCAAGAAGCACCTGGATTTTAGTAACTTACTAGCATTAGTTCGGTGATTCGACCTGTGATCGGTCAAAAGCTGTTAAAAACTACTTGGGCACTAGTTTTCGGAGCTTTTCTCAGTTATTTTTCCACAGAACGCAATGGCTCAAATAAGAAAATGCATGTTCCTATCAGCAGCGTTGGAGTTTGCATCATCGGAACCCAACGAAAAATCTTGTTTCTTCTTTTATTTTAGTTATTATCGAAAATATTTCCTTACCAACTCATGTTGTAGATTTTAAACAAGGATCCTGAAAAACGTTTGAGTGATTTTTGTAGCCCAAATCTGCCAAAGAAACGCTCTGGCAATGTAAAAAAATTAATTTTCATTGCGTCCCCACGATGCAACTTCAACACCGTTCCTATCGGGTTCAGGTGGAGTTGCTCTTTGATTCGCGATCTGCTGAACCAAAAGTTCATTTCCTAACTCTCTTCGATTACAATTGTTCCGTGGTAAATTGATCTGCAATTTATTGACAAAAACACGAATATCCAGGATACATAGGCCCTTCTCTGGTAATCAAACATCGACTGGAAAATTTTAAGTCATTTAGTCCAACTTTTTTTTAGAAGAAATTCGCAAAACTTTTTATGGATTTTTTGTCGTGTGGTTGTTGTATCATAATTATTTCTATCGCTGCTCGTATCGAAAGAAATAGTAAAGTCGTTTCCCCAAACAGTATGAAATAAGGAGATCGCGTGGATGTTGTATCATAATGGATGTTGTAACATAATGACTTCTATCACTGCTAATATCGAAAGAAATAGTAAAGTCGTTTCTCCAAACAGTATAAAATGAGAAGATCGCGTCACTAATAAACATGTAGCTACATGTGCTCCAATAGCCTGCCACGTCATTATTCCAACAACTTGTGGAAGAGTTCCATGGCCTGTATGTAAATTACGCCACAAACGGCCAGCAAGTAACAAAAAGCCAACATCATTATACTCCAGTGAGCCCATGCTCGAAATTGAAAATACATCAAATATTTACATAAAGCACATGCGATAAAAAAAAGGTACAAAAATGTGTCTTTTGGCTGTCGAAGTGGCTTTCTGGGATTTTCCATTACGATATGTATCATGGATGATTGAACGCTGAGAAATATTAAAAACATCTTGAATTTGCATTACGGTGACATCGTTTTTGTTAAATACTGCTTATAGACGAAATAATGATAATTATAATGCGATTGTTTGTAAACATTTAGAGACCTCGCTGCAGCGATTTTCATTAAAGATTTGTCGAACACGGTCACGCAAACTTATAATGACGTTCGCATCCTCGAAATGCAATGTTTCAATTCGATTTCTTTCCGCAGATTCGAAGTACGAAAATCACTCAAACGTTCATTGGGGTCTCATTAAAGGTTTATAAGCTGAATTTGCAGGACAAATGATTTTGGACATTTAAATTAATGAATACATATATAGAGCGAGGGACATCTGTTGTTCGCAAACAACCTTTAAAATTGTAAATCCTTTCCAAGTTACACTGGGAAGAGATTGTGGAAACACCGAAAACCACGCGAATTGGAAATTACCGGAAAAATCAGGTGCCTCGTTGTACAAAGGAAACCCAGCCCAACAGAGCAAGTCCCTATACAACTAGAGTTGTAGAAAACAGTGAAACGCTAACTGTATCCCCACTATAGAAACCGTCGCTACATTAGTGTTTTTGGCAGCACTTGAAACGCCTTTTTGAAAAACCGACCGATCTCCGAGACATATATTGGGCGTTATCCGGAAAATTCGTGCCGAGTTTTCGGTAGGTGGCACATTGAAAAATAGGCACAAACTTTCTGGATAACCCAATATGTTCATCGTCAGTAGGACATTTGGGGACCGGTAAAACGCCATCTCTAATTATCTTTATCATCTCTAATACTTACAATTATATACATACGTATACCTGCACCCCCGCAGGTCAACGATGTATTTGCATATTGGCTCTTCACACATATCTGTTAAAAAAAAGTTTGCAGAAAAAAACCGTGCATTTCAGTAGTATGAATACCAAAAACGCTATCAAACTCGACCCTTCCGGCAGTACCGAAAAACTTAACCTAACTTAACCTAACTAAACCTAACGGGCGATCACAGTCTCGGTTACCGACCGGGTTCATTCAACCTCATCTAAAGTTTCCACACATTGACTCGCTGTAATCCCCAAAGCCCTTATAAATCTACGCAAATGTTCTCGTATGCAGCCTTAAATCTCTAATTAAGTTCTCTACATCGAGATCCGGGGGGACAAACGGTGTTTTTTTATTTAAAAAAAAAATTCTTTCTTCTGCTCCGCGTAGTTTCATATATAGTAAGTATATAGTAGTAAGTATATGTCCCATATACATTGACGCTAAGATAGCTCAGCTGTAACTTACAACCGGCAAATACAGGTATTCGGACATCTGTTGCCATAAATTAGCTCTGTGGAGTTGGCCGCAGCCTTTCGGAATGGTTCACCGTTGATATTCAATTAAGTAAATTCTCTCAACCTACCCCGCCCACCCACTCACCCCACCCAACAAAATCTTTGCAATAAAAGGCGCTTCGCACTCGACTCGTTTACCGACAAGTAAACGCGACAAGTCGTACATCATTTCTCGATCATCTTCGTCCTGGACATCTACGTCATATATCAAATTCCCGTAAGTACCACGATGTTGAAGTTTGTTGGGTTGCAAATAGAATTGAATGAAAATTATTGTTTTTTGTTCAGTTAGTTAATATTTGTTTGCGAGACTTAGGCTACGGTACTTAAGCGTTTTTTTTAGATCGACAGCCTGAATCTGCAGAAGAATATTTTAGACATTAATGAAAGTTTTACACTTTAGAAATTCTTGAAACGTGATTTACAACATTCTCTTAAAACTTGTTTTACAACATTGTTTTAAGACTCGCTTTAGAAATTCTTCTGGAATATGGCCTGAAACCGCGTTTTTAGGGAGTTTTATAAACATTTGTTTACCGCGACGTTTTTAGAAACTCGTTTTCATACCGTTTTCTGAAATCTCGTTTCTTTTTACTCTCCAAAAGGCGTGACCCCACTCATGCCCCCATTTGAAATGGCGCACAACAGCGATTTATTCGATCCCCGCCTCACGACTAGTCTATTCCAGATCACGAACCATCTACGAATTGTTGCAAGCATGGCTGGAAAATCTTACGCAAAACTCTCGTCGACGCTTTTGCCATTGGCGCTCGCGCTGTTGCTGGTTATTTCATGCCTTGGCATTGCAAACGCCAGTCCACTATCGGACGTTTCAAGGATCGAGGCGGTACAGATGGAAAGCTGCGAAACCATCACGGGTAGGGGTTTGAATTTCGAAAGAGGGATCTGCGCGGAATGCACCGTACTTTTCAAGCAATTAGTTTTGGATGAACTGTGCAGGTGCGTCAATACTGTATTTTGAAACTTTTACCGACTTCGTACGTCTTTTTGAATTTATCACATATATTTATACATGTTTACATTGAGAATCTTCCTTGGTGATCGTCAGAAATGAAATGTGAAAAGAGTCTGAATCCCATTGAATTCGCAAAACTCGTAAAATTCAAGATGGTCGCTTATAATCGCCGATTCACAACCAAGTGGATCGTTGATACCAGCAGACCAACCTCGTCAAATTATCGTATCAAAGCTTATAGTGGATATTCTTCGTTTTTCAATTTATTTTCCATACGTCGATTTGAGCGCAAATAGACATGAAAATTCAAAATGGCGAACGAGAATCACCGGAATTCTGTTATTTGAAAAGAGCGCGCGGACCTAATTATATTTTCATTAATTTTCAGCAAAAACTGCTACGATAACGATTACTACAGGGGATGCGTAGTGGTATTGTCGCCGACCTCACCATAAAACCGGATATACCAGAATCGCCACAATGCTACTTCTACCGTTTAGGTATTTGTTAATTCCTTTCGAAATCTACACCCTTTCTCAATCATTCACTCGCCCTCAATAATATTGAGAGAAAATTAACTGCACGTTCGACTAATCTCGTATTTCTCTCATTCTCAATGCACTCCTGAACGGAAGTCGACAGAATTACATCAGCACCGAGGAGCCGATATTCCGACGGCCGAATTGGACAACGAGACAAGAAATATTTAGAAAATTATAAAATAATAATAAAAAATACTCGAATATTTACAGAAGCAAATGTTCTCCTGTCTCGTAAAAAGCGTGCCATTCATGTTGAAAACGAAATTTAAGTTGCACGAGTTAATTTTTACACTCGTCGGATCGCTGATACGCCGAGTATTTTGTGACAATAAAAACGACATTGCAACATCGCTAAATGGATTTACTTCATTTTGTTGTCATCGTGTATACAACGTTAAGGAGGTTACTCAGCTATGGAGAAATAGTAAGAATTTGCTGTAATTTGTCGAGGATATTTGCGAACAGGTGTTGCGAGTCCGTGTAAAATTTCAAGTGCTTCATGGCAAAAGCTTCAAAAAGATTTTTATGAATAATTTCAAACGAAGTGTACAGCGTTATGTCTGTCTCGTTATCGAGATATTCGTGAAATAAAACAGGAAAGGGGGTAGCCGGTTAAGGGGGGTCTGACGGCCCCCACCGAGTTTGATCGAATCGACCCAAAAACCTGAAAGAGGGCTGAAAAACAAAATTTCAGAGATATTTTTTAACCCCCTAAACCCTTATGAAAACACCATAATCGCAAAAAATGCGTTTTTTTTATGTTTAATTTTTTTTCGAGCTTTCAAATGCATTTTAAAGCGGTTTTAACACAACCAAAATTTTGTTTCAGATGTGTAGACATGCCCTGAATTTTTCCAGATTTTTTCGTAAAGTTAAATCATGTGCAACATAATTTTAATGGCATAAAAACCGTAAAAAATCGTCATTTTTTGTATTTAATGCTATGGTTTTTATTGACGTATTAATGGTAAAAAATCGTGCACCATAGCATAGAAAGCTACTATCTTCCTCTACAAAATGACGCTAATTGGGCTCAATTCGGTCGTCTCTAGCGTCCGAAAATCAAACTTGAATAAATTCCGTTTTTATAATTTGAGCATTTTCAGTTACGAAAATGACACAAAATCATATTTTTCAATTATTTTACTTAATAAAAGTACATTTTGGGGTTTCTGAGGTCGCCGATTACAAATTTGATGTCAAACAGCTAACAAAAAAAAAAAAATTACACATGTCATCAAATGAAAATGGTATTTGCTATTTCGGTTTTTTCAATAATTAAAAGTCATTGTATTTAAAAAAATCTATTTATTTATAATAATATTACATACATTCATCTAATATATACATTAAACAGACACAAGTAATACATACATTGCAACATGATTGTTATGTTGTTAATCTTCGTCACTGTGTTCTTCAATAACAGGTTCGACATTATCAACGTGAAATAGATTCGTTAGAATTTGAGCTGGGCGGATGATTTTGGACAAATACCGTGCATGACTTAAAAAGTAAATGATTGTTGCAACGTGGGCACAGCAACCAACAGTTCTTAGCCCATTTGCACAATCACATACGTAGTTTTTTATACCGTTATATCCAATACTGTTAGGGTCGTACTGAACGTAACATCTGTATACTTTCTTGTTTATATGTCTTGATTTAACTTCACATTTCAAAATGGTATCGTCCTCCAACAAGTATTGCATATTCAAAAGTCCTTCTTCGGTATACATTTCAGCTAAGTATGAAACAGTTTGCGATAACTGGTACGAGCCAGTGAAAAGGATCTTCAAATCTTGCTCTGTCATTTCCGGAAAGTCTAATACGTCATTTGATGTTAACGGTTTGAAGATCCTTTTCTTCCTATTCCAGTTTTGTTCTTCCACAACTTTCGCTAAAGAATTGTCAACGTCTTTTCTTTTCAACATTTGCTCGGCAATTTGATCTTGTAAATCGGTATCGCAATTCAGTCTTTTTCCAAACTCATTAACCAAAAAATTCGCTACTTTGCAATAAAGCATCGCTGAATCCAACATGTTGTTGTTAAACTGATTATGCAAGAGTTTGAATTTACTACCGATTATACCGTGGACAGCCTCTACCACCCACCTCAATTTCGTAACAAATCGACTTTCGTTTGCTTCATTTGTTGGAAGTTGCTTTCTTTTGCCTTTCAACGCTGGCATCAACACAACGAACCCTTGAGATTCTAACCAATCTTTGACGTCTCTGAACCCCCTGTCAAGTATAAAAACATCCCCTTTTTTGAGGATTGATCTCAAGCCGTTCGGATCACTTAGTACATGTTGTAAGATTTTCGCATCATTCACAATTGCTTCGTACGGTCCGTAAACATCTATTACATATCCATCTGTGGCACAAACTGTGAAGGGTTTACAGAGTGGACACTTTTTCTGACCAGAGAGAGATTTTTTTTGGTAACAATTATTACTACTTTTTTGGTGTCGAAGGTATGAACCATCAGCAATCAAGAGCAGGCGATCTTCAAATCCGTGTAATTTTTTTACGTAAGGCGACGTGTGATTAGCAATTAAATCTTCGCGAGAACATGCCTGAGCTCCGAAACGAAGTGGAAAGACGTCTTTCGCGAATGAATCCAAAACCGATTTGCAATAAGCAGATACTAGTTGTTCAGATTTGATATCGAAAATTGACGCAGTGATTGTGTTGGAATTTCCAGTTCTTAATTTAAAAAGGAATATTAAAAGAGCTTGATTAATACTGCGATTTTGAGAATTTCGCAAAGTGACCAACATGTTTTTTAGAGTCTTGATTTCTGCAACTGTGTATCCAGTTAGCGATTTTATGCGCTCTGCCGATAAATTGTAATCATCTACTCTGTCTAAAATACTGTTGTCGCATTTTTTGGACAGTGCATCCAAAAATAATGCCAACTCTTGAGAACTGATAGTACAAGTATTCGAAAATATTTTCAAGTTTGAAATTTCGTCAACGTACATACGTTCACTGATAACATGTACAGGACAACAGCGATTGCCTTTTGGAATGAAAATTCGTGAACTTATAAATACCTGTAACCTCGCTTTAAACGGAACAACCGGAGATGTCGTAATTGGAGTAAGACATACGCAACAACATTTGTGAGTCGCGGTAACTCTGTTGAAAGGCATCTCGATCATTTCATAGTCCGGTTCTCTTGGACGAAGAACGTAAGGAGGGTCCTTAGAAGATTGTGATGACTGTCCTGTGGAAGATCCAGACTCCGACCGTGACAATTGTTGCGAAGACTGTTCCGAAGATTGTTCTGTGTCATCTGATACTGTCAAATTGGAGAGTGTTGATGAATGTCTCTCTACAGGATCGACAGAATTTTGTTCGCGATCAACATCTGGCAGAGGATTTTCCTCGGGATTGACGTTTGGCAGAGGATGTTCTTCGGGATTAAAATCCAACTGAAGATTTTCTTCAGGATCAGAATCACTGCTCGTCGATGGTGAAACCGTTCGGGATTTAGCGATTGCGGAACGACACAGATGACATAAAACGTCACCTTTCTCTACTCGTTTACCTAGTAGTTTAGTATATAAGTGTACGTCATCATCTGAAGAAATGGACTTCTGTTTTCCGGTATCATAACGCAACAATCTGTTGCATCTTATGCACCTTTCACCAGCCGTACATTTTCGTTTTTTCGGTGGCATCGCACAGTTTTTCCTAAAGAAAAAAAAAGAACATTGTTATTTTTTTTATTATGATTAACAAATTATTTTTTTTTTTTGAAAAAAATGAAAAAAGTAACTGAAACCCGGAATAAAAAAAAACCATAATTAAAAAAACAAATAGAACAAAAGTAACGAAAATCGAAAGTACATTAAAAATTGTAAATCAAAACAAAAAAAATGTTGAAAACATCGGTAAACAAAACAGAAATAAATTATTGTATTCCAAATCATTTTTTTATTGAAATATCGTTTCGTCTTAGTTTTGTTTTTTTTTTTTGCTTTTTTTAAATTCTTTTCATGTGAGTGAACTAAACAACAACTTGAAGTTCACGGCCACCTTCTGTACGATTTCAAGTCGACTATGAGGCAAACGATTGTAGATTGAGGTTATGATTATAAATCAATTTTTATGTTGATTGATATTTAAATTGATATTCAAACTCACCTTAGAATACTGCTTCAATCACTTCGTGTTGAGATAGGCAGGTTAAACGATAAATTAAAAAAACGCTGTTAACAAAACAAATAGATTTGTTTAACGGAGCAGAGCGCGTCGCATGACGTGTGTACTGGACGGCGGCTGAACACAGAGAGAAAGAGAGACCGCGTGGAGCGGGGTTCTCGATGCGTCAGTGCGTAGTGGGCATGCGCAGTACCGTGCGGAGGGGCATACGAGCCTAAGGCCCACGTGGGTACGGTGGCCTTAGGCACTCGGGTACGTGGCTTAATAAGGTACAAGTTGGGATTTTCTCCGCCAGGTGACAGTTTAGTCGGGGAATTCCAAATTTTTTTTCTGAATAATACGTAATTTTTTGTTTGTTAATATAACTATTGACAGCTGTTACGATTAAAAATTCGTGTATAAGAATGAATTTATAATCAGCGACCTAAAAAATCCTTATTAATATCGTTCCCATAGCTTTTTTAAAAAATTTCAAAAATTAAAATATTTTTTCTTCGTTTTGACAGCTGTCATGTGACAAAACTAATTTTTGACATCAAATTTGTAATCGGCGACCTCAGAAACCCCAAAATGTACTTTTATTTAAAAAAATAATTGAAAAATATGATTTTGTGTCATTTTCGTAACTGAAAATGCTCAAATTATAAAAACGGAATTTATTCAAGTTTGATTTTCGGACGCTAGAGACGACCGAATTGAGCCCAATTAGCGTCATTTTGTAGAGGAAGATAGTAGCTTTCTATGCTATGGTGCACGATTTTTTACCATTAATACGTCAATAAAAACCATAGCATTAAATACAAAAAATGACGATTTTTTACGGTTTTTTTGCCATTAAAATTATGTTGCACATGATTTAACTTTACGAAAAAATCTGGAAAAATTCAGGGCATGTCTACACATCTGAAACAAAATTTTGGTTGTGTTAAAACCGCTTTAAAATGCATTTGAAAGCTCAAAAAAAAATTAAACATCAAAAAAACGCATTTTTTGCGATTATGGTGTTTTCATAAGGGTTTAGGGGGTTAAAAAATATCTCTGAAATTTTGTTTTTCAGCCCTCTTTCAGGTTTTTGGGTCGATTCGATCAAACTCGGTGGGGGCCGTCAGACCCCCCTTAACCGGCTACCCCCTTTCAGCTGATTCATGTGAAACGATAAAGCGCCCTATGGCACCCCAACTAACCAAGTATCGGAAATGTACCGCTCATGTGGAGAGCGTCCTATTAGTACTGTTACCACCTCGTACGTGCGGACGGTACTGGTACATTACCGGTACGCCGTACGGTTCGCTTTACCGCCAATGTACTAGTACGGTACCGATACAGTATTGCCACCGTGGAGCCACCGTGCACTGCAGTACGGTGTAACTTCACGGTAGCGATACCGTGGAGGTACGACTACGCTGGTATCCCGTACCCGTACATTACCGGTACTGTGGGGTACGGCGTACTCCACATTTGCGGTACGCTGTACTAATGGTACGCTTGGTTAACTGGGACGTGGTAACGTTGCTGCCAAGTCGGCCATTTTGAATAAGCGCTCGAATTTAAAACGCACAAACTATTGCTTCCTTGCTATAAATACCTTACCGCGGTTTCATAAAGAGTATTTAAATATTTTGAATCATCCTTTACAGAAGCTACTGTGCATGTGTTGCGACATAACCTTCAAATCAATTACGCGTCGTCCCTCGACTGCGCATTCTTTTTCCAGCTCAACTACTTTTCTCCGCCGCTTTCCAGGTTGTACTTGCTCCAATCGTCGATTGTACTGTTTTTCGGTTTGCATTTTTCCTGTCCATGTTTTTATTTGCGCCGAACAAAAAAAACGGAATTCGCGAAGGATGTTTGACAGCTACGCGCTCACGATGTGGCGTTCGTATCTGAGCTCAGTGATACCAGTTACTGAGAACTAAATTCCGCGTTTGCCACATTTCAACTTGGTTCATAACTTATTCGCGATGTAAATAAACAAAAAGAAAAGGTTAATAACATTGCTAACCAGTCAGTTATATGCATTCCACATATTTGTTAGCTGGATTTTTTTATTTTACGTAACCGAAAATTTGATTATTCGGGATTGGCGGCCGTTACAGGCGTCTGTGTTTAAGGGGTAAGGCCACTGTAAATTTTGCCAGACGAAAATTTGGCTATCGAAGGACAAATGTATGGTGCTGGGATTGCAGACTAACGGTAAATTTTTTTTTTACCTTCTTTTTTTTATTTTTTCAAATAAAAAACTATTCGCAAAACTTTAAACGCGTTTTTCTCGAAATACGGTTTTTCAAAATGGCACGCAGCATCACTCGAACAATTTTCATTTTTTTTACTTGAAATTTTGACCAGATGTGAACATTAACATTATCTTGAGAATGTCGATCGGGATTTTCAATAACTTTATTTATTGATTTTTTATTAACAAAAAACTAGCCGTTTTTTTCGTCAAAAATCAATTTTTTTTTTCAAACGCACGCCAAATCCACAAAAATTGATACTTTTTAAAATCCGATCGACATTCTCTAGCTATAACCCTCTAGATTGATGGTTTTTTTTTTGTTCTAGATTCAAAAGTGCACCAGTGGTGCTGCGTGCCGCGGAGCCCTGCAAGCAAAACATGCCCCGGGAAGATAGCTGTGGAACCGCCATTTTGTTTTTTTTTTGCTGTAAAAAAATTTGATAATAAAGTTTAATGTATGCCCGATAACACCCTTAAAAGTTTTTTTTCAATTACCTTCAATTTTGGAAGCAAAAAATTCGTGAAAAAACCTTTTTTTTTGGACCGTTACAGTGGCCTTAGGCCTTAAGCATATGCGTTCCCCTCCTGCCGCCTGCCCCGCAAAGACCTTGAGCAGTCTCCTTAAATTCGAGGATAGAATCCCCCAATGTGGTGTATTTTCTTAAAATGAATAACTCTGTTTAAACAATTAGCACCTGAAATGAGCTGAGCTGAAATTTGTTGCTATACATTGAGGAAAGTTTCAAACATATTTCAAGGTCAAACAAGCTGAGTCCGCTATTCGTAATATTTACATGTGTAGACCCAACTGTCGTCGCAGCAGCGATGGCACATTTTTCGACATACCAGATTAGATAACAGGTTGCCCGTACAGTTGCGGAGAATTCAGACCGGCTGATGTTCCTTCAAACTCCTGGACCTCGCTCGGGGTTATCGAAAGGTGCGTTATGTTGCGACACCAAGAGTAAAGAACAAATATACGGACAGGCGAACACGCACGCGCGCACGAAAATACTCGTTTGTTATTGTCGCGGAGACGCGCGACACGATATTCCGTTTGCCCGCGTAATCGTATCGTGACTTTTTAACGCTGCAACGATCGGCAAAAAACTCGCATCGTTGCTTCGGTGGCTCGATGCGAAAGAATAGATCTGAACGACTTCTTTGTATCCGTCGCAGCGTAAAGCACTCATGCGATTCTGAATAAAGATTACCGCAAAAGAATCAGGACGCTCGGTATGACGATCTTTGTCCTCGTTGCGATCGCCATTTGCAATCACATCCGAACGCGCATGCGCGTCAAACTGAATTTCTTTTTTACAGTGGATTCAGGCAATTGTACAAAGTAAACGACGATTATAAATGCGATATCTGGACGTCCGTCGTTTTCCACCAGGAGACGTAAAACCCGCGATCGGGTACAAATTCGCAATGGTGCGATTTCCGGTGGCTATCTCCACTCCCGTAGGCGTTGGTCGTTATCGTCGTTATCTCAACTTCTGTTGGTCGGCAAAGTAGGATACGGGAAAAGGGATTTAGCCTTTCGCGGGGTCTTGCATCAGGCGTGCAACTCTAGTGGTGGGGGATGGCTCTCTTGACGATGCCCAAAGTATATTGTTTATCTTGAATCCGCTAAAGTCGCTGTAATCGAGGGGTGTTCTGCACGACCGCGGCACGGTCTTACATACAGGTCTGGAAACTTCGGCGTTTTTGCATGGTGGAAAGTGTCATCGTTAGTGAGGCAAAAACGTAGCTCCTCATTTATCCATTGGAAGCGCTGTCAAGTAGAAGTAGTCTTGTAGATAGAGACATACAGCAATGGAAAAATAACCTCCTGACAGCCAGTACACGTGTTCACAACGTTTCTAGAAATCTAAACTACCTGAAACGTTCCGGTAGAACCGCACAGTGTGGAACCGTCCTTATCCTTCGCTGTATTTTTTTGTAAACAACAAACTCGCGAAACCGACAGACCAATAAAAACGGTGCCGTTTAAACATACACAATGCATTCATTTCTTTTTCTATCCCTCTTTCGTTATATTTATTTTCAGGTTCTTATTAACATTGTTAAAAAAACAAAAGCAAAAATAAAAGTTGTAGAAACAAACAAGCAATGCAATATACTAAGAATAAACATTAATTATATGGAACAAAAATTTAGACCGCACAAATTTGTTCATACTCCTTCTACTCAAATGGCGAAAGATCAAATAAAAATATTACTGAAGTTCGAACATACGAGAAATACGGTCTACTGAATTAATAATTCTCATTCTGCCCGGGGGTTCAGAAGTGAAAAGATACTCAATCAATTTCTATTTATATCGCTCTTACAAATATTGGGTCTGTTTATTTAAAAATATCTGCGCCTTTGCAGAGCTGTTCGGACCTGCGTTTGATTGGCTAACTTCTACCTAGCCGCGCTTCGGGTGGCAGAACCGAAAACTGCCCGTTTGCCTCATTATCTGAGTCACTCCCCACCCTAGGAGTTTCCAGACCTGTATGTAAGACCGTGGACCGCGGCCACGGTCTTACATACAGGTCTGGAAACTCTGGTGGTGGGGGTATGTCCTCTTATTGAAGCACCGGCCGTTTCGCCTAGTGACCACGACTGTCGCTGCGATAGTGATGCAGGCTGACGTAGGCAAATTATGATTTAAAATAAAAAATTATGATATTCCATGTCAAAAATGCATGATGGACCTAAATACAATTAAAAGTAACTTTATCGTAAACTTGAAAAAAAAACCAAGAGACTATAGTTATCCAAGTGGGTACAACGAATATGAACGTTTTTTATATACGTGTCAATGTGAGCTCGTGTTTGTCGAGGGGTCCGGTGCAAGCTTCGTAATGCTGCTTTCAAGGGTTTGATCCCTGTGCGCTCGGCTTTTTTTTACATGTTTTAGCTTTTATAAAAAAATAGGCTTTACGCTTTGTTTTAATTGACCGGAAAAGAAGTGGAAACTATTCCAGTTTCTAAATACTTAAGAAACAGTACTTCTTTTGCAATACTTGATTTCCTCTTCGAAAAATTTTAATGCATATCCCAAGAAACATTTTCAATAATCTCTACTTTGCCGTTTCCGAAACGGTTTGCGTTGGTAAATAAAAAAAAAACGCCTTTTCTGACCTTTAAGCGAAGGACTCTCGAGTAGGATAAATGAAAATAATTCACTGACTTTGTTATATGTTTTCCAGCCTGGAAAGTATTTATTGTAATGATCCCAATCATCAGGAATATTTTCAATCATTCCATCAATTGCAGGTTTTATTGTCCTTAATAAAAAAAAAGTTTTTTTTTTCATGTGTCCTGGATTATCGTACATTATAGGTATGAGCAAATATTGTTGACGCTATGAGCAAACAATTTTATTTCGCAAGTGTTTTGCAACAGAAGTGAAGGAATTAGTGATTTGCAGAGTATAGATAGTCAAGTTCGTGCTCTTTCTGAGAATAATGTTAATGCTGTGTCCATTTTGCCATCTTATTTTGTTGGGCATATGTTTTATCGAACTGTACATTTTTCTGGTGAGTATGTTGCCGCATTCTCAGTCGGACGTAGTACACAATGGCATACGATAAAACCTCGGAAGCATGTTCTGTACACGGAAAACTAAATTCGTAAGTCTCAAGGACTTCGTTGACAGTCAAAGCGAAAACATTTTTGCCAAAAGAGTATTTCGCAAACGATCCTTCAACGTGACGAATAAGCCGGAAAAAATGTAAATTGGCATAAATCAAACCACCGCGAGTTTGCATTGCCACTAGTTGCGATAGAGAAGAAGTGCAACCCGAGTTTAATCTCACAGCTCTATCACACGACGTACAGGACTTATACCGTGTTAACCCCTGTTTGCACAGGTTGTAACACACTCGATGAATATATTTCGGTTCGAAATGATTTTCGCACACGTGTCTCGGCTCTAATTTCGGAATGCCCGGCATCGCGGCCTCCCATTTTTTTAATTGCGCCAAATCTCTCGGCACCCGAAACACTGAGCGTTTTGATTTATCACTCCGAGAGCCTGTTTTGCACGTTGGCACAATACACCACTTAGTCATTTTCCAATATCACCGTTTTGTTATTTAAACAAAACTCCACCGTGAGAATATACAAGCAGAGCACGTCGCGTGTGGTCGCGTGAATCAGCGGTTGTGTTTGGGTTTTGTTTACTTTTGAAATCTAATTCCGTCTCTCTCACACAGCCTGCAACACTCTATAGCAGCGATCCTCGTGGTCACGAGTTGAAACAGTCGGTGATTTAATAAGAGGCCATCCCCCACCACTGAAATTTCGAGCGAGTTTCAAGACCTGTATGTAAGACCGTGACCGCGGCAACAATAGCAATGCATTCTTGTTATAGCCTAACCTAAGAATCTAAATTTTCCACGAGTTATGTAAAAACTAATGATATTCGTATGCAAATAGAAATACATTAACGGACGAGTATAAATCGGAAAAATCGATCTATTAATTGGTCCACCTACACTACAATCCAAATCCACGCGGGTTTAATAAGGATTGAAAGTTTTTTTTCTCCTATGTATGAAATACATTCTAGCTGAATGGGGTTATGCGTGGTTGAAAAGTTTGTTATCCTCGGTTCAATTCCCGTACACTGGTTTTTTCTTTTTAAATTTATTTATAACTGCAGAAAAAGAATGCAAATTTTTATCAATTGTAAATGGCACGAATAATTAAGCTCACTGCTCGCAAGTATTTATATGTACACGTATATATCGTCTGCTACTTCCGCTAACAATTAGTATAGAGATAACATCTTATATTTTACACGCAAAAATAATTTCGAGTGGACGAATAACATAAAAACAATTATCTATCCCCTATACAATCATTCAAGATGGTGGCGAAATGAAAGACATTAACCCTTCGTGGTGACATGGGGTCCAGGTGACCCCACGCGCGACTTCGAGCCAAAATTACTATGAGATGAAGATGACTGGCTTGCCCTGTAAGGGTGCTTTGGAGTGTCCTTTGTAAGTACCGATTAGGGTCGGACACGGGCACGTATATTTTTTTCGTAAAAAGTGGTGTTTTTGTATTTTATATTTTTCTGCGTGGGATCACTTCACGTAATGTAAGTATGAATATGAGAACGGAAATGGTCTATCAAGTTTGATAAACTTGAAATGAATTACTCCGAAATGCGAATTCTTTGCGACGTCCGTCTACGGCATTTAAAACTCATTACAATACTACCTGGCAAACCATAAAACCATTTAAAATGTGCAACAAGCACAGAGTTTAAATCTGTTTCGACTGTGGGGGTTTACGATTATATAAATCATCAAACTCGATTTATTTACGATTCTTTAATATTTTGTATTTTTAAATATATTTTATTTTTATATGTTTCATATATATTGTGTTTACACTATGACCTTATAATGTGTCGAGCCGTTGTTGCGAATAAATTGCTCACTTTTCACGATTATCGTTATTTTGTGGCCTCCGAAATGGGACCTCTTCAAATGTCCAAATAAATACCTTTTTTGAAACGCCCACTATAAAGCTATGTTTTCCTTTGACTATCATATCTCAAGAGTATCACCCTGATTTTTATGGAAAATTGCAAGTTATGATTTTTAAGTAAAAAAATTGCTTTTATCACGCTTTGATCCCTTCCTGATTTTTTCCGCCATTCTAATTGTCGCTTACAATATTATATTAAGAATGTCGCATTCTAGAAGGTTCAAACTATCACCCTGAATTTTTATAAGCCATTCGGAACAATAGAATCAACGTGGCAATCGTTTAAACATGGCTGGGGTCACACCGATCCCATGTGATCAACTAGGTTACAGGCCGAAGGCTTAATTGCGGTTGTGCAGGTACAAAATAATCGCAGACAAAACATATAATTATTTGCTGCAGTGCATTTCGCCTCATACGCAACCTAATATAATAAACAATCGCGTAGGGTAAAATATCCGAGCCATATTTTTCACATGGAAAAGTAAAATTATAAGGCCCAGTTCCACAACTCTCGGTTAACTGAGTTAACCGAAGTTTAAGGGCGGCTGGACCAATCAGAACCACGCTGAGCTGGCTCCGGTTAACTCGGTTAACTGAGAGTTGTGGAACCGGGCCCAAGTCGCTAACATGTCTTCGAGAGTTAAATCAAACGCGCCACGATATAAAACCACGGTCTTACATACAGGTCTTGCAACTCGATAGAATTTCAATGGTAGGGGTGACTCGCGTATCGAAGCCGTATTTTGGTGTCACTAGTATCGAGGGATGTTATTTCGATAGTGAATTGGTGAATATGAAATCTCGTGGCGGGTTGATCCATGCTAATTAAAAATTCTTCCATCTCACACGCTACGTTGAATCGTGTTTTGCGAAGCATGCCTCTAACTTTTATGTGTTTGATTCAACTCTCGCAGACGTGTTAGCTACTTATTATTTTATTTTTCCATGCGAAGAACATGGCTCGGATATTCTATCTTACGCGATTGTTTATTGGATTCTATTCCGCATGAGGCAAAATGCACTTTAGGAAAATTATCTGCACAACAGGAAGTAATAAATATCTTTCGTTACGCCACCATCTTGAATTTTAATGGTTAGATTCTTTCAGAGAATTTGACCAGCTGAAATTATTTTTGCGTGCAAAATATAACGCGCTATCTCCATATTTGTTGTTAGCAAAAGTCGATGTATACGTGTACATAGAAATACTTGCGACCAGTAACCTCAATTGTTCGTGCCATTTAAAATTTATTAAAACTTGCACTCTTTTTCTGAAAAACCAGTGGACGGGAGTTAAACCGAAGATAACAAACTTTTCAACCAGGTATCAACCCTTTCAGCTAAAATGTACTTTATACATAAGAGAACGAAATTGATTTATCCTTATTAAACTCGCTTGGATTTGGAGTGTAGGATAGATGGACCATTTGCCAATTAATAGATAGATTTTTCCGATTTATACTTGTCAGTTAATGAGTTTATGTATTTCTCTTTGCATAGGAATATCATTCGTTTTTCAATAACTTGTGGAACATTTAGATTCCCAGGTTAGGCTATAACGAGATTGCGGGGCTATTGTTGTCCCTGTCGCACAGAACATCCGTCGATTACAGCGACTCTAGTGGACGGCTTCGCCAAGAAAACCATCCCATGCCACTAGAGTTGCATGTGATGGTGTGAGACCGTATGAAACAACATCCTTTGATACTAGTGTCACCAAACGCCTTCAATTTCGGGTCACTGCCACCATTGAAATTCTATCGAGTTGCAAGACCTGCATGTAAGGCCGGGTACACGCTATGCGGTTCTACCAGAACGTTTTTGCCGGATCTATAGTGTATGCATAGTTTAAGACTTATATTGCACTGTAGATCCGGCAAAAACGCTCTTGTTGGGCCCACGGTCTTATATACAGGCCTTAAAACGACGGTAGTGGGGGAAGGTTCGCTTAGCTCATATTTGATGGCTCTTATTATGTTAGTATAGTTGAGACGAATGGTTCCGCTTGCACTCGGAAACGGAAAGTTGTGAATCGAATCACAAGATACTTTTTTTGTGTCTCGTTATCAATGTAGCATTTTAAATAAAAACTTCGGTATGGCCAATCTATAATTGAATACATGTTCCAATTTTTTATTTGATTTAGATGGATTTTTGTAAGTGAATTTATATAATCGACTTCTAAATTGAAACTTTATTTATTTTATTAATTTGATTCTTATTGATTGAGTAGAATTGAGGATTTTATAATAATGGTAACAACGGCAATTCGTTGAGTACAGCTGTAAAAGCACTGTACATTAGTACGTCATGTTGTGATCGGTTTAGGTTAGTCTCATGTCATCCCCCGATCACAACGACACACGGTGGCGGCGATAAAAAAGAAAAGCTTGGACAATAGATGCATGGAGACTAGGTAAAGGAGCCTAAGCTCGACATTTTAAGGCCCTGTGTCACACCGACCGAGGGGCCATGAGTGCGAGAGAGATAGCTGATTTACTGATTCCCAGTGTTCTCCTAAATGGTTGATTTTTTGGAAAAACAAAAAGAAACACCTTTCTCTTCGTTTGCCCGAAATGTGGTCCGCCTGAGAAAGAACTTGACAGTAGGATTTTTACCGACCGGACATGTGAACCGTGTCCTTAAGTGATGCCCGAAAATGAAGGCAACAGGGATGGCGCTACGACCGCGCGAAGGGTTGCGGTGCTAGCTTCACTCGACAACAGACCGAATGCGAATTTGACGTTACTTCGAATTTTGTTTTCGTAATTTTCACGTGTAAAACAAATCTATTTATGCAATGAAAAACGGTAAGCTTTTTTATAATACTTTAATAATAATATAATCATACTTTTGAATGATAATGTTTGTCTACGTGTGCGTGGAGTTTTCAGGTAAGTTTCAAATATACAAGTTGTAGAAAACAACCATATGTAATTCTTTAATTCTTGAGCCTTTGAAAGTTGGTAGAAAAACTAGATTTGCAAAAATATTTAAGTACTTAATTTTTTATTTGAAAACGTTTCGGCTCTTGTGTGAAAGACGTATTTTAGTACGTAAAGACCACTATTATACTATTTAACAAAATAATCACGGAAGTAGACTTAATAGTTTAGTTGTATTTGCGAACCGTCGTCTAAAATTAGTATCTCACAAAAAAAATCACACAAACCCAAATAACGTTCAAACGACTGAAAATCGCATAACATATATGGGGGTTCAATCGATAGGTATTGAGATATCGTTATGTTTCGTTTGCTCCATGTATATTGCTGGGCTCCATGCACAGTAACATCAAACTCGCGTTCGGTCTGTTGTCGAGTGAAGCTCGCACTGCAACCCTTCGCGCGATCGCAGCGCCATCCCTGTTGCCTTCATTTTGGGCACGCTTTTTTTTATCGTTTCCCCGTTGGAGTTTGCTCTTGTATCTAGCCTCCATGAATAGACGGCCCACTCGCCGCCTATCAAATACGACCGTCGTTTGAAGACCTGTATATAAGACCGTGCTAGGACCGCATAGTTTGGACCGGGTCTATGACCGTACTTCCGGCAGAGAGGCTCGCTTATTATTATTTGCAGTGATTATTTACTATAATACTATTATTTACATTAATTCAATCAGTTCTCGAGATTTTCATTCCGTCAAGTTCTCGGGGCGATGAATGTGAGGCAGCTGGTTTCTAGATTTTCAATATTCTCCGAGACAACTGATGTTTCGGAAAGAAAAAGACACGCCTCCCGTCCTGTTGAACGACGAATGCCTCTTCGTTTGCCTCCGAAATGTGATCCGTCTAGGAGAAAACTTGGCCGTTTCTATCGACCGCACGTGTGAATCGTGTCCTTAAAGTATAATTTCTTCCACCCCTACGCCAGTTTACAGCTAGGAAGGTATTCTCCAATACGAAAAATGTATGTCCCGCGAATCAACAAAACTGCATCGATACACAAATACGATGTAAGAAATTGGGATATACATTTGTAAAGCAAACTGAAGCGTGTCGATACATCTGCGTTCTTTTATTATGCACAGAAAATGTTCGATTCGTACGTGGAACACAATATCGCGTACGTTTTGACACGGAGGTGAGAAGTCTCTGAGAAACAATTGTACTTCTGCTTATTCAATTAAGTACCCTATCTGCAAAACGAACGTTAAATAGGTACTCGTAAAAAAAATGGACGTTGTCACCGATCGATAAAACTTCGGTAATGGACATTTTGTATCCATGAATAAAAAAAAGCATGCGCGATAGGGAAGAGCGAGAATGAAAGGGAGAGAGCGATTTGAGATTTTGTGAATCAGATACTGGGTTGCAGCGATCGTCCTTTTTTCTTCGTTAAAATTCGTTCGTGGCACAAGAACAAAATGGCAAACTTTCGAACCGCGATCACAGCATCGCATGGAAGAAGCTCTCGTGCCGAAACGATGTATCTACGATAATATTAATTTTCTTCGTTTGTTTTGCCGATAATGAAATTTCGCTCGAACGAAAGAAAACAAGAAATAAATCCTTCGTACACGCTCCGACGTCGTGGCGAATCGCGACACTTTTTCACCGCGTTTGCTGCCATAAATTACAAGTATCGTTACACTTACGTATATTTTACATTAGAACCGTTACAAAAAGCAGGAATTTTCCGGCGTCTCGCAGCGAAAACGCAGACAAAACGAGACTCGCACTTAACGCTAGGTGTGTTGAAATGTTGCTTAATTTTGTTAAGTTTTTCTTCGACTGTAACGCTTCTTTCGTTTCATGAATAATTTGTACTTTCGTCGTCGGTATCCTTACATTTAGTATCATTAGGTAGAATTTACTTCGCTTTGGGTAACTCGGCTTTGTTTCGGCGTGATGTACGTTTTTTTTATTTCTTTATTCCATCGTAGCCTCTGGCTACGAATTCGGAACACTGTCCAAGGAGGCTCGAGCGTTGCGCCGATAACTGTTGAAGCATACCGATTGTTTTGAGACGTAGATACATCGAATTAAAGTTTCCGTACGTTTGTGTGTCTGAGAAAATCAGTATCCTTTAACGTTTGTCGGTAAAACGCTCGCCTTCATTGAAAATCTCAGTTTTAAGTGTGCGCCCCTCTCGAAATCTCAATTTACCGAGCCTCTTCACAAATTCGTGAAAAATAGCCTCGGGCGGCCTCAAAGACCTGGTTAAAATACAGGATTCGTCCGATCGCGCTAGCTCACAACGCGACGTTGAATTTATTTTTAACCACGGAACTGTTGCGCTTTGCGGTCGAGAATTACGGCTCATCTGCTGATGGTCCCCTGAACTTGTTGCGTGCTAAATTTTAGTGATGTAGAAAAATACGGGGGCACACGGGAGAATCGCAGTGCGATCGTTGTGAGCTTGCCAAGGAAGTTTCGTCGGAACGATTTCTTGGCAACAAAGAGTCAAGTGTTTCACCCATCAATGTTTGAGCATATTGACTTTTTTCTGTACACGTAGATGAATCTGATAACAAGGAGTTCGAATTTGATGTTTGCGTAAGTTCCACAACAGCGCTTTCGAGAGAAAAAATGGAAAGGTGGATAGTTCGAGACAGTTGCTCGTCAGAAATCGCGCATTGAGGTGGAATCTCGTAGTCACCGAGTCCAGTCAAAACGTCAGTGGACGATATTAACTGCGGCAAAATTCACGTTTTACCATAAGAAAATGCATAGATTAAACAAAAAATCGTCTCGAAAATGATGTGTGGGAACTTGTTGGAACTTCGAAGTCGAACTTTCATTGAATCTTTCCAGGTCTTTAACCAATTAGTTTCTTTGAACGTTGATCGGCGAAACACTCGACCCCCCTTAATGTGTGCACAGAATTTGAAAGTGACGATGAAGGTTTTTTTTTCACTCCTACATCGAATCGATTAATCTTTCGTAGTACAGTGGGTGTTTTTTTTTTCTTTCTTCAAGGCACATCGGATGTTATCTCCACTTAGAGAAATGTTATTTACCATTCCGACTATGGTTCGTCGTTTCAGTCTGGTGGAGAAAAAAAATTGTACGTCGAGGCCATTGGTTTGACTTTTTGTTTCACTCGGTACCTATCACTTTCTCTGCCTCGCTAAACAGGCGTACCGTGCACGCGAAATCTGTAGAGACACGTGTACTCAAGCTGTCCTTGGTTGCTGTGAATTCTCAGCTCGACGTACTCGTACGGCTCGACTATTTCGGCGTTCTGAAGAAAATCGATAAAGTGATTTTTTTTGTTTCCGCCTCGTTTAAGGGATAACACCCCTCTAGGATTTTGGAGGAATCGTTTTTTCGTTTAGCTTAAAAAATACTTTGGGGTCATAAAAACAATATGCAATTGGTCTGGTAGCGAGCATTTTTTTTAAAGGTTCAATTATCGATTTTGCCGCAGCGCCTCGGACTTCTTTCAGGCGCCTCGTACAACTTTAATCGCGTTTTTCGCGAAACCACTTTTTTCAAACTGGGAGGCCGGATTACTCGAACACCTTTGCATGGATCGATTTGAAATTTTGATGGTAGCTTCACAATTACATTCTCTATGGGAGTACGCAGCCGTTTTTTTTTTAATTTAATGTAAACTTTTTTTTTATAAGCAATTTACTGCTTATTTTTTGGGCAAAAAATCGATTTATTTCTTTCAAAGTTCGCCATTTTTTCAAAATGCGATAAAAAAATCCCTACGTAGTCCCATAGCTAATGATATATAGATTATAATTATTAGTTTTTATTCCAGGTCTTATACTTAACTAGAAAACCTTCCTCCCGTGAAGCTATTTGTAAAAAAACACGTTTTTCAAGATGGGCTCTATTGCCGCCATTTGTATGAAAATTGTAATAATTTTTTTTTGTTAAATAGTGTTAAATGAACCCTCTTAAAAGAAATCCTATTCCTTTTTTCATACTCCCAAAATAAATTGTCAAAGTTGGGCCTTATTTTCTGCCGCTAGAGTGGTGTTATCCCTTTAGCCGGTCATTCCATGTGACAGGTGAAAAAATCGAAAAAATGTTGTGTGCCCAAATTTCCAAAAATGTGTGCGGGTTACATGGACCCGGCATAGCAGACTAATTGTGCGCCAACATTTTCTTTGTGTAAATCGTACTTGAAGTTTGAAACGCGTTTTTCTCGAAACAGTTTTTTTTTTCAAATTTGCTTCCATGATATTTTAAAAACTATTCAACGGGTTTCGCTCAAATTTCTATGGTATAGTCGGCACATGTATAGTTCTCACCCGAACTAGAATATTCCTGATATCTGCCATAGTTTCTTTTGAAGCTGAAAAAGTCGAAAAAATTGACGAAACTTGGAGCTTAACTTTTAGAACCGAGCCAAAAATTCAATTTTCAATATTTTTACTTTACTCTAGTTCCAGCGAGGGCGTCAGGTCTTCAAATTTAAATGCCGTTTGCTTTTTAATTTCGGATGAGCAAAACCGCCGGAATGATGGCAAATTGTTTGACAAAATTCTGAGGGACTATAAAAATGTTAAGAAATGTGTGGTAAGAATTCAAAGATAGTATGTTTTAGTGGTTCGGCAAAAAAATCCCAAAGAAAGCGAAAAAAAATGGCTGTCACATGGGATGACCCCGTTCAGGGGTTATGTGCTACCAGCATTTTTTTAAACATCGATTTTCATTGTTGATTATTATTCCCAATCGGTGGGTTAAAACGTGCTTTTCTCGATACTAAATCTTTCAAGATCGTCTCCACCGTAACTCAAACCGTTTTGAATATTTTTTTAACAATCGGAAATAAATTCTTTATAGTTAACCGAACGATTTTTAATTTTTTTATTAAGGTGTAATTTTTTGTGAATAATTGCCGTGCGGAATTTGACACGAAAAAATGAATTGACGTGAAATAGTGACAGCTTGCTTTTTTCGAGATTCATAAATTTGCCCTGGACAGACTATCACTGTGACATTACTTGGAGCGCTTCTCTTTGGATTTCCAGATCCATGAATCTGTGGGGTATCATACGATCATGGGAATGCGTATTTTTGACAGAAGCCCGAACGTACATGAATCATTTAGTGTTAAAAAAATATTCAAAGTATGTAGTTAGAGGGCCAACGAATAACATGTAGTGGGTATTTTTCGTGATTTTTTTTAACGTTTTAGCTTTTAAACCTTCCTTGACACACTGGGTGATCTTGACCCGGACGAATTTGAAATAAAATGCTCACTTTTCCAAAATTGGAAGTTATCAATAATTATTTACAACAATTCAATTTTATACTTTCCGAGTTTTAATTATGCAGACATATTAAGAAATGTTTAAAGTCCATCCCGGATTTTTTTTTCAATAAAAACCAATCGAAGGGTTGCTAAGGTAGAACGAGCGCGCGCTCTTGATTCGTATAGATTTTGTTCAAATTTTAACCAGACATCGTTCATATCATTATGCATGTTACGTGAAACTTCAGATTAGTCGACTATTTAGATTAGGAGATAATCGGTTTTAAAATTGCAACTTTTAACACGGCAGTTTCTGCATTGAACTTTAGACAGAATAATTTTCCGTAAAAAATATCTATCCCCTATAATAAGAAGACGTATGGCAGCACCGCATCGTTCCACGTATCCAATGACGTAAGTTTGCGCGGCATATTTAAAATAATACTACAACACAAATTTTTATTTGGAAGTAATTTTTTATCGAACAAAGTTTTTAATTAGTTGTGATTTAACCAACACTTTTATTTGGTAATGAAAACATAAACAATATAAAATATTAATATTTATAACGCAAATATTTTTTTAATGATTAATGTTTTTAACTTTTGGAACACGATGAGTTTTTTTTTTTTTTTAATATTGAACAATACTGTTCTGCGGTGTTGCCATATGTCTTCTTATTATAGGGGACAAATATTTTTTACGGATAATTATTCTGTCTTTACTGAACGTTTTCAGCAAAAGTGAATATTAAAGGCAATTCAAACTTTTTTTCCACTCTTTCCCTAACTAGTTTGCTATCTAAACATAATTTTTTTTTTACATTTATAAACACGATAGAATGGTACGACGAATTATGTGACCAATTATGCGACGTATTAAGTCCTAATCAAAATAGTCGACTGTTCTGAAATTCCACTCAAGCATGCATAATGATATGAACAATGTCTGGTTAAAATTTGAACAAAATCTATCGAAATCAAGAGCTCGTTCTACCTTAAGGGCAGGTGGATGAAGTACAATCCGGGTCGAATTGACGCAGAGTGTCAAAGTTGTGGCCAAATATAAGTGTGTCAAGAAAGGGTCATACCGAAATTCCGCAAAACAACTATTATCGCCCCGGCTGGCGGTATGCAACCCGTTAACGAATCAAGGATATGAGTGGAATATTTACCTGTACAGGAAAGTATTGAAGGCTTTCCTCGGAATCGAGAAACTCGTAGTCTCCGAACATCACCGGATCCACGTCGTTCTCGTCCTTTAAGCCCTGGAAAAAAAACGTCACGCGTTTTCTTACCCGAAAGAACACGTATTTTTTTATATATTAGGAAGTCAAATAAGTTCGCGCTATTTTCCAACAGATGGCGTTATCAGAACTGCGTGCGTGTAGTTTAAGGCCGGAGCCTGAATTAGAAGATCCGAAAAATCGGTTTTTTTAATTGCTTAAATCGATAGATAAACTATCCAAGAATATATTTACAAAGTTACAGAGGCCAATTGTAAATATTTTCGAAGATACAAGGCCAAATGCAGAGAAGCGATTGATATTTTATATTGATATTTCCTCCTATTGAAACCTTTGAAACGCGTTTTCTGCAGTTTTCATTTTCACAATTTTTCCAAATTTGCTGGCGTGTTAGCAAAAAAACTAAACGACCTATTGATCAAACCAAAGTTTATTTTCTTCAGTAAGAAAATCTCTTTTAAGTGAATTAAAAAAGTCGTTGGTAAAATATTTTTAAATAATTTTTATAGCAGGTCAAAATGCTTTTTTTTAAATACATTTTTTTTCAAACCTGAGAAAAGTTATAATTTCACGATTTTTTCAGCTTTTTCTTTATTCGACCAGAAGAAAAATGTATGACAATTGAAAATTTTATTGGTTTTTTTGTTTCAGTCAAGAATTACGAGGTGCATCTTCCTCGCCGATTGGGGACTGCAGTGGCAAGACGCACATGGAATAGGCTGATAAATCTGCAGTCATTTATGTTTCATGTTGAAACATTTTTTTTACACATTTCAAATATACATGAAAAGATACCTCAATGTTTACGAAAGATCTTTTTTACACCTTATTTTTCTCATTTTTATTATTGTATAAACAATTTTTTTAATGAATTTATATTGTAGATCGCTAAATTAATATCTTGAAAAATGGTCGAGGGATTTTCATAGGCAAAATCGCCAACGACGCAAACTTCAACCTCATACGAAAAGTTACAAATCTCAGGGGAAAAAAACCCTCACAACTTCGCGTGTTATTTCTTGGGACATGGCAATAAGAGTTTCTTTATAATGAACTCCAGATGTTGTGCAGGTTGCATCCAGATGTTCTCGAAAAAATTATTGTTTCGATTTTTTTCCGCGAGGTTATTTAGCTTTTGTAGTGTGCGGTGTTCGAAAATGAGCTGAAGTTTGAGAGTTATGTGCTTCGAAGTAAAATATGCAGAGAGAGAAGAGAGCGGTTAATTAACTAAATGCGAATCATTTAGCGACGAACAAAAAATTAGAAAGATTCTCTTTTGGAATAAGTAATCATAAGTAAACAAACTGCTTTACTCGTCTTCTTCGAGATGATAAATGTTTCCCTGCTGTTAATTAGAGAGGTCCACCTGTTCAAACTACGCCATTCTCTTACCCAAACGTTGAACTTTCCAGGCGCGCTTCTCATTTCCCCGTTCGGCAGAATAGCTCTTGGTACGTGCTCCACGGTAAAACCGGTTACCATTATCGAGCCTCGCAATTTGATGAGCAGATAACCCGGGAAATCTTGGAATGCCCAGCAAACTCCGGGCTGCAGGGCGTTCCCTTGTATCACCGTTCGGGGATTGTTGCTCTCGTAGAAGAGCGTGACACCGAGTAGCTTGAATGCTCGCGTGTGCACGTTGTATCGTTGAGTGCATCGGGTGCTTATAACTTGTCCACCTGTTGAATAGACGTACGAAAAACTTAAGGTAGTCCTATCGCTTCACACTAGTCATACCACTGATCATACTTGAGACTTGTACAATGTATATTTTTAACATGTGCAAAAAAAATTATTTGTAGTAACTAAAATTTTCCATGTGTAAACTGTTCAATGAATGTTCACATTTAATTAGAAAAATGAAAAAATAGTTATTCCAACGATTCGCGCAGTATTTCTAGGTTTGATATTTGGCAACATTGGTTCTACCTCCGTCCCTTTTTACTGAACCAGGCGAGTTTAACTTTCATGCTTTTCAACGTCGATCTGTCAAAACAATGTCAGGTGCGGGAAATATAAAGCATTGTATTCGGGCCACGACTGGTAAAAAGGGTGGAAAATTTGTGTCGGCGAAATATGTCGGTTAAAAATTAAATATGTGTAGAAATTCGACTGAGTGAGATGAGTTTAGGACTACAGTCAGCTGTTGCCTTGCTGTCACGTCTCTTTATCGTAGCAGGTGGTAATAAACCCAATACCGGAAGTTCAAATTAAACTTGATATTACATAAAAATTAGGTCAATGAGCGTAATTTTTTCTGTGAGCATTGGATTATTACAAATGTTGAGTATGTAAATCTGATTATTTTTAAGAATCTGACGGATTCCCAATATTATATAGACTTTTGTAGCGACCGGAAATTGGGTTTTTGTATATCGTCTCGGATTCCCTTCACAAAAATACACAATTTTTATATTTTTTTTCTCTGTAATTAGGTCGATAACCGGCCCTGACATTTTACAGAGACGATTACTAATATATTTAGTGAAGCTCAAAAAAAAATTATAAAAATCCTATGGATTATAGCCTGGCGATAGGATTGCCTTAACAATGGTAGTAGTGGAAAACGACGATAATAATGAAAAAAAAATTGGCATCGTACGATCCTAATCTTTCCGCTTCGCAATCATCTACGTCTTCGTGTCTGTTTTTGTCTTATCGGGAAAAATATGTGTGTACAACTTGCTTGCGATCAAGTTGAGAACGAAATCGTCAATGGTAATAGGGTTTTCATCAAAATAATAAGTAGAATTTATAGATGGCTTTAAGGGGGGAGATGCCTTTAGGGGAGGAAAAAGTTTGCTGATTTTCACGATGTTTTTTTCCAGAGGGAATATTTCTTCGCCGTTTTTCTTAGGGTATGTTTTTTTACTAATTGGGCCGTAACATGGTATTTTTTTATTAATCTTTAAAAATGACTTCTCAACTGCACTTTAAATACTGGCGTGACGTATAGCCAAAAAACGAAAATAGCCAAAAAACAATAGGTTTCAAAATAAATTGAAAAAAGTATCTTTTCATTGCAAAATATAGCCTTTTTTCGAAAAGTTCAATCTTTTGTTGCAAAACGTACCATTTCATCGATTTTAAACATTTCTCACTTTTTCTTGGTTCATATTCTGCGTATGAGTACTAATAAAAGAAAAATCTTTGTTGGTTATTTTGCGGATCAATCCTGCCGACGCTACGTGTCACACCGTCTGGCAATATCCGCCGTAATCCGTTTAGAAGACCGTGCCATATCTCCGCCATTCTTTAAAGATTAATACAGATAAAAAAAACCATGTAACAGCCAAAAGTAAAAAAAACATCCCCTAAGTTTCTCGAATGGCGAAAAAAACTTTCCTTTAAAAACAAATCATGAAAATCAGGAATTTTTTCCTCGCGTAACGGTATCTCCGCCCATGAGAGTTATTTAGCATTCGAAGGACCAAATGGCAAAAAAAACGAATTTTAGAATTCAACTTTACAGACTTTGCTGGAAGCGCGAGGGTATGACACAATTACACGCGAGAAATAAAAACATTCCACTCACGAGAACAACGGTCTGTCCTTTTTTGCATGCATTATTGTTATGTAAGCATACAAAATTGCAGAACAATCGAGATCGTTTTAGGTTGCTACGATACTTTTCTGTCGCTCGACGCATTCAGTTGTAAAATTCGCGCGCCTCTTTCGCAACTCACTGGACCAGCACGCCGCACAGTGGTCTCAAATCTCAAAAAGCCGACCAAAAGTCAAAAACGTATTCAATTCGGGTGAAAGTCTGTAATGGGGGTTTCGGGATCGCTGGTTACGAATCCGAAGTCAACATTTATAAAAACAAAATGGCGGATCGAACATGGCGGAAAATTTCTTCAAAAACGTATTCAATTTGGGTGAAAGTCGGGACTCGGGGGTTTTCAGGGTCGCTGCTTACAAATTGTAAGTCATAATTTAGAAAATTTAGAAAAACAAAATGGCGGACCCAATGCGGCGGACAATTTCTTCAGAAACGTATTCAATTCAGGTGAAAGTCTGTACTCGGGTGTTTTCGGGGTCGCTGGTTACAGATCCGAAGGCAAATTTTATAAAAACAAAATCGCGGATCGAATATGGTGGAAAATTTCTTCAAAAACGTATTCAATTCGGGTGAAGGTCTGGACTCGGGAGTTTTCGGGGTCGCTGGTTACGAATCCGAAGTCAAAATTTATAAAAACAAAATGGCGGATCGAATATGGTGGAAAATTTCTTCAAAAACGTATTCAATTCGGGTGAAGGTCTGGACTCGGGAGTTTTCGGGGTCGCTGATTACGAATTCGGAGTCAAAATTTAGAAAATTTAGAATAACAAAATGGCGGATCCAATACGGCGGAAAATTTCTTCAAAAACGTATTCAATTTGGGTCAAAGTCTGGACTCGGAGGTTTTCGGGGTCGCTGATTACGAATTCAAAGTCGAAATTTAGAAAAACAAAATGGCGGATAAAATACGGTGGAAAATTTCTTCAAAAACGTATTCACTTCGGATGAAAGTCTGGACTCGGAGGTTTTCGGGGTCGCTGATTACAAATTCGGAGTCAAAGTTTAGAAAAACAAAATGGCGTATAACATATGGCGGAAAATTTCTTCAGAAACGTAGTGAATTCGGGCGAAGGTCTAGAACTGGGGGGTTTTCGGGATCACTGATTACAAATTCGAAGTCAAAATTTAGAAAAACAAAATGGCGGATCCAGTACGGCGGAAAATTTTTTCAAAAACGTATTCAATTCGGATGAAGGTCTGGACTCGGGGGTTTGCGGGGTCACTGATTACGAATTTGAAGTCAAAATTTAGAAAAACAAAATGGCAGATAAAATACGGAGGAAAATTTCTTTAAAAACGTATTCAATTCGGGTGAAAGTCTGTACTCAGGAATTTTTGGGGTCGCTGATCACGAAATCACAGTCAAATTTCGAAAAATTTCGCCGTATGGACAATTTCACTGCACTTTAAAACTAATTCTGATTGACGATAAGGCAAAAGTGAGGCGCAATTTGAAGAACGAAAAGTCGCAGGTGTCAAGCACGTGGTCGCGGCCATGTGGAGTGTACGTAGCACTTAGTTCGAGCTTCTGAAGGTAGGTTCGCAAGGGGTGGCTAGCGGTAAAAGTAGACAAGCGGCGGTAAAAGTAGACAAGCGACGGTAACGACGCAAGGAGTAAAACGGCTGACCAGTTTGATTCTTCTGTCATCGGGATGATCGGACACGACGCGCAACAAGCAGCGT
Source organism: Ophion ellenae (assembly GCA_963210295.1). Classification (NCBI taxonomy): domain Eukaryota; kingdom Metazoa; phylum Arthropoda; class Insecta; order Hymenoptera; family Ichneumonidae; genus Ophion; species Ophion ellenae. The sequence continues at coordinate 15,047,550 of OY723392.1, forward strand.
CACTGACCTATTCTATCTATCCTGCTGTACCGATAATAATAAATGTTTGCTTACGGCATCAATTTTTTATAATTGTTACGTCCGACCCTAGCCTCATTATTAAGGGGTTAGGCCACTGAGGAAACGCCGAACAGTTGTTCGTCACTTGAGGCAACGCAGATTTAAGAGGAAGATCCAATGTATAGTGCAGAAGTCGCAGATTGAAGGTAAACTTTTGATTACAACGATAGAACTGCTCGTCAAACTTTATGGGGTCATTCCAGTGTAAATTTTCTTGAAAATCGTTTTTTTTATTATCCAAAAATATGGACTTTAACACGTTGTGTTGAATAGACGATGTCAAATGTTGGTCGCGAAATTCAAATGATTCCGGTCGCTACAGCCTTTTTTAGAAAAAGGGATTCGACCAGCTGCGTGAGACCTGGCGCTGACCTGGCGCCTTTTCTCGAAAACGTTTGAAAACTCGAAAGTTTTTCAAAACTGTGGGAGATTCTAAATAGAGAGTTTTCAAGCTATCCGTCTGAAATTTTGGCACATCACACCATTCCTTAACGTCCTACGGAAGCGTTTGTTTTTGTTTTTTGGAAATTGACATTTTTTAAACGAAAAACTGTTCACAAATGGTCCAATTTGCCCCCTGCTTTTGAAATGGCCACCATTTTGTTCATTCTCATCGAATAAAAGAAATCCTCCGCACGCCTCTACAGTTTTTGATACTGATTGATGATCATTCTGGGTTTTTTCTTTCAAACAATTTTTGGAGGACTTTCGACCGTCAAGCGCAATTTTTTTTAGGCATCAAGGCAAAATGATTTTTGCAGTGGCCAACAAAATTATACAGAAAACCACAAAAACCTGAAATGTCCTATGTCTGATGGTTTTGGAGAAAAAAATATAAAAGAATGGCTGCGTTTCTCTATCTTCACACTAGACAACGGCCTTGAGATTCATCAAAACGACCGCCGCGAACGCAGAGACTGTGCTCACACGCGTTATCTTTGTTTTCATTGCTCCATTCGTACCTGCGGATTCGAGAGCGTAGTCGGCTCTTCCAGTTTTATCAGCATCGTAAATCTTGAGAACCTCGTTCACGATTTTCCGCACATCCTCACCGGACGATGTTCCCGTGCAGAGAGTTTCTCCGTTTTCGGACGGGGCTGCTCCGCCATCAGCAATATTCATTGACCTCTTGTCGTCGCTGGCTACCACGAGACTCTCGACGATTTGCCTCAACTCCTGTTTCGAAACTCCGTTACCAAAGTACCCGGCGACGACACGATCCACGTGTCTTCCAATCTCCTCGTCGCTCGCCGGTAATGATCTCTTGTCGCAACAGGTCTTCAGTCCGGCGTACAACTCTCTGAGACTCTGGAATTCCAGTTTCATCGCGTTGAACGCGCTCGAACTTTCGCCACTCTTTGCGACGAGATTCTTCTCCATGCTGTCTAACCTTTCGCTGTAACGCTCCCACATTGTAATGTTGCTGTCGCGAAGTTCCTTCACCGCTTGGTTTATCACTTCTATGCGTTGCTGCCAAGATTTTACGAAACAGAACCATTGAAATTAAACGACCATGCATTTTAAAGAATTCTATACTTTTTAACCAAAACGAGTTGTATATTTGTAGTTTGGATTAAAAAAACGGGCATGAGGGTTTTTATAAAATGCGCTAAATTTACCGATTCCGGGAGCTGAGTAGTCAGATTGATTCTTCGCGAACCAATAATCTATTAATGATAAAACAAACGTGTTTTCGATTCGTCTTAAGGGATAATACCACTCTAGGGTTTTGGGGAAAATCATTTTCATTTGGTCAAAAAATTCTTTGGGGTCCAAACAAGAATATGCAATTGGTCCTGAAGCGATTTTTTTTAAGGCTCAATTATCGGTATTGCCGTAGCGCCGCGGACTCCTTTCAGGCGCCTTGTATAACTTTAAAGCGGGATATACATTTACAACGATCAAAAAGGCGATTTCTTTTTTTTTTCTTTGAACGATAAAACTATATATGCAGAATCTCTTCCCAAAGTTTCAAAGCGAAATTCGAAAAACTTCAAACGTTGCAGCCCGTCAACGTTGTGCCTTACCGCTCGGATTCAGAGCGGGCGTGAACTTCAAACGCGTTTTTCTCAAAACAGCATTATCGAAATTGGCGTGCAGGATTACTCAAAAACTCTCAAGCCGATTGAGTTGAAACTTGGTAGAAATATTCAAAATATTGGTACCTTCTACTTGACGAAAATTGGTTTTGAAAAATTGAAAAAAAACGACTTTTTGAATCCACTTTTTACAGAAATGTTTATTTTTTCTGTAAATGCGTGCCATTTTCTCAAATTTGAATTTTCTTTATTTTAATTACCGTCACATAGAAACTAAACATGTTGTAACTGAAAAAATATTTGAACTTTTTTGCAAATCAAAGCCTACGGGAAGCTAGACTGCACGCCGATTCGCAACTCCCGCGGCGACCTCTCTGTAACACTATGCCACAACTCCGCCATTTTGATGATGAATTAATTAAAAAAAATGGTTTCGCATACTTAAATATACTATTAAAGTATACCTAAAGTATGATAGTTGTAGAATAATTGTTTCTTAGTTTTAAAAAATCCCTCAATGTTGCTTATTTTCTCCCTGTCTAAATATATATCCCGCCCTAAACGCGTTTTTCTCGAAACCACTTTTTTCAAACTGGGAGGACGGATTACTCGAGCACCTTTGCATGGATCGATTTGAAATTGTGATTGTAGATTTACAATTACATTCTCTATGGAATTACGTAGCCATTTTTTTGTTAAATGTGAAAAAAACATTTATAATCTATTTACTGCTTATTTATTGGGCAAAAAATCGATTTATTTCTTTCAAAGTGCGCCATTTTTTCAAAATTTGATTTAAAAAATTCCCTGCGTAGTCTCATAGCTAATATTATATAGATTATAATTTTTTTGGTTTTTGTTCCAGGTCTTATACTTTACGAGAAAACCGTCCTCCCGTGAAGCTATTTGTAAAAAACACGTTTTTCAAGATGGGCTCTGTCGCCATCATTTTGTATGGAAATTTTGATAATTTTTTTTTAATACTTTAATATGTGTTAGATAAACTCTCTCAAAAGAAATCGTATTCCTTTTTTCATACTCCTAAAATAAATTGTCAAATTTAGGCCTTATTTTCTGCCACTAGAGTGGCGTTATCCCTTAAAGGGTTACATGGGTTTGAAAATGTCAAAAAATGTTGCTCTTTTATGTGCTTAACATTTTGAATGAAATAATTGAATAATTGGAAGTATTTTAACCGAGCCCTCACCACTTTGAACGTCTCTTCCGCCTCCAATTTTTCCACTCTCCTGAGCAACGGTTCCATAAAGATTTTGATTCTCTCCTCGTCCACGTTAGCTGCTCCCCCGCTGATCTGATTATCCTGTTTAGTTTGGAGCTCCAGAATTCCAGGTTTCGTCACGTAGGCTTCCTGAGTTGAATTTCGCGCGACCGTCAATAGTTTCATCGCATCGAGGGCGCACGAGAGAAACCAAAACCCTGAAATTCATTGGAGTCTTCTTGACTGACGGGATGGACAACGAGACACGCATACGTATGCACACGTTTAACATTCAAGTCCTTCTCCTGTTACCGTTGGTTTGAAGAAAAAAAAAAAAAAACGCTGATCTGACCTTTGCACAATGTAAAGTGAAAGTTTGCTTTGTTTTTATTGTAAAAGATCAGATCAGCGAATATTTGAAAAAAAGGAATAGGTAGAAATTTGACGGACCTATACGGTAACTGAGAGAAGGATAGACGAAGGAGAACTCACCGTTAAGATGACTTCGCAATCATCGCACCTCAAAAGTCCAAGGAAGCTCCGTGATTTTATTTGATTCTTTTTTTTTTTTATTTTCGTCTCCACTCGAGTTTACCTCCCTCTATCCTTCTCCCATAAATGATCAACCTGTTTTGTTTTCGCAACCGACGTTTGACATTACGCCTTTTCGTTACTTGTTTCTCGCTCTTTTTGCGACGGATTCGTTGTACGTCAAATCGATCACTCAACGTTATTCAGCATGAACGTGTTTGCATTCTCATCGGGTGTTATTCGATAAAAAAACTATTTGTTTTTTTTTTTTCTGGAAATTATATTCGTCTATACTTAAGGGTTTGTGGGGAGTCCGATGATCATGATACAAATTTTCATCATCCGATAATGTTTATTCTTTTTATTGCGTCAATAATTGAAATATAATTAATAATAAAAGCGATTCGGTATTGTCAGTGTCTATAAAAAGTCTCGAATACTTCGAGAAACATGAGCAACGCTCTACTACGTTTTTTTTTCCTCGAAACGCGCTACTACCGCGATTGCTCTTGTCTGCGTTATCGTACACTTAAAGATCTAAGAAAAACCAATGAAACGACGTTTGAAAGTTATTTTACCGTTCCGCACGTTAGTATGATTAGTTCAAGAGAAAAAAAAAAACAAAAAACAAGCAAACAAAATCCCAATAAGTTTCGACGATAAGTACGAAAAGATATTTTGAAAAAGTACAAGATTCCTTAATTCTAGCGGCGAAGACAACATTATCATTCTTGGTGGATTTTCCATTCGTCAGAGGCAAAAAAATGCATTTTCCGTGCACACTCGACGGAATTTTCGGCTTAATCGTTAGTCACGCGTTTGGTTAATTAAAGTCGAATGATGGGGCAAGAAAAAGAAAACGATAAGTCTGTGTAAATATAACGGAAGAATAACGCGATGAGGTTAGATTTTCTATTTTCGATTCATCACCACGTCACGTTCCAACCGATGTCTCTTAACGACGGAACAGACACGTTCATACTAGTCAACGAAGGTAACGAAAGGTCTTTCATATTCGTTATGTATTTAGCGACGAGGCCGTAATCAAAGAACGTTAGATTCGTCAAATCGTTATAGATGCGATTGGTTGTCTCGGTTAAACCATTCTGAACTTTTTGTAGATTGTCCATAGTGGTTAACGAATGCTTTTGCGCGACGTAAGCTCCTGAAACAAAAAGAAAACGAAGGCCAGACTAGGACATATCCGGGCTGTGTTGCTCTCCATTCCTATCACGCCCCCCCCCCCTTCCGCACTCCAATCCTTCCTCCTCCCCCTTTTCCATTTTCTCTCTCACAACCGTATGACATTACATGGTACGGATGCGTTTTGGTTTTGACGATCACAATGACGACACCTATACGAGAATCCGTTCTTTAACTATTGTATCCACCTGGTTAGTTTTCTCTCGACCCTTCTCGATCGGGGATTAATGGGTTTTATACAGTTGAAATTTTCGAAAAATCAATAAATCTTTTTTTTTTGTAATGTAGATATATTTAAGTACACAGAGAAAATTTCGTGTCAATTCGGCGAATATTCTCGAAGTTACACGCACATTAAACGCGTTTTTCTCAAATCTGTGTTTTTAAAGTCGGTGAGCATGATTTCTCGGACACGGCTGAATCGATCGGTCTCAAATTTAAACACAATCTTTTCAAGTATATTTTTCAGTAATTAATCGAAGGTTTTCTCTAACCGATAAATATTTTCCATTTTATAAACAATTCAAGGCCTACATTTTTGTCAAAAATCGATTTTTTTTTGTGGGAAACCGCAAATTTGTCAAAAATTATTATTTTGCTTATTCCTTGGATGAATTACAAGATAATCCATTATATTAACGAAATATTTTTGGTTTTTTCATTTTAGATGATCTAGTCTAGAAATATCGTGCTCACCGCAAAACGCCTTTTTTAGAGGTGATCCCGGAGATCAGCTATAGCAGCTTTCAAAGTAATTATTTTTGCAAATAGAAAATGTAAAAATACAGATAAAAGTTACCATAATATGTGTACAAATTTTTACGTTGATATATTTAACGGTCTTCTTAAGAAAAAATCTTGAAAAATCGATCTTTTTGGGCCTTCTGACTGTATATAACCCCTTAACGGGCTATATCTACCTAGGTGGGTCAAAACATTGTATTTTCCACACATATTTTTATTCGATAGTATCACCTTTTAGCTATATTCCCTGAAAAGTTCATTGAAATATTCTTAAACTTGAATGAGCTACAGCTTCTAACAGTCGGCCGGACGATGGGCAGCACCATACTCCAAATTTTAAGGTAGAACGAGCGCGCTCTTGATTTCTATAGATTTTGGTCAAATTTTAACCAGACATTGTTCATATCATTCTGCATGTTTGAGTAAAGTTTCAGAACAGTCGTCGATTTAGATTGGGAGATAATGGATTTTTAAATTGCAACTTTCAACAATACAGGGTCTGCAATGAAATGCAGACAGAGTAATTTCTCGTAAAAAATATTTTTTCCCCTATAATAAGAAGACGTATGGTAACACCGCATCCTTCCACGTATCCAATGACGTAATTTTGCGCGGCATATTTAAAATAATACTGCAACACAGATTTTTATTTGGAAGTAATTTTTAATCGAACAAAGTTTTTAATTAGTTATGAATTAACCAACACTTTTATTTGTTAATGGAGATAACATAAACAATATAAAATATTAATAATTATAACGCAAATATTTTTTTGAACGAAATATTGAACAATACTGTTCTGCGGTGTTGCCATATATCTTCTTATTATAGGGGACAAATATTTTTTTACCGAGAATTATTCTGTCTTTACCGAACGTTTTTAGCAAAACTGAAGAGTAAAGGCAATCCAAACGGTTTTCCCTCTTTCCCTAACATATTTGCTATCCAAACATATTTTTTTTCAAAATGTATAAACACAATAGAATGGTACGACGAATTATGTGAACTGACTTTCGGTCAATGCAGACCCTGCAGTGTTAAAAGTTGCAATTTGAAAACCCATTATCTCCCAATCTAAATCGTCAACTGTTTTGAAATTTCACTCAAACATGCATAATGATATAAACAATGTCTTGTTAAAATGTTAACAAAATCTATAGAAATCCAGAGTGGGCGCTCGTTCTACCTTAAACGCCTTTTTCTCGAAACACTGTGTTCAAAATTGGTGGACATGATATCTCGAGAACCACTCGATGGATGGTTTCCAAATTTACAGGAGATACGAAGAGACACATTTAAAGTGTCGTTGACAATCGCACTTTATAAAAGTTTATATTCATTTTTTAATAGTTACGTAAAAATAACGACTTTTTTCGTAGATTTTGTATGCTTGTGTTTCAATTCGTCGTCGGGTTGTTAGAAAAAATGATTCTAAAAATCGGCGATCGTCACCGACTCGTATTTATTGTTAAATTGAACAACAATATGGTTTTTAGACAAATTGAACAACAATTTGGTTTTTAGACTTCTGCTGGACCGTTTAAGCTCGACAGTGTCCACCGCCGAACGTCGCGAAAAAAATGCATCATCCGCCGGCGGCCATGTTTTTGTTGTTTTTCTGATCTTTTTGTGATTTTTTTAACGGCTCTCAATATAAGTACATGTTTATTTTTAAAAAATGCGTTTCTTTTCCACCAACCGTTTACCAGAAAAACGAAATCGCAATTTGGCCATTTTTTTCGGTCATCCAGGTAGATGTAGAAATTACCGCTTTCTTTGAGGGGTAATTTCCCCCATTAAAAACGTTCTTCCACAGATAAAAAAAATAGTTTTATAGTTTTCTATGCTTCATCACATATACTAATTTCAACAAAGTCGGCAGCGGACACTTTAGTGATGTTTCTCGAGAGAAATCCACGAAATTCGTGCGAGAATAACTCATTTGCGAATTTGCGTCAATCGTGAAATGACAGGAAAGTCACGTTTACGTTTGAAATTTTTCGCCTAGTCAAGTAACGTGAGTCAAAATTGATCCTTTCTTAACGGATCGTCACAGTCTAAGATTTTCAAAAAATCGATTTTTTGTTGCATTTTCCGATTGTATAAACGGTTATAAACATGCTGTTCAATTTTAGGGGCGAAATTCGAATTATTTCGGTTGCTCCATTCTTTCTCAGAAAAAGGGATTCGACCAGCTGCGTGAGACCCGACGCGGACGGACGCGTTTTTCTCGAAATGTCTGTTTTCAAAACGGTGCACGCTCTCACACGGAGAGGCTGTCAATTGTCAAATTCAGATTCGATTCATACTGCGTGTAGTAAAAGCTCATGGCCAGAGGTGTTATGTGGCAAAGCAGTAAGATGCGCTTCTTCGCCGTTGTCGAGAAAATCGTCATTGAAATATTCCGTCGCGTTCAAATACTTTCTACGTAAAAAAATTAAATTAGTGTGCGGTTATAAACATGGTGCAGGCATCGCCGATTGATCGCAAGTAGACAATTTATATGAAAGTTCCGCACTCGAACTTTAAACGCGTTTTTCTCGGAATGTCGTTTTTCAAAACGGTGTACAATCCGAAAGGAAGAGTTTTCAAGCTATCCGATTCAAATTTTGACACATTCTTCACGCCACTCTTTATCTTGCTATGGAAGCTTTTTTTTATTTTCATATTTAAACAAATAAAAAACTGTCACAAAATAGGCTAAATTCGATACTTTTTTCAAACCGCCGCCATTTTGTCAATTTTTATATTAAAAAAACCTCCATAGCAAAATAGTGAAAGCCCACTGATTAATAATCTTTTTACAAATTTTGTTTCAGATATTTACGGCCACGATCGTGAAGACTCCTTTTTTTCGAAGACATTTTCAACCGTTAAAAGAAATGTAAAAAATAAAAAAAAATTAACGTTAAAATTAATTTCTGTTTTTCATGAGTGTTTTGATATGACATAAAAAATCAGACTGATTAGCGTGTTTTAGGGATCGAAAAAAAAATCGCGAAAATCAGCTATATTTCGACCCGTTACACTGTGATGATCCCTTAATATTGTAGAGGGTGAAGCATAGAATCAAGGGGTTCCATGCACATGTCAAATTATCCTTAAGGGTTAGGTGGGATTGAAAATTTAAAAAATCCATTCTTTTAATTTTATTATCTGATAGTACAATATGTCTAAAAAATTCTCCTAAAGTTTTAAGGGGTTATATACAGTTCAAATTTTCGAAGAAACGATTTTTTATTAATTTTATATTCGTAATGTATATATATTTAAGTACACACGCAGAAAATTTCTTGTCAATCCGACAAATATTCTCGAAATTACACGCACATTTGTAATGATTTTTTTACTATATGTAAAGTGCTTTTGAAAGTTTAAACGCGTTTTTCTCAAAACTGTGTTTTTAAAGTCAGTGAGCAAGATTTCTCGGAAACGGCTGAACCGATCAGTCTCAAATTTTAACACAATCTTTTTAAGTATATTTTTTAGTAATGAATCGAAGGTTTTTCCTCACCGATAAATATTTTCCATTTTATAAACAATTTGAGGCCTAAATTGTTGTCAAAAATCAATTCTTTTTTTGAGAAGCCGCCATTTTGTCAAACATTATTTTTTTCTCATTCCTTCGATCAATTACAAAATAGTCTATTATATTAACGAAATATTGTTGGTTTTTTTTCATTTTAGATGATCCAGTCCAGGCATATCGTGCTCACCGCAAGACGCCTTTTTTAGAGGTGCTCCCGGAGATCAGCTATAGAGCAGCTTTCAAAATAATTATTTTTACAATTAAAAAATGTTAAAATACAGTTAAAAGTTACCATAATATGTGTACAATTTTTTACGTTAATAGATTTGAAGGTCTTCTCAAGAAAAATTCTTGAAAAATCGATCTTTTTGGGCCTCCTGACTGTATATAACCCCTTAAGTCAATCGGAGTAAAAGCCTAGGGGAGAGAGCCTTTGGGAATTCCCCCCGTTGGGAAAGACCGACCGGGAGCGACGCAGGTAATCGCATTTTTCTCAAAACACTATTTTTTATGTCAGTTGGCACGATTTCGCAAGAACTAATGCACCGATCTTATTGAAGTGTTGCACACTTCTTGAAAATAGCATTGGCTAGTGATTGAACGAAGGTTTTTTTTCGATTACAACTAATTTTTCAAATCTATACGTAGTGTAAATTGTACCAAAAAATGAACTATTTTGCATACAACTCTGCCAAAAATTCAAATTTTAATTTTATTTTAAATCCTTCGTTCGATCACGAGCTATACTTATCTACTAACAGAAAAAAATTGGTTTTGTAGTTTCAGATAAAGCTATCATGAGTTATCCTGCACTACGAGGACACTTTTTAGGGGTCTCCGGAAACCAGGTCCCACCGACTGAGTTTCCCAAATTTGGGGATGCATTTTTTAAAAAATAGTGTTGAAATGTTGTTCTTTTATGTGTTTAACATTTTGAATAGAATCATTTATATATAATATATTTCTTTTAATAGAGAAAATATGCTTTTTTTGACTTCAAAACCCACGTAACTCCTTAATCATAGTACTATCGTAGATTCCATTGTACTTCGCCCTTAGTTAGAGCTAGTCGCGTTTCGTGTTCAACTGGAGCTACGTCACGCCCGTATTTATCTTTTTCCAAGACTACAAGGCTGAGATTTGAACCCGCCACCTGGTGGTCTGGTTTAGAGGCAAGCACACTAACCACTACAGGGGTTAAAAAAAATATTTGTACACATTGTCTTTTCAAATTATCCTACGAGCAAGATCAAATGCTGTATTAAGTTTCTATGTTTCATAGCTTATCCTAAATATACATGGTGTCTGTTTACAAAAATATCGAAAAAAAAAACGAACAAATAAATAAAGCCAAATTAACAACAGTTTCGTGTGAGATGTACGAATACTTTTTTCACCCGCTGTATACTAGCACATCGGTTCTTTATCATAGTACTATGTTTTTTATATTAAAACAGGTCCATTTGGACATGTTTATAATAAAACGCTCTTAACTACCGTGCTCGTACCTCCTTAGGGAGTTAGGCTACTGTTGAAATTTCAAGTAATCGATAGTCGCTTGAGGCAACTCAAATTGAAGAGGAAGGTCCAACATATCGCCAATGCTCTCAAAAACTGTCATAACACAGAAAAATCATATTTCGAGATTGGCTACTCAAGTATAACCTCAAAAAAGTTGATAAATTTCGCAATAAATGAAATCATTACAGGCTAATTTATATCAATATTGACATCACAGTAGACACAGCAGACATCAATATTGACTCACGAATGTAACAAAAAAAAATGCGTTTTTCTCAAAACGGCATTTTTCCGTTATGACAGTTCTCTAGCGGATGGGCGACATGGTGTAGAAATCGCAGATTGAAAATAAGCTTATCATTACAACGATAAAACTGCTAGTTAAACTTTAAACAGGGTTGTTGCGCATTATTGACTCAGAAATTCCCTTTTTCCAGGTTTTCCATACAGGTTTTGCAAAAATTCCCGGCTTTGCAAATTATCCAGATTAGGGTCAAATGAAGAACACTTTGTTTTCATCAAATATATATTTCGTTAAGTTAAAGACCACAAGTTAAGTCTCGTTTCAACCATAATAGTTTTTGTATACGTTACAAACTATACGGGAAAAATTATATACGTAGAAATAACAATAAATCATTTTTGTGAAAAAAAAAACATTTTCAACCGACTCGAAAAAACAAAGGAAATTCCCAATTCGATCCTTCTATTGAAAAATTATGTTGAACTGGACAACATCATTTTTGTTTAAGATCAAATATATGGAAATGTTAAAAATTGAAATAAAATTGAAATAAACTGAAATTCGAAAAATAATTTAAACATTGTAACGTAAAAAAATACATCAAAAGCTAATACAGAACGCGTTCTTTATTATAAACAGAACTTTTCATGCTAGTGGCAATAAATAAAAAATAAATATAAACACTTATCTATAATAATAATGATGTGGTTGTGTAACGACAAATCGAATGCAAATGTATAGAGCTTAACAGTAAATTAGTTTTCAGTCTTTTCAATTTTCAATGTTTGGCACTGACATAACTTTCTTTTGTATATAATGAAGAATAATATGAATATAAAAAATAGACAAAAATATTTATTTTTATACAATTTAGTTTTGTTGTCAAGTCCGTTTCATTTCTCGTAATTCTTGCAAAATGTAAATTCTGAAAAAAATTCCAAAATTCCCAGCCTTTTCCCTGATTATTCAAGGAGCAAAAAAATTTCCTGAGTTTTTCCGGTTTTCCGTTTTCCAACCTTGCTTTAAAAGAGTTTTTCTCGAAACTATGTTTTTCAATACGGTTTACACGATTTCTCGACATCTCATGAACGGATTGACTTGATATTTGGTACACTCATTCAGTGTAACAGCAGTTTAAAATTGACCTACGTTTTTCTCAACATTTTTCTTTCATTAGTTATAAACAATGTCATTTTTATTCGGAAAAATAAGTTCACATTTTTTTAATGATTAAGGCACTATAAAAAAACTGGATCAAGTCTTAGCCAATGTTGACTATTTTAAAAACGATTTCTAATCGTGCTTTTTCCGTCAAAATTATTTTTTTCGAATAATCCCGACTTTCGTGCCGTCAGTAGCGAGAATTGCTGCACCGCTCGAATTTTTTTATTATTATTCGCGAAAGAGAAATATATCGAAAATTTGCATTTGATCAACGCCGAACGGTATCTACCAAAACAGATCAATTTATTCGGATATGTCTCACGTTGCGTTTTTGCATATACGTATAATACTAATGGGTTTCCCTGTGTAGAGAAAGCGGAAACGCAAAGAATCGACCGATTACTACGATGAAAAATGACAGTCGGCCAGTCCACGGAAAGAAAAAATACAAACGGGAAAGTAAAGAAGGCAAGGAGAATCCGTTTTCAAACTGATGTTTGAACGAATGCGTTGCTATGGGTGAAGTATCAATGAACTTACCGGCGAGGAAGAGAGGCGGTAAAAGTATCAGCCACAAGACTTTAGCCCGTCTTCGTTTCAGATGCTCTCGGGCACTCGAGGCTCGGCTCAAGAGCCAAGTATCCAAGAACAGTATTCTCACCAGCAGGAAATAGAGATACTGCATTATACGATCGATCGGGCCCCAGGCTTTCTTCCATTTCGATTCTGAAAGCACCAAAAAACGTTGCACAAGATCTCCCTCGAGTCTCAAATAGGTTTTTTTTCTCAAGAAGCGTTCTGCTTGGTAATAGGGTATTACACCCTTTTTCAAAGGTGTCTCATTTTGATCCTTTCGTGGTAATAAACTACTAAAATTTTTATTTCTATTTTATGAAGTCGATAATTACCATAAAAAATGCATTTAAGGAGGCATGGTGATGACCACGCTGGTAAACTTAGAGTCTATTTTACGCCGTAATACCGCCACGTTTTGGGCATACGTATATGGCATATTTTTCGAGAAATATTTGTTAAGTAGAGATGTACACCTAGATGGTCGGGGTCGAGGATTTAAAAGCTCTGCACATTCCGTCGACCGTAGAAGACCTACACTATGGGCCTGGTATCGATGATTCCATGTAAGTTGACAAATTCCATGCTTTATTCATTCCCAAATTTTCAAACGCGATTTTCTCAAAACCAAGCTTTTCAAAGCGGTACCCAAAATTTCTCGAAAACCAATGAACCGATTGCCTTGAGGTTTTTTTTGGTTATTCTATACACCATTATCTAGTACTTGTCATGGGATTTTTTTTCCGTTACTTAGTTTTTGTTTTTTAGGCAAAATAATAACGAATTTTTGGCCCAAAAATCACTATTTATGTTCAAACGTCCGATATATTCAAATCTAATTTAATCATCTTTTTGGTTTTTTTTCAGATGATTTTTGAGGAAGCGCGTGTGGGTTTATATACGCAGATTTTTTTACGACGCTCCAAGGATCATACAGTAGCCTTGTATATTTTTGATATTTTTTACTAAAGAAAATTAAACATATTTTTCAATGTATATACTTATTGACAATTAAAAACCCAATCTAAAATTTCAAATAGTTTACCTTAAAAAAAATCACAAAAATGACCTTTTTCCGGCTCCTAGGTGTATATCTTCCCTTAACCTCCATGCTTTTCAACGTCGATCTTTCAAAACAATATCAAGTGCGGGAAATATAAAGCATTGTATTTGGGCCACGACTGGTAAAAAGCGTGGAAAATTTGTGTCGGCGAAATAAGTCGGTTAAAAATGAAATATGTGTGGAAATTCGAATGAGTGAGATGAGGTTAGGACTACAGTCAGATGTTGCCTTGCTGTCACGTCTCTTTATTGTAGCAAGTAATAAATCCAATGCCGGAAGTTCAAATTAAACTTGATATTACATAAAAATTTGGACAATAAGCGTAATTTTTTCTAAGAGCATTGGATTACTACAAGTGTTAAGTGTGTAAATCTGATTATTTTTAAGAATCTGACGGATTCCCAATAGTATATACACTTTTGTAGCGACAGGAAATTGAGTGTTTGCATGTCGTCTCGGAATTCCTTCACAAAAATACGCAATTTTAATAATTTTTTTTCTGTAATTAGGTCGATAACCTACCCTGAAATTTTGCAGAGACGATTATTCATATATTTAGTAAAGATAAAAAAAATATATGAAGATCCTATGGATTGAAGCCTGGCGATAGATTACCTTAAATTTTACATTTGAAATTTCTGCGCGAAAACGCTAGCCACCATGCTGCTTTGGTTTGTGATGTCACTTGCATAGTAAACATCGACGCTGCGCCAATTGTGATTACATAATTTTTTTTTAGTTAAAAGTGAGTAACAATACCTATCATTGGTCTGTTGTTCCTAAATGTAAGAATACTAGTGTAAAAAAACCGGCAAAGTTGTGGATTAAAATGCCAATTGATATAAATATGAGGAAGACTTGGTTAATACTTGCGAGAACAGATCCAAAGTCATAGTTCGAAAAAAAAAAATTTGTTCTTTTTTGAAGTACAGATACCTATTTCAAAATTTGCAATTAACTATGATTAACGAGAATGTATAGTTGGTGACCCTTTCTTTCACAGGTTAGAGAGTAATACGTCTACCGCTTTCTTTGTTTACTGTGTCAATGACGTCACGTCGGAAACCATTGTGGCGGCTACCGTTTCGCATGTCCGTTGAACAGATATAAAAAGTATTTTTTTGAAAATTAATTATAAAATTTATTTTGTGTTTTTATAAATTACAACCAACATTATTCGATTGTTTATTGCGAGAACCACCTTATTTTTACGTTCTCAGTATTTTTCTTACATAGAGTAAAATACCCGATTCTTTCGATAAGCGACTTTTCCGAAAAATTAACCAAAAAATATTTTTTTTTGCTATTTTCTCATTTATTGGGTTATAAATGATGATATTCAGTCGGAGAAAGCTGAAATCCCCTCCCATAAAAAGTTATGCAGTTTTGAAGATCGCGAAAACACGTGGTAAAATAGGGCATTTTTGAACATTTCGACGCCTAGTCGGTTTGTTTGGGTTTTTGAAAAATTCGATATTATTTTCAACGATTTTGTGGTTATAAAAAATTTGTTAATGAAAAATGTTATCTTCCCCCGACTGAATATCATCATTTGTAACCCAATAAATGATATTTTATCGGAGAAAGCGGATAATATTTTTCGCGGAAGTCACTCATCTAAAGAATTACCAAAAAGAATACCATGTAACATCCAAAAGCAGTAATAAAATATATCCTAAGTCTCAAAAATGGTGAACAAATCTTTCCCTTTAAAAAATCATGAAAATCAGCTATTTTTTTCTCCCTTAAAGTTATCTCGCCCTTTAATCGTTTTCTTTCTCGAACTCGATGTCGCGAAACTCACAGAATCAGTACACTTTAACAGTAATCAATGCACCGCTTGACTCTCTTCAATTGTGCACTTACCTCGATAACGATGATACTCGTGACTAGTTGTTGCGTTTTTTCTTTGAAATATTCTTACATTTACGAATCGCCATACACTGTAGTACCACATGACGATAGTCCATCCGATTGTTTCGGACCATTCGCGAATCTTCCATTTTTTCTCGCGATTTGTTTCTCGAATCGACAACGCTTCGTCGAGTTCCGTGTCTGAATCGATCTGCGACGAGGCACCGTAACTAAGGAACGAAAAAATGCCGTTGAGACGTGTGGTCTTTGATTATTCAACCACTTAAGGGTCAGTACAAGGTCAACATAACCTCCCAAATGATGTAACAATTTTTTCATAGATTGTTTTCTTTTTAGTAGAATTCACTGACGCGGAACTTGACTTTATTTTGCAAGAATGTTAATTATCTTTGAGAAATTTCTCGTCGGAGTTTTTACATATTCTGACCCGACAACAGTGAGTTCAATCAATTTTATAAAAATCTTCAGACCTGTTTTCAGTATGAAATTTACAAATGTACAAATATGCTGGTCGATGCTTCAGCAGGAGAGGATATTCTTAGCCTATTGATAATCTGTGCATTTCAATGGCCTCCCGTTCATCAAATCTTTGCAGCAACGCATAGAAATTAAGGCGGCATATATATCTACAACGATCAAAAAATCGATTTCTTTTTTTTCTTCTTTAAACGATAAAACTATATATGTCGAATATTTTCCCAAAGTTTCAAAGAGAAATTCGAAAAACTTCAAACGTTACAGCTCGTCAACGCTGTGCCTCACCTGAGCGTTTTTCTCAATACTGCATTATCGAAATTTGCGTGCAGCATTACTCAAAAACTATTGAGCCGATTGAGTTGAAACTTGGTAGAAACATTGGTAACATTGCTACCTTCTACTGGACGAGAATTGTTTTTGGAAAATTAGAAAAAAAAAGACTACTTTTCTAATGCACTTATTAGAGAAATGTTACGGGAATGTTGATTTTTTTTTTTTGTAAATGCGTGCCATTCTATTTAATTTCCATTTTCTCCATTTTAAGTACCGTCAAATAGAAACTATACATGTTCTAAGTGTAAAAATGTTTGAATTTTTGCGAATCAACGTTTACGGGAAGCCAGACTGAAAACAATTTAAAAAAAATTGGTTTGTATATTTAAATATACTATTAAAGTATACATATAGTTTGATAATCGTAGAATAATAATTTTTTAGTTTAAAAAATCCCTCAAATGTGTTAATGTTTTCCCGGCGAAATGTATATCCCGCCTTACCTCAGCGGTGGAGGAATTTCGGAACAGCAAAATCACAAAATGGGCGCGTAAAAGCGTAAAATTGCAAAACATAACGAAAAATTTTGAAAAAAAGAGCGGCAGCACGGTAGTTCGCCACCATCGCCCCAAAATTCTTAAGGGGTTAGGCTTGTGTGAAAAAATCGATCTTTCCTTGGGGCAACCCAAATTGAAGAGAAAGGTCCAATCAGGAAGGTGCAGGAATCGCAGATTGGAGGTAAACTTACGATTACAAAGATAGACCTGCTAGTAAAACTTTAAACGCGTCTTCCTCGAAATGATTTTTTCCAAAACGGTGTACACGACTTCATGACATTCAATGAACGGATTGACTTAAAATTTCGTACACTTATTCCGTGTAATAGTAGTTTAGTCTTGACCGACATTTTTCTTTCATTAATTATTAACAGTAAGGATGTAATTTTCCCTCGAAAAATCGCGATAAACCTTCAAAGAGTTTTTGTTTATGTTTAAAACACGATAACAAAATAAGCTCGATCAAGTCTTGTGCGATTTGGCCAATATAGTTACTTAAAAAATTGTCAGACGAGACGCGACATCTGTTAAAATGAATATAATAAATTTAAGGGGACTTCTCGCTTTAAACGCTAAAAAAGGCTGTTTTCATGATTTTTTTATACGCTTATATTCTAGATATTGATATAAAACTTGTTACACTTAATAAAAACACTTTCGAAATACATTGAAAAAAATGTATGTATCTATGTAACCCAAACAAACTTTAACCGCGTTTTTCGACGGCTTGTTAACAAAATCTTCGAAACTGCTGAACCGATCCTTATGAAATTTTAACCACATATTTTTTATAACTTTAGCTATAGCGCATATCAAGGACTTTTTTAATATTGATATTTACTATTTTTTTGCCAGAAAACGGTGAAGAGAAACGTTTTATTTTGTTTTTATCGAAAAATGTCCGCCATTTTGTTCTTTTTGCATATATCAAAAATCGTATGATATGCGCTATATCCATTAAGGAGAGGGTAGGGGTTTCAGCGTAAAAAAAACACTTTTTGGCGAATTTTTTTCATTTATATGGATAGAGTAAATTTAATAAAACCTTTTGTACATTGTTAAGTGTCATTTCAAGAACATTCTGTGAAATTTGTACGCGTAAATATCCACAAACAAGCCGGTGCCGCGTTTTTCTGGAAACCACTTTTTCAATGTCCGTATTCACTGCCATTTGAAAACTACATGACCGATTTATTTCAAACTTTGTACACACTTTCTACATATAAAATACCTCCCCCCAGCGGTTAGTTTGAGATTTTTTTTTTACATTGAGGGGGTTTTCCTCCCCCAAAATGGCGGAATTTTTCGTGAAAAATAGCACTTCTCACTTTACCTGACCACCAAAAATTTAGAAAAGCAAAAAAAATGATCAAAAACCGTTGAGGGCAGGATTTGATGATACTTTGACTAAATTTTAATGGTACTTGATTTCAGATAATTTCTAGCTGAAATACAGTGAACACCGCGAATCGTGTTTTTCCGAAGGCGTTCTTGGAAAAGCTTTTTCACCGGCTTGTTTGTGGATATTTTCGCGGACAAATTTCACGGAATGTTCTTGAAATGACACTTAACAATGTACAAAAGGTTTCAATAAATTTACTCTATTCATATAGATGACAAAAGTCGCTAAAAAGTGTTTTTTTTCACGCTGAAACCCCGACCCTTCCCTTAACATACTGAATCTAAAACCGTTTGATTTTTTTGTTTCGGATGCTCCACCTCCGAGATTTCATCAACAGCGCCGACCTACAATTTTTTAAGGTCATTTTTTAACTACCATTTTTGTCTATAAATAGTGACTTAAATAAATAAATAATTTTTAAAAATGTATTTCGGAAGTGTATTTATTAAGTGTAACGACTAAACGAAAATTGCCTTTTTTAGCGTCTAAAGTGAGAAGACCCCTCAAGGGGTTAGGCTACGATTTAAAAAAATGTTGTAATCGATATTCGCTTGAGGCAACTCAAATTGAATAGGAAGGTCCAATATATGGTGCAGGAATCGCAGATTGAAGGTAAATTCATGGTTGCGACGATGGAAACTGCTAGTAAAACTTTAAGGGGAGGTACCTGAGTAAACGGCGAGAAAAACAGGTAAACTTGGGGAATTTTTATCTCAAAAACTAATGTTTGGATTGGATCCGGGTTTTTTTTATTGGAAAATATATACATTGAGGTATGTTTAGGAATTTTTTTAAATGAATTCGTTGACTGGAAGCGATTCAAACGCAATCATCTCGAAACATAGTTTTCAAAGTCGGTGCCAGATGTATCTCGAAAACGGCGTGTCTGATTTTTTCCAAATTTGGATACAATATTCCTCGATGGTTTTTCTCGTTCGCCACATAGGGGTTTTTTATTTGATTGAACCATTGCTTTTTATGCAATGTGTATGCAATCCAAAATCGTCGGAAATGGCGAACAAAAAACGAATGTTAAATTAAAACGGTCGCAATTCCGTCGAAAATGAAAATTTCAAAAAAATCCTGCGTGGCGAACGAGAAAAACTATCGAAGAATATTGTATCCAAATTTGGACAAAATCGGACAAGCCTTTTTCGAAATACATCTGGCACCGACTTTAAAAACTATGTTTCGAGATAATCACGTTTGAATCGCTTCCAGTCAACGAATTTATTCAAAAAAATTCCTAAACATACCTCAAAGTACATATTTTCCAATTAAAAAACCCGGATCCAATCGAAACATTAGTTTTTGAGATAAAAATTCCTCAAGTTTACCTGTTTTTATCGCCGTTTACTCAGATACCTCCCCTTAAACGCGTTTTTATCGAAATAATTTTTTTTTCTAAAACGGCGTACAAGATTTCTTACATCCAATGGACGGATTGACTTGAAATTTGGTACATTTATTCAGTGTATTAGTAGTTTAGTCTTGACCGCCGTTTTTCATCGTGACTTTTTTTTGCCTTAGTAGTTAATGTCAGTTTTCCTCGAAAAACCGAAAAAGGTCCATTTTTGTTCGATGATTGAAACACGATAAAAAAAAAGCACGTTCAAGTCTTAGCCAATATTATCTATTTTTTTTTAAACTCGTTTTTTTGTTTCAGTTCAAGCGAGTGGCCAAAATCAAGTACACCGTTGAGTTCAAACGTCCGTCACGATATTGTTCATAACTTATTTACTTATTAAATTAATATTTAGTTAATATTTCTAAATTTTTATTTTATTCATATTTTTCAATGAAATTCGGTATAAAACCTTGTTAATGTGCGTACAAATAAATGTCCAAACGACTTCGCAATCATCTTCCGTGATCCTTCGAAATTAATTTTCTAAATTCCGAATTTTTGGGTAGTCACAGTAGCCTATCCCCTTAAGCCCATTGTAAACAAAAAACGGAAAAACGCGCGAGCATCGCTCGTTCAATAGTGTAGAATTGACTTATTTCGAACTTACCGATCGCGTCTCGTTACACTGCCGGGCTCTCCATATATAATTTCGCGATGACTTTTGTACTGTGCGACGTGAGTCTTTTTATAAACTACCGAACCCTCGGACATTTCGGCCCTCGCGACGTGTGTCCGCAGCCGACAAGAGTTCACTTCGTTCTGCGAGTACGAAAAACAGCCGTTAAACGTCCAGCGATCAACAAGAAGTATCCAAGTGAGAAGAGAAAAACATGTACGAATATCGAGATCACCAACAACAAAACAAAACAAAAACAACGCTTTTACCAGACGATTTTGTTCAATGGTTTCTCTAGCGTCTCCTCCGTCCAACGAATCGCCGTAGCTTTCTCTCGTTCCGCGCGAGCATTGGCTCAAATTTTGTTGACTCAGCGAGTTGACACTGCCGGTCGTACTGTTGCCGTCCGAGTGTATCGACGGCCGCGACATATTCGGCATCGCCAATACCCCCGGTGCTATCTCGTACCGGGATTGTGAATTTTGCGAATACGTGTAATCGGTTTTCGGGAACACACTGAAGGAAAAAAAAGAAATCAGTTCAGTTGTAGAAACTTCGAGCATAACAAGTCAGCTAAGATTTCGAGTACGGTGGCACTTGCGGGAAAATTTTTCCTCGGTCGAATTGATTTGACCATCGTGTGTCTCCGTGATCCGGAGATGGATGGAGACTGGCAGTATTTACAAACAAATCGAGGATGTAGGTCGTAATGTACAGAGAATAACGATACCTTCCAATCTACGGGGTATCCCATTCAAGGTATTCCGCTCACGAACCCGAATATTTAACAATTAAGGGGTAGCGTCGCTGTAGAATTTTAAAAAACGAATTTTTTGAACCGGCTTAAG
Organism: Ophion ellenae; assembly: GCA_963210295.1. Classification (NCBI taxonomy): domain Eukaryota; kingdom Metazoa; phylum Arthropoda; class Insecta; order Hymenoptera; family Ichneumonidae; genus Ophion; species Ophion ellenae. The sequence continues at coordinate 15,068,896 of OY723392.1, forward strand.
GGGGAAGGCCATTTCCAAATTTGAAAAAAAATCGTTCTTTTTTCCTTTCCATAAATCGATACAGTACAGTCGTGCTGTCGCTGAAAAACCCCGTAATCGGAAAAAAATTAGAAGGCTAGTTTTTTGACAGGTGATTTTGTAGGTGCCGCGAGAGCTCAATTCAAATTTGCCTAAAAATCGGGGTGTAGGGTTTTTTTAGGGGATGGAAGGAGATAGGGGTGGATTAATGCCAAACTACAACCCCTGCGAGGTCGGCACCGTGAGACAAATTGTGCAGAAAAATCCGGGCTTTAGTTTTGTCCACAGCGTCGAAGTCGTGGAAGTTCATTTTGGGGCTGAAAAAGTGAGGTGAAATTTAGAAAAATCAGTCTAAATTCAATAACTGTTAAAAAAAAATCGTGCACTTTTTGTTGGAACGGGAACGTTGTAGCCCTTGAAAACACGCGTCGATCGAGTATTTGATCATCACTCTCAGATAATATCTTCACCCCCAAAAAAATGGTTAAAATACCAAAAAAAATTGTTCATTGAATAACTAAAAAACAATCGATTTTTCGGGTATGGTTCAAATGTACGAAATGTAGAGAATAATATTCTCTATATTTTTGTTTCTATGGACCACCCTTGAATTTTGATTTTCCAAAGCCTCTCGGGGGTTAAAAATTCAAAATGAAATTCTGAGAAAACTATTGACTGCACGAATTCACCGCCGTGGAAGAATTTGTAGCTTGAACCTTCCGCTACATTTTTGTCCACAGCGCCAAACTCGTATCACTTTATTTTCGGTCAAGAATTTTCCCAGAATTTCATTTTGAATTTGTTATCCCAGAATTTAATACCAATAGTTTTCCGAGAATTTATCGTTTATTTCAATTTTTGAATTAGATAAATTTGAACGTTTAGTCACGTGATCGAAAACGCTCCAGGATTGGTTGGATCTCTAGTGACGTCACATGCCAGTAAACAGATTGTCATTACGTGACAATCCTGTACTATTGTACAATCCTGTACAATATCGACAGTCCTGTGATAAGTAATGAGCGATTTTCTAGTTTATTTGAGTGTATTTCCGTGCTTTTTCTGTTCACTCATAGATATTTGTAGTGATAGTTACCATATTATCAACTTTTGAATATGAATGGAGAGAAAAATTTCCTGTGCGACAACTCAGCAGTGATATAGGTTCTTTACCTTGTTTACTGGCATGTGACGTCACAGGCGTCATGTAACTACATATCTGACAACGGGAGCATTTTGGCGGCCTGGTTGAATATTTAAATCTGATTGCCGATTTATATCGTAAATACTGACATTCGCGAAGACAAAAAGATATTGTGAGCATAATATAAAATAATTAACCATTTAGGATGATTTCCATACAACAGACAAATACCCTATTCTCGTTTAAAATTACGACTTTCGCATGATTCTAGCATTGAGACCTAAGGTCAAATGAGAAATACTGTCTTCTGCGACCCTTGGTATCGAACATCTCTAATTGAAAACATTTTGTCACTACGACGCATACTTCCAGATATAGGAGCTTGTAACACTTTAAGGTAGTTTTGTAGGTACGCGTATGATCCAAAAGTTTCGGTCGAAGCCTATAATAACATCCAATGCCTGTACGATGATGTTGGTTGTATGTTTTTGACCGAGCTTGTACCCTCTATATGTCCCACACATTCGCACCGCATGCATAGATAGGTCTCATACTCGTATAGAGAGCGGCGCTGTAATCGTGGCAACAGCGCGATTTTCCTGCAGTCATAGCGTTGAGCTTCCTACGATCCGTCTTTCGCGAAATATTTAATATCAATAAAAAAAACGTGAAAATGTCAACCCAAATTCGATACAAAGGAGAGTTTACAAGAAAAAAGGCGCTTGCTAAAAGACTGAAAGCTGTGGCAGCCATGTGTCAAGCAAATGCGGCAAACCGCGATGAGAATAACCATAACCTCATAGATCAGCAACAAAAATTCGCTGTCTAAGGACGTCGGATCGTGGATTTACAACATCTTGCCGACAGTTTAAATTGTATTCGCTGTAACAAAGACAAACACATGCACAAATACATGCATAAATTGAATAAATTAAATTTGTTTGCAGAATAAATATATTTCACATGGGTCTCAGAATTACTAGAACTCGGGGGAAAAAAACACGCTTCGAGTTCCCAGACCGCGCGCCGATCAGCTGGCTGCAGCGTACACTGTTGCCATTCTGTTACAGATGGTTCCCGAGTTCGGTGTGGAATAAAATTACCACTTTTCATAAGTCGATATCTCCGAAACTAAAGGTCGAAGTTTGTCATTTTTTTAAAATCAATCCCCCTATAGTACTGGGTACACGTGTGTTTTTATTTTGGAATCCTAAGATCCGTTTAGAACCTATATCGAGAATTGCGAGCAAACTCCTATCGGTTTACGTGTTAGGTATAGGGATCGCGTACAAAAATACCCATATTCAATTGCAATTATCTCATGAACTAAACGGTGAATCGAATTGAATTTTTGGGCATCAGTCCATGAAGGTCATATCGACACCATACCTAGATTTCAGCCAATTCCTAAGATTTGACCAAAACTACAGAACTACCTTAATCGAGACACCCTGTCTATATGCAGTTTACAATAAAGACCCCAGTGTCCGTCCTGGTTCGTCGGGCTAATCTCGAGAACCACTGGACGGATTTTGATGCGATTTCGACCGTGCCTTAGTTCGTTATCAGACAAAATTTCGCGCGTCGGAAAAATCTTGTTACGTCGGCAGGAGGGGACTGAGTAGTGAATCGAAAAGTGCATCGAGTCGAACTAAAAGCCGTGGCTTTTAGCACGAAAACGTGAATACGCCGCCCAAAGTACGAACAATGTGTCGAAATAACAAAATCATGATCAACTGACCCCGCTCTGCCCTACGTAAAGACGACGACCCTTTCATAGATTTGGTGTGCTCGAGATCCAATGCGTCGCCACGTTGTTAAAAAAAATGATTTTAAAAATCGACGGTCGTCAACGACTCGTATTTATTGTTAACTTGAATAACCGTTTGGTTTTAGATTGCTGATGGACGTTTAAAGGATCATCACAGTGTTAAATTTTCATAAAATCGAGTTTTTTTGCATTATCCGCTAGTATAGACCATTATAAGCATGCTGTTTAATTTTTGGGGCGAAATTCGAATTATTCCGTTTGCTACAGCCGTTTGCTACAGCCTTTCTTATAAAAAGGGATTCGACCAGCTGCGTGAGACCTGGCGCGGACGGACGCGTTTTTCTCGAAATGACGTTTTTCAAAACGGTGTACACTCTGGGAAGAAGAGTTTTCAAGCTAACCGTCTCAAATTTGGACACAGCATTCTTCACGTCATTCTTTATCTTGCTATGGAAGCTTTTTCTCAAATCTTCATATGTTTTTTAACGAAAAACGCGGACGGACGCGTTTTTCTCGAAATTACGTTTTTCAAAACGGTGTGCACTCTCGAAAGAACAGTTTTCAAGCTAACCGTCTCAAATTTGGACACAGCATTTTTCACGCCATTCTTTATCTTGCTATGGAAGCTTTTTCTCAAATCTTCATATGTTTTTTAACGAAAAACACGAAAAAATAGGCTCAATCCGAGACTTTTTTTTTTTCAAACCGCCGCCATGTTGTCAGTTTTGATAAAAAAAAAAAACTTCCATAGCAAGATAGCGGCTTTCATACTGATGATTAATCTTATTCCAAATTTTGTTTCAGATAATATTTACAGCCACAACAGGGTACACCGTGAGGACTCCTTAAAAACCTTTAAAAATATATTTTCCGTTCTTTATGAGTGCTTTGATTTGACATAAACAAATCAGACTGATTAGCGTATTTTAATAATCGAAAAAAAAATCGCGAAGATCAGCTATTTTTTGACACTATGATGATCCCTTAAGGGATAACACGACTCTAGAATTTTGGAAAAATCGTTTTTTTTGCCTAAAAAATACTGTGGGGTCCTAAAAACAATATGCAATTGGTCCTGTAGCGAAACAATTTTTTGTTAAGGTTCAATTATCCTTTTTGCCGCAGCGCCTCGGACTTCTTTTAGGCGCCTCGTACAACTTTAAACGCGTTTTTCTCGAAACCACTTTTTTTCAAACTAGGACAGATTACTCGAACACCTTTACATGGATCGATTTGAAATTTTGATAGTAGCTTGACAATTACATTCTCTATGGGAACACGTAGCCGTTTTTTAATTAAATGTAAACTTTTTTTTTATAAATAATTTACTGTTGTTTTTTCGGCAAAAATCGATTTATTTCTTTCAAAGTGCGTCATTTTTTCAAAATTTGATTTAAAAAAATCCTTACGTAGTCCCACAGCTAATAATATATAGATTATAATTTTTTTGGTTTTCGTTCCAGGTCTTATACTTTACGAAAAAAGATTAAGAGGTGGAGGATTAAAAAGCACAAAACGGCATGTTGGCAAACGGTGCTTAGAGTCAAATATTGTAATTTTAATTCTAATTTTGAACTTTAATTTGAATTTATTAGCTTATAGGTTAGAGATAAGGACGGAAAGAAGGAGGGTTTTGTAAAAAAAAAAAGCGAAAGCTGTACCGATGGAATAAAACTACTACTACTTTACGAGAAAACCGTCCTCCCGTGAAGCTATTTGTAAAAAACGAGTTTTTCAAGATGGGCTCTGTCGCCGCCATTTTGTATGAAAATAATAATACATTTTTTTAAATACTTTAATGTGTGTTAAATAAACCCCTCAAAAGAAATGCTATTCCTTTTTTCCTACTCCTAAAATTCATTGTCAAAGTTAGGCCTTATTTTCTGCCGCTTGGAGTGTCGACCGCCAAAAGTCGCGAAAACAATTTCAACATCTACTGAACATTTTATCATCTATTGTTTATGTTGATTTTCGGTATTTTTTGGTGACTTTTTTTCAAAGTCTCTCAATATATATATATATATATATATATATATATATATATATATATATATATATATATATATATATATATATATATATATATATATATATATACCTTTGTATTAAAAAAAAAGCGTTTCTTTTCCAGCAACATTTCCCAGAAAAAAAATTCGGCCTTTGGCGATGTTTTTGCTGCGTCTAGGTAGATGTAGCCCTGAAAAATTGTTACGAATACGTACTTCCACCAATCACCGGCTTGTTTGTATATTTCGTATGCCGAGCCCGGTCTGCTCGGCGGATCCTCTTTCTCCCCCTCCTCGGAGGAGTAATCGCTCGTGATGGTTCTCCTCGGTGTAACGCTCTTGCGTTTCTCCGTCGTCCTTCCTTCCGACGAGGACGACGAGTGTTGTTCCTTCGTCTCGGTCTGTCCGTTGGAGAAGATTTGTCTCTTAACTCTCTGGCGTTCGGAGCGTCGCTCGACCTTGCGCGAAACGCTCGACGACGTCGAACTCTCCGAGCGGCGAATCTGCTCGTCGGTCGCTTCGTCGACTCTCGGCTCTTCCTTCCTCTCCACTATCGTGCCCATGCTTTTGTCCGATTGCTTGCTCGCGCTACTCGGCCTGAAACATTATTTTCGTCTCAGTTAGTCTCGTCAAAGAAGAGAAATACACCGATGCGATGCGATCGAAGTTTGCATCGTTGGAGTGCAATGAAAATGTTTTTGTTCTCACTTTCTCGAATTTCTTCTACCAGATTTTAGCTATAAAAATGCGCCAAACTTTTTTTTTAAGATGCTTATTGGTAGAACGACAATTGACATTTGAAAAAAAGTTTTCGCATCGTATACAAAATGGGAAATAAAAATATGAATACGAATTGTCGTTGCATTCCAACGATGTAAAATTCAATGCCATCCGCTGCGCACGTCGAACTAACAGCGATCTCGTTCCTGATCTTCTGCTGCTTGTGACCTCGCCGGGCGTGTGCGATCTCTCGCGACTCTTGCTCCTCAAATCGCAGTGACGCTCCGGCGTTTCGCCCTCGTGGACACTTCGATTCTGCACCATCGGCGTGTGCGACCTCGATCTGCTTCTACTTCGCAGCTCGTAGTGGTGCTGTGGCTCTTCTTCCATTTTGCTGGACAAGACACACAAAATAAACGTTTAAATCATCCGACGATCAGGCGCCGTATCGCCTCGCGATTAAATTTGCGCCATTGATACGCAGAGAAAATACGATGCTTAAGTTTATATCGTTGGAACGCAACGAAAATTCTTTTCAATTTATTTCATTTTCTTATTTTCAGCATCTAGAATGTTTTTTACATATTGAGACTGAAAATCATTTGTAAGGATTTTGAAAAAAGTTTGAGTGTTTCAAGAGGGCTGAAATTGGGCTACGAAACTTCTGTGCGTTCCAATGATGCAAACGTCAATACGGTAAGAAAATTAGGTCTCATTTCCGCTGACCCATGATAAAGTTTTCACACTTTGGACAATTCAAGAAAATCTTGTTTCTCGTCGCTTAGAATTTTTATGTCGCTTAGAATTGTTACGTCGCTTAGTATTTTTACGTCGCTTAGAATTTTAATGTTACTTTGAATTTTTAGGCCGCTTCGAATCTGATAGAAATATCGCCATAAGCCGGTATCGTGATAAAGCAAAATTGGGAATTTTTAAAAATCAATTTCTGCGGATTCGTCGGGAGTTTCGGGAATTTCAGACACATGTATATGACGTTCAAGTTTGCATCCTTTGAATGTGGCGATTTTTTTTTCTTCATTTTTATCATTATTCAAAGAGTTTTGGCAAATTGAGGTAGGACCGACTCTGATAATACGTAAAAAAAAAATTTAGCGATTTTCACAGTCAAAATTGATCAAAAATATTTGGGCAAATTGAAGAAATGAATTCGCATTGCATTCCAACGATGCAAACTTCACGTTCCCGTATATGGAATGTTACTTGATATAAAAAACTCATAGATTTTGATGAATTCTGAATCTTTCTTCGCACCTCTTTCTCATTTCGTCACGCAGAGGAATGGGAAGTGAGGATACAAGGACCCATGCAGCGTTTCTTTTCACTATTCAACGGAAATATTTGATAGTTGAGCTTGTTACGCCTTTCATGGGCTTACGTGGGATCAAAATTTTCAAAAAATCCACTTTTCAAACACTTTATTTTCTATTAGTACAATATGTCTAGAGTAGTCTCCCAAAGTTTTAAGTCAATGGGAGTAAAAGTCTAGGAGAGAGAGCCATTGGGAATGCCCCCCGTTGGGCAAGAGTGGCCGGAAGCGACGCAGGTACATCGCATTATTCTCAAAACACTATTTTTTAAGTCGGTGGACACGATTTCTCAAAAACTAATGCACCGATCTTATTGAAATTTTGCACACTTCTCCAAAATAACATCGATTAGTGATTAAATGAAGGTTTCGTTATTTTTATTACAACTAATTTTACAAGGCTATACGTAGTGTAAATTGTACCAAAAATTGAGCTATTTTGCATACAACTCTGCCAAAAATTCAAATTTTGATTTTTTCTTAAATCCTTCGTTCAATCAAGAGCTATACTTATCTATTAACAGAAAAAATTTGGTTTTTCAATTTCAGAGTTATCTTGACCACCACGAGGACACTTTTTTGGATGAAATTTTTTTTAAATATTGTTGAAATGTTGCTCTTTTATGTGTTTAACATTTTGAATAAAATAATTTATATATATTCTTTTTTAAATAGAAAAAAAAAATGCTTTCTTCGGTTTCGAAACCCACGTAACTTATACAAAAATCTCATCAATTTTGATAAATTCTCAATCTGCGTTATTAATTTGAAAAGAAGCTAATTGAAGTCCAATATTTTTGGGGTGCCCCAACACCGACGTTGGTATACCAAAGCAAATCGTAACGGGACCTGCGAGCCTCCGCTCGACTTCTCTCCCTCAAAGCTCCGTATCCCCAGCCCTCGGATCTTTCCCTCAACGAGTAGTTTTCTTCTTCCACGAATCTCTTTACTATCCATCGGCCCAGCGAAGCACCGATCGACCTTTTCGCTTTTCTACACTACGTAAATAATATCGAATATTCAAGGACGACAACGGGATATCAAATTATTCGAACCCGTATTTAATGCGCATAATTAATGCGAACGGCGACAAACTTTCCGAATGCTGTACCGAATGCGTGGACGCACGCATAAACATATATATGTATATGTACAAACGTATTCAACGTCTAAAAATAGTCGCGCCTCTCCCTAAACTCTGAATTCTTTCCATACGCGTACTACTTCAACTTGACGCCTTCGCGTCTCTTTCTCGTTTCGTCGCGAAGAGGGATGGAGAGCGAAAAAACGAGGACCCATGCGGCGTTTTTTTTTTCTCACTATTCAACGGACATATTCGATAGTCGTAGAGCTTGTTGCGACACACGAGGAATCGAAGAAAAAAATCATTTTCTATTGCGCAACGCTTTTTTTTGTAACGGTTTTTCCGATTAACCTCGCCGCCTTTTTTACAAGGTCTCCGATCCTTTTTCTTATCGTTTTACGCTGGTAGTACGCTTACATTGCTGAGGTTTGTTCTCGCATATGTTATTGCGAACTCGTATTAAACGTATCACACGCGATTAATATACCCGGTGACATTTACGTTCGACCGCAGGAATGTTTGTACTTTTTTGTTTTGTTTTTTATCGCGGTAGATAAAAAGCGTCGGGCGCGAATCGTCCGCGGGAATAATGAGGAAAACTCGGTAACGGAATAAATCCGGGATGCCAAAGCTAAATTCGCGTTTTCAGGGTTTTATCGTGGGATTATAAATAGACGCGAAACTTACCGGGATACTTCGCGGAAAACCATTCGGGTGAGAACGCGCTCTGTGCGACAACGGGCGAAACAATTTTTTTAATTTCTTGCCTTGGCATTAAAATATTCACGGGAAACCCTTATATATATATTTACGATGACACGTAGTGCAGTGACGTTCCACGCACGCTTTCTTATTTATATCATTTGTCAACAACGTGAAAATACCCGCGACGATCGCGGAGATAGCGACTAATCTCTTCGAATTACTCGAGATAAGGGAATGTCCCGCGGGCAAAACGATCGCGGCGGATGCAATGTTTTGTTGCACACGACGAAACGATGACGCGCACACGCGTATATAATTTCGCGGCGTCGCGGCCAGTTATACGAAAGTTACGCAGCTGACCTAACTGTTTCTTTTGCCCCCTTGCGGCCTTGCCGTTCCAAGGGAGCGCGTCATAGCGTATATATAGCACGCACGTGAGAAAGCTCTACGGGATTGGGAAAAAATAGAACGTCACATTACCGACCAATGGTAAACTTAAGGCGAAGTAGAAGATGTACCACGTGACATATGAGTGCGAGAGAGATGGCTGCAATTTTCGAACAGAGATTCCTCAGAAATGAATAATATTTAGGGCAAAAGGAAATCATTAAGCTCTGCGTCAGGAAATTCTCCAGAGCCTAATGCTTTGTTTTTCCTAAAAAAATTAACCATCTGTGAGAATATTGGGTAGGAAAATTGGTGAGGTCATGTTGACTTTGTACATACCCTTAAGGGCTCACATACACCTGGGTAGGTAAAAAAGATCGATTTATCAAAAAGGTGCTCATTCGAAAGTACTATCCTTTGAGTGTCTACCCGGAAAATGTCATAAGGACATTCGCAGTAATGATGAAGTTATGGCGTTTTGTAACTGACCCGGTGAGCAACGACTAACGGCCCGAGAAAACTTTAAGGTTGTTATGGGGTCCAGCCGTCGGGAGTGAAGTACGAGGGGAGCGCCCGACGCTTATGCACGGAGCCGATTAACTGTTACCAACCGTTAGCTTTCGAATAATCGTCATATGAAACGTGCGTTTTCGAACTATTTTTCTACATCTATTTTCTACATCTATTTCTACATCTATTCAATATCGGTCCAAGGGCTGTCAAAAATGAATATCCGTCCGAGTAAAAAAAAAATACGCTGGAAAGAAAAAGTGTGTACTAAAGCTGTCTATAATCTCGAAGAAATCAAAAAATTTAATAATTTTCGGATATTCTGAAAAAAATTTACATATGAAAAAAAAACCGCCTTATTTTGTCTTTGCCTGGAAATGTCTATAAATGTATCATTTCTGAACATAGTTATCAAATTAATATTAAGTAATTATTACTAATTAAGAGAATAAGTACCAATAATATTTGTTGTTAATCATCCTGACCGAGTAGCTTGAGGTTCCCAGGCATTATTACCGAATACCGATAAGATAGGTAGCATTTGTGCCGTATACGACGTTGCCATGATTACACAGTCTAATATTTTCAGTGCTTGATTTTCGCACAAATTCGCTATCAAAAACATGAATAATTTTATAAAGTCACTGTGATACTTCATTTTCGCGGTACCAAGGATTAGTCCGATAATTAGTCGAACCGTACATTTTTTTCAGCTCCGTGGTAACATTCACTCAGCAGATATTAATAATGTACTGAAAAATGATCGGGAGTTTTCTATAAGCGTAATGTAATTAGCCCACGAAATACGTCGAGTTGTCGATTATATTTCTAAAAAAACGGTACTGTGGATCGTATTCAAACTGCACTGGCTGATCAGCAAAAGGGGTTATAAAGGTCCAGAAAAAGTTTCAGCTCGGTTGGTAACATGTTGACTTAACCCCATAACAACCTTAAACGCGTGTTACTCGAAACAGTGTTTTCAGAATCGGTACCAGAAATATCTCCGCAACTACTGGACCGATCGGGATCAAGTTTTGCACAGTTATGCTTCACACAATAATCTAGTACTTATCGAGCCGTTTTTTCGATACCTGGCATAGTTTTATTTCATCATAAGTACTGAACAACTGAGGCGAAAAATCGCCTGTTTTATTCCAGTGACTGCCATGACGCAAAACAATTAAATTTTTCAATTCTGGTTCGATACGTATTGGTTTTATCTATCTACTTTAAGAAACAAATATATATTTTTTGTTAGATAACAAATGGCAGAGGCACGTCTGGTGTCGCAAACGCTGTCAACAAAAACACGTCCTAGGAGAACGACGGTAATTTTTTTACCGTTTGAAATTTTTAAACCAAATTTTCACACAATGTAGATAAAATGTCATACTTTGAAATGTATATCATGGTGGTTCAATAAAATTCAGTGTTCTGCACAAAAAAATTCTTAAACATAACCTTACTTTTAGCCGTCTCAGGTGTATGTAAGCCTTAAGGCCGGAGCGTGGATTAGAAGGTCCGAAAAATCGTTTTTTTTAATTGCTTAAATCGATAGATAAACTATCCAAGAATATATTTACAAAGTTACAGAGGCCAATTGTAAACATTTTCGAAGGTACAAGGCCAAAAGCAGAGAAGCGATTGATATTTCCTCCTATTGAAAACTTTGGAATCCGTTTTCGCCAGTTTTCATTTTCACGAACTTTCCAAATTTGCGGGCGTGATAGCAAAAAAACTAAACGACCTATTGGATGAAACGAAAGTTTTTTTTTCAGTATGAAAATCTCTTCTAAGTGAATTAAAAAAATTGTTTTAAATCATTTTTACAGCACGTTACAGTGTTTTTTTAACCCATTTTTTTCAAACCTGAGCAAAGTTTCTCATCTTTCCCCCGATTGGGGACTGCAGTGGGAAGACGCACATGGAGTAAGCTGATAAGCCATTTATTGTTTCATGTTGAACATTTTTTCATACATTTCAGATATACATGAAAAGGTACCTCAAAGTTCACTGGGCTCACTTGTTTTTTTCCCTTCTGAAAAAATTTCCGAAAAACATTTTTTTTACCTTCTAATTCAGGCTCCCGCCTTAATCGAACGTTCATTTTCTTTCGGGATAGGCATTGTTCGATATAAAAAATCTGACGATTTTTTCTTATTCGCGATCGCCAAAAGTCTGGGCGGCTCTCGCGGCTTAGTTCAGTATGGTATAGTAAAACTTCATTTATTTACATAAAAAAGATGTAAGTAAACAAAAAAAGTTTAATAACATTTTTAAACAGGCGTTTGGCGGTGGACACTCTCCTGCTTGAACGGTCCATCCGAAATCTAAAAACCAAACCGGTTATTCAAGTTAACAATAAATACGAGTCGTTGACGATCTTCGATTTTTTAAATGATTTTTTAAAACAATGTGGCGACGAATTGAAACTCGAGCGTACAAAAACCATTTAAAAAGTCGTAATTTTTACGCAAGTATTAAAAAATCGATTTCAAAAAGTTAGATCGCCAACGACCTTTAAATGTTTCTCATCGTATTTCCTGTAAATTTGGAAACAATCCATCAAGTGTTTCTCGAGATATCATGTCCACCGACTTTGAAAACAGTGTTTCGAGAAAAACTTGTTTAAGGCGTCTGGCCACCTTGGCCGATCGAAAAATGGGTATTTAAAAAAAAATTAACTCGAAAGCATGGGCCAGAATATTTTTATTTTTTTACACAACGTCAGAAAGGGCTTTAAGAATAACGTTAATAAATTTCCGTTCGAAATATTAAAAAATGGCGCCGTTATGCACATTGCCGCGGAGGCCCTCTGCACGATACGCGTGGTCGTTGTCCCAGCTGTTACCCGGTCATGACGCATCTGAAAAAAACAATCAGCTCATTCGTGAGTAGTGTCGCTACAATGTAGCGTAGCGGTTTTTTTTTCGACCATTAAAAAAGTTATGGTGAGCCGAAGAAAAAAATTTGCATTTTTCACCGAAATTATGGCGCACCATAATTTTTTTAATGGTCGAAGAAAAACCGCTAAGTTACATTGTAGAACTACTCACAAATGAGTTGATTTTTTCAGATGTGACATGACGGTAACAGCTGGGACAACAACCGCGCGTATCGTGCGGAGGGCAATGTGCATAACGGCGCCATTTTTTAATATTTTGAACGGAAATGTATTGATGTTATTCTTAAAGCCCTTTCTTACATTGTGTAAAAAAATAAAAATATTCCGACCCATATTTCCGAGTTTGTTAATTTTTTTGTTGAATATACCCATTTTTCGATCGGCCAAGGTGGCCAGACGGATTAAAGTTTGAAGTACGGTGCTGCCACCGCTCGCCCGGCCGACTGTTAGAAGCTGTAGCTCCCCAGGTAGCAATTTTCAAAAAGTTGTCCGAAAGTCGGCTAAAAGGGTGCCAAATGTTCCCCCGGAAGTTATCTTAAAGTCAACAACCATCCAAAAAGATAACTGTTGGACACATGATAACTTATAGGTAACTTCTAAGCGGACATTTGGTACCCATTTGGACAACTAATAGACAACTATTTTAAAATTGCTACCTGGGTTATTCAGTTTCCGGAATATTTCAATGAAATTTTGACAGAATATAGCCAAAAGGTGATACTATCGAATGAAAATATGTTTAGAAGATGAAATTTTTTCACCCACCTAGGTAGATCTTAAGGGGAGATATACACCTAGGAGCCGGAAAAGGTCATTTTTGTGAATTTTTTCAAGGAAAACTATTTGAAATTTCGGATTGGGGTTTTTATTACCTAAAAGTATATACGTTCAAAAATATGTTCAATTTTCTTTATTTAAAAATATCGAAAATATACAAGAATATTGTATGATCCTTGGAGCGTCGTAAAAAAATCTGCGTATACAGTACCCACTGGCGTTTCTTTAAAAATCATCTGAAAAAAAAACCAAAAAGATTATTAAATTAGATACTATAATCTAGTACTTGTCATAGCCGATTTTGAAAATATCGCTTTATGACAAAATGGCGGACGATTGAACATAAATAATGATTGTTGGGCCAAAAATTAGTTATTATTTTGCCTATAAAATAAAAACTAAGTAACGGAATAAAAAAATCCTATGACCAGTACTAGATAATGGTGTATAGAATAACCACAAAAAACCTCAAGGCAATCGGTTCATTGGTTTTCGATAAATGTTGGGTACCGATTTGAAAAACTTGGTTTTGAGAAAAACGCGTTTGTAAATTTGGGAATGAATAAATCAGGAAATGTGTCAACTTACATGGAATCATCGATACCAGGCCCATAGTGTAGGTCTTTTACGGTCGACGGAATGTTCATAGCTTCTAAATCCTCAACCTCGACCATCTAGGTGTATATCTCCCCTTAAGTCGAGTTTCATTTCAGATGAACAGCAACTAGTTTGAATTTTTACTCGACAAAGGGAAACACGTATTCAGTGAGTTTTTTCTCGATCGCGCGCTTTATCGGATGTTGATACATCAGACATGAAAAATGGCCACTTTCAGGTGAGTTGGCATAGAGCGGAGCCACCGCGGACACGGCGGTAGGAACAGTGGGTTGGCTGCAGTTGGCTGCTTCAGCGATTAGAGACGAATCCTGAAGCGCGGCGTGTACAAGTTTAGTGTCGCTACATAGGCTTTCGTTGTAACAAGATGGAAGCTTCGACGGAGGATATCGTTGTACAAGCGGTGGAGAATTTTACGGAAAATGTCAATGGGACGACGAGCAAAATGCCCGCTACACCCGAAGGAATGGCATTCGCTTACGCGAGCCTCGTCATAATGGCCGTGGTGCCAATTTTCTTTGGCAGTTATCGGTCGGTGAAGCACCATAAGGAACAGCAGGTTAGACATGTGTTCTGACACTACGATTTACCGTTTTTTTTTCTTTCTCCTTCTTTCCTCGACACAAAACATATGTTACGCAAAGCTTCACCATTTTTCGTCTGCTATTCATTGACACGCGCTCTTTTATTTGTTTCGTTTTTCGCACAACCCACGTTTATGGGTCGAGTTTTCATCGGATATGTTTCGTTTTTCAGAAATATTTCGAAGCCAGTGGCGAAAAGCCGGAGACACTGTCGCACAAAGAGGCCGCTATGTTTCCAATTATTTCCAGCGTCGCCCTCTTCGGACTGTATATATTTTTTCAAGTAAGTCCAAGCGTAATCTCGTCCCGGAAATGCGTTCTCAAACTTGCCGTGAGTTACTCGAGTGTTGCAGACTTCCGAGCTTGGAAGTACGCTAGAATCGGCGTTTTACAAGGTCGGGAAAAACTGTTCCTTTCGCCCAGGGAATCTGAAGCCGCTGCGAATCTGATTGACGAAAAATAAGTTATCGTATATTTGAGATACATTAGAATAATTCGTCGGGATATAAAGTTGAAGAACCAGGCCACCAAAAGGCACAAAGGTACGCGGTACCATTTGAAAGACAAAAATAAGTTCTGAAATATGTTTTTTTTCTCTAGTAGTTTTTTCGGTAATTATAGAAAAAGTAGACCTCATCTGGGATGACCTCGACTGAAATATGTTGTAGAGGAGGTCATCTCGAACAAGAGCATATATATTAGGTTGATGAGAAAGTCTTGATAGCCTTGAAGTTCCCAGCAACAAAAACGAATTTTCTTGCATTAATAAAATTTCTTTTTGGCCGATTCAGGCTATAAAAATCATTCCAACGTTTTTACGAATTTTCGTTACTGATTTATGACCTCAAGCTGCAAAAAAAGTTTTGTATAATAATAAACTGACGAAATAAGAAAAAATCGTTGCATTCCAACGATGCAAGCTTTAACGCCACCAGTCTTGCGAGTGCTCGGTTAAATATTTTTTCCAGCAAAGCTGTTCGAGCACATTAGAGAGGAGAAATTGTCAGAATGATCTAGGAACTTCCATGTCAAAGGGTATAAAAGGTGCTCATTCGTTGCAACTAGACAGTCTTAGTAAATATGGATCAAAGAACACTTGGAGTGATCGCCTGTTACGAATTTTTACAAGGACTTTCTGCAAGATCTGCTACTACTAATATGTGCAGTGTGTTCAACAGTAACGTACGTACGTAACAACAGGCAGGAAAACTGTTGTTGACGACGAAGCTTCGCGATCTCTTCTCCGAACCAAACGTAATGCACCGTCGCACAAGTTAGGAAACGAACTTGGCTGTAGTCATCCTACGATCATCGAACATTTGAAAGAGCTTGGATATAGAAAAGTAATATCGTCTTCGATAACCCACGATCTCAGTGAGTCGGATGCGGCGACACGCATTTCTATTTGCCTTTCATTGCTGCTTCGCTCGCACAGAAAGGGTTTGCTCAAGGAAATAGTCACTGGATATGAAAACTGGGTGTTATACGTTAACCGAAGACGAAAGCGCCAATGGCTATCTCAAGGGCACAAAGCAGAATCAACTCCTAAATCATTCCGTGGAGGGAGAAAAGTTCCTTAGTCCTATGTAAAGAAAAGTACCTTAATTCTATGTTCTACCCTGCATATCTTTACTTTCTTTTTGTCACTTTACTCCTCATGTCCATCGCTTTCAACTCCCTCTTCCTCCTTGCGCATTCTTTTACATACTTCCTCTACTTCTCTGAAATACTGGCATATCCCTATATTCATCTTTCCACTCAACATGTTTACAATTTCCCCCTTTATCGCCACCTTATTCACTCCTTGCACCCACTCCTCAGCTTCCTGTCTCACTTTCGTCGTTACAATTTTCCATCCTTTTTCACATATTAATAGGTGCTCCATTGTTTCCTTGTCTTTCTAGCAAATTATGCATCTCCAGTCCTTTTCCCCCCTTCTTTCCCGCCCTCCATATATCTCCGCATCTTAGTCTTGCCCACATCTCTTTATCCCTACCCTTCACACCCTCTTCCCCCCAATACTTCCATGGCCTTTGCTCATTTTCCACGATATATTTGTAGTTGCCATTATATGACGATTTTATTATTCTTTCCTCCTCCTCGTCCAAAACTCTCTTTTTTAGGCATTCTAAACCTTTTTTTATTTTTTCATCTATTCTATCCTCTTCCCTACTTTCTCTTATCATTGTTACTACGTCCTCTATCCCCATATCCTTTAACACCTTCTCCAAGTTCTTGCCTCACTTCGATGTCATTCAATTAGCAATTGCCCTTACCTCCTCCATCAAACAGATTTTTGGCCATCTTGAATCTTCCATCCTCAGAACCTCTCTTATGTACCTAAACACTCCTCTTATCAAATAGGCCATTGTTGGCACACCCAGCTCCCTTCTTTAAATATAGTTCGGGGTTGTTTGCTTAACTCCTAGCGCCATTTTGCAGTATCTGCTCTGTATTCTTTCAAACACCCCAAATCTCTACTTCGTACATGGCTCCTGCTTTTACTATTGTTTCTAATAAATAGAGTCTCCCTTCTATCATATGTAGAAGGGAGAAAAGTTTTACTTTGTTGTTGGTGGTATTTCCAGAGCTTGTTGTATTATGAGCTTCTTCTGCCTAACACCACAATAAATGCCGTGATCTACTGTACACAATTACGGAAGCCGTCTGAAATTATTAAACAAAAATGTCGTAAACGTTGACAAGTTCATCTCCTTCACGACAACGCTCGGCCCCACGAAGCTAAAATGATACAAAAAACTATTTCAGAATTAAAATGAGAAATATTACTACATCCACCATACTCACTGGACTTAGCCCCGTCAGATGATCATTTATTTCGGACTTTGAAAAACTATTTACGTGATAAACAATTTGATAATCAAACGGACCTTTAAAATTCCCTTAAAGAGTTTTTCAATTCAAGATCTAAGGCTTTTTATGGCTGGCATTCAAAGTTTATCAGCGTGTTGGACACGAGTTGTAGATGAAAAGGGAGACTATATTTGAAATTAATCTTATCTTAATAAAATGTTATGTTGCTTTCAAGACTGTTTCACCAACGTAATATATATTTATATAAGGTGCGGAAACGAATCCTTCACGATGTTTTAAACGTACAAGTTCGTATGAATGAATAAACGTCATAGTGCCTGTTGAGTGGAATCTATGGGGATGTTGAATAAGTTCTCCTTTTTCGTGAAAATAAATGCTTTATTTTAAAAAGTCATTCCTCATGCATTCAAACGCTTCGAAACTGATCTGCGTTATGGGATATTATGGGATCAACTCCTAAGTTCTGCAACTTCAGTTATCGTCTGACATTATTTTAGAAGCGTCTGAACCAATCCCTGCATGTTGTTTCCGACAGAGTATGGTCGCCGTAAATCTCAACGAGAATTCTGTGTGCTTCAGCTGCAGATTTTTTAAAGATAAAGCAGTGCAGTAAAGTTCCCCGCAAATACTATTTTTTTGCGCGAAATTTGACATGTTTAACACTATAAAAAAAAGTCGTTTATGCTTCGGCCAAATAATGAACTGAATTTCAAACTTGCTTATAGTACTTCTCTATAGATGCGTTACCATCTTAAACTACGCGCACGCAGATCTGGTACTGCCATCTGTTAGAAAACAGCGAGAACTTATTCAAAGTCCATAATACACTACTACTAGAATACACACACACACACACACACACACACACTTTTCCACCGAAATCCAAACAAACGTAAACAATAGTAAAAAAGTCAAATAGAAATAAACACGTACACACACAAAAATAATAAATGCTGCTTTGTTAGCCTAGACGATTTATTGAAAAATGAGTTCATCGCCAATGGTAATAGAAAACATCACTGCAATTTCGTTGAAAAACGGACATATTCGTTGTGAATACGAAAATCCGTGCTTAAATCTACGTTTTTTTGCTTTCTTGGTTTATTTTGGAATCCTACATTGGGTACGGAATTTTTAATTCGATGTGATTATGACGACATGAAACTACATAAATATTTACCGTAATTTCCACCCAAACAAAGGCGAACAAACAAACAAAGTTAAAGTGTTAAAAGTAGTTTAACTTCTAACTCTATAGAGCAATAAAGGACTCGTTTCCGCGCCTTAGTATGTAGGAGCACAGTTGTTAGGAATCATCCAAAAAACATACTGCAAGGTCAAGGTCATCCTAGATGAGGTCTACTTTCCGTATAAATACCGTTTCTTCTACTCACTAGGCGATTTCGAATATGACTGCTTTTTTCTGGAATTTTTCCTTTCCTCATAAACTCGCGTTGCATGTTTGGGAGTTATCAAGAGAAATTTCTTCTTGGAGGGAATTGCGCAGAGAATTAGCCTCCAAACTCATTTTTGTTCCGATTGCTGTCCGTGAGGGTGAATTTTAAACCCCACAGCGACGAGACGACAATACAATAGACTTACTTGTTCCGAGGGAAACAAGTTCAAAGGAAAATTAAACAAACTAGAGTTTTAATAAGAAGCGTTTTGGGTATTTTGTGTTTACGACTGCTTCTCATAGAAGAGTCGTAAAAAAGCGTGCACTTTAAGCTTTTCACAAAAAATTTCAAACAATTTTTCTCCAATCGTCCTCGTTTGATCTCGACCTAGTTCATTTTTCAAGCAGTTACAAATGAGTGCAGAACGAATGGGATCGGCTCAACAGAATTCGATAAGACGAAGTTTTTAAATTGACCCTTTTGGCAGGTTGACATCGGGATGAAATTAGAATATTTTAGTCTTTTTGGTCGTTCAAGATTGGGACGAAAAGAATCGAAATTGCCATTGACAGAACCGAATCAGTACTTTGGAAAACTGCAAGTGTTCGGTGAAGACGAAATGAGACTCGAGTTAACTCGGGTAAGGTTTACGAACGCAGATCAGTCCCTAGCGCCCTACCGAAATTATGACTAATGATGAAATGAAGGTAGTCATGTGGGAATAGTCGTGACTGTTGCACCGTCGATTCTATTGAGAAGTGATGAGGAGATGGAGTATCAATAACGATTAAAACTTTTATTTCAATATTTCCAGGTATTCTCCAAAGAATATGTGAATCTATTGTTGACGGGCTACTTCTTCTGGCTCGGGGTAGTGGCTCTCTGTCATCTGACGAGGTACGGTAAAATGATCGAAACTGAACTTTTGGTATACACCAATCGAAACACCTTTGGTATACACCAAGGTCAACTTATTTTTCTACAAAACGCTTTGATTTTGCAACAAACTTTCAACCTATTTATTCTGTCTACAGTGACATTGGGGTATTACACCCTTTTTTGAAAGGTATCTCAATTTGATCCTCTGGTGGTAATGAACTACTGGAATTTTTATTTCTATTTTACGAAATCGATAAGTGCCATAAAAATGCATTTAAATTTTACATTTCAAATTTCCGCGCGAAAACACTAGCGGCCATGCTGCTTCGGTTCGTGACGTCACTTGCATAGTAAACATCGACGCTGCGCCAATTGTGAATGCGTAAACTTGTTGGTTAAAAGTGAGTTACAACCCCTGTCATTGGTGTGTTGTTCCTAAATGCAATAATACTAGTGTAAAAACACCGGGAAAGTTGTCGATTAAAATGCCAATTGATATAAATATGAGGAAAACTTGGTTAAAACTTGCGAGAAGAGATCCAAAGTCACAGTCCGGAAATAAACTCATTTGTTCTGTTGTGAAGTACAGATAACTGTTTGAAAATTCGCAATTAACTATGACAAACGGGAATATATAGTTGTTGACGCTTTCTTTCACAGGTTAGAGAGTAATACGTCTACCGCTTTCTTTGTTTACTATGTCAATGACGTCACGTCGGAATCCATTATGGCGGCTATCGCTTCGCATGTTCGTTGAACAGATAGAAAAAGTATTTAAAAAAAAATGAATTATAAAATTTATTTTGTATTTTTATAAATTAAAACCAACATTATTCAATTGCTTATTCCGAAAACTGCCTTATTTATACATTCTTAGTATTTTTCTTACATAGAGTAAAATATCCTATTGTTCAGCCTCATTTTCTCATTGAGTTCCATTTACTGTTTTTTTTTCATGCTCATTAATATTTGCAAAATATCCCTGTATTTGAATATTCATGATATGAGAAGGAAAAATAAAACATTAAACATGCGAATATGATGGTGTTAAAGTTAGCATCATTGGAATGCAACGAAGATTCTTTTTTAATTCTTTATTTCTTCATTTTTACTATTAACAGAATCCTTTTTTGCAGATTCAAGTTGTAGATCTCTGATAAGGATACTAAAAAACGTTTGAGTGATTTTCATAGCCTACAGGCAAAAAATTAGGTAAATTCTTTTAAAAAAAAGATTATCAGTGTATTCCAATGAAGCAAACTTCACCATCGAATGTATAAAACCAGGTTTAGAATTACGATAATGATACAAATTTCCAAACATTGCAGTCCTGTTCTCTCGTCTCTGGTGCCAGCCGCGGTACCAAAAACTAAATATCACTTGCATTTTACGAAGGGTGAAGACGACAAATTGGAGGACATAATAAACTACAAATTCAATCTACACGACGTTGTCTGCTTCGGTTGTTGCACGATAGTGGGAATCTGGTATCTCGTGCAAAAAGTACGTTTGTTGATGCTTCAAACAATTTTTAAGACGAAACAACACACGATTCCGTCGGTAAAGAAATCCGTGAGAAGTTTTCGGAGTTTTTGTGGGAAAAAAATTACGTTTAGACCAATTAACTTGAAGTTTTCAGTCAACGTTTGATTGTAAGATGAATCGCGCATATTCGTGACTTGAAGAAAAAAAAAAACTACAGGTTAATTTACCAGTTTCGTTCACGTTACCAAACGTTCAAATTGATCTAATTTAAAAGAACGAAATAAACGAAAATAATGCATATTTTTTTTCGATAAAATGAGAGAAAATACTTTTTAAACACTATATTCTTTTAGGGTGACAAGAGAATGAACCATATCTTTAACATAGTCAAGTGCCCTATTAAGATGCGTGCGTGTTGCTCACTCGCACGAAGTATATATTGTTTACGTATACGTAAATTACGTAAAAATGGACTGCGGTTACACACGGCTTTAAAATTTTACTGCGTGTGTCATTTCGTCTTAAGGGGGGAGATACCATTAGGCCAGAAAAAAATGATGCTGCTTTTCATGATTGTTTTTTAAGTAACGATTTCTTCACAATTTTTGACACTTGGTGCATCTTTTACTACTTTAGGGTATTTTTTTATGATTAATCTTTAAAAATGGCGAAAGTATGTAGAGACGTATAAAAATGGAAGTATAAAAATCAACGAAGATTTTTCTTTCATTAAGGCCTACCGCACGCTGGGGTAAAATTCCGTGCGATATTTTTTCGCAAAATCTGCGAAGTATGAACCACAGTGGAAGCGCGCGCACTTTGAGAAAAACATCGGATGCGGATTTAAATTCTGCGGTTTGCTACAGATTCGCTATGGTGCGTTTCCGCATGGAAATGTTGCATCCTATGGGCTCATATGAAACCCCGCGCACCACGGAGATTTTTTGTTGTGCTGTTTATAAAATTAACGCAATTCGGACTTTGGTGTCGTAGTTCATGGCCGTGCTTCTTTGACGAAGGTTTCGATACGAATGTCAAAACTCACAGAAATTCTACAGTGCGCGTACCAAATGTACTGCGGCATTTTTTTCTTTGCTATTTAAAAAACGCAGCGCAGTGGGTGCTAACCCTAACACTCATACGCAGAATACGTGAAAAACCAAGAAAACGTGAAAAATGTTGGAAATCGATTAAATGGTACGCTGTGAAACAAATTGAATTTTCAAAAAAAAAAATGACTACATTTTGCAATAAAATAAATACTTTTTTTTAAAACGTAGGGTATGTTTTGGACAATAAGGCTAGAAATATTTATACCAAATTTCATCAGAATCGGTCGATTCGTTTTTTAGCTGCACTCCGCGCCAGTTTTGAAAATGCTGTTTGGAAGACCGTGCCATACGTTCGCCATTTGAAAAGATTAATAATACAAAAAATACCATGGAACAGCCAAAACTAGAAATAAAATATATCCTAAGTCTCAAAAGTAGTGAAGAAATCTTGCAGTAGAAAAAAATGACGAAAATCGGCAAATGTTTTTCTCGCCGGAAGGTACCTCCTTTAAAACTTAAGGCGAGAGGATTAGAAGGCCCAAAGAAGCGTTTTTTCGGGAATGTTTTTAGAAGGGAAAAAACAAGTGAGCCCAGTAAACATTGAGGTATCTTTTCTATATATTTGCAATGTATTAAAATAAACATTTCAGCATGAAACAATAAATGACTGCAGATTTATCAGCCTATTCGATGTGCATCTTGCCACTGCAGTCCCCAATCGGCGGGAAAGATGCAGCTCGTAATTCTTGACTGAACCAAATAAACAAATAAAATTTTCAACTGTCGTATTTTTCTTCTGGGTGAATTTAAAAAAGCTGAAAAAATCGTGAAATTATAGCTTTTCTCGGTTTTGATTTTAAAAAAGTGTTAAAAAAACACATCAACGCGCTATAAAAATTATTTCAAAAGACTTTTTCAACGACTCTTAATTCACTTTGAAGAGATTTTCATACTGAAGAAAATAAACTTTGGTTTTATTTAGTAAGGCGTTTAGTTTTTTTGCCATCACGCCCGCCAATTTGGAAAAATCGTGAAAATGAAAACTTGAGAAAACGCGCATCAAAGTTTCCAATCGGAGGAAATATCAATATCAAATATCAATCGCTTCTCTGCTTTTGTAAATATATTCTTGGATACTTTATCTATCGATTTAAGCAATAAAAAAACGGTTTTTGGGACCTTCTAATTCAGGCTTCTGCCTTAAGTTCTTCGTCACATTGTCACAAGTTCCGAAACTGATTATCGCACCACGAAAAAAGTAGACACCGACTATATTTCTCTTCTTCTTTGTTGTTTCAGCACTGGATAGCGAACAATCTTTTCGGCATCGCGTTTGCGATAAACGCGGTAGAATTGTTGCACCTGAACAATATCGTAACGGGATGTATACTGCTGTGCGGTCTCTTCGTGTACGATATATTTTGGGTGTTTGGAACAAACGTTATGGTGACGGTTGCCCGATCATTCGAGGCGCCCATAAAGCTCGTATTTCCCCAGGATCTTTTGGACAAAGGTTTTGCGGCTAATAACTTCGCGATGTTGGGCCTCGGCGATATCGTAGTGCCCGGTATATTCATCGCATTGTTGCTGAGATTCGATCACAGTCTCGGTAGAAAAACGAATACGTACTTTTACGCAACGTTCTTCGCTTACTTCATGGGTCTTCTCGCCACGATGCTCATCGTTCAATTGTTCGAACACGCTCAGCCGGCGCTCCTCTACTTGGTGCCCGCGTGTCTCGGAACTCCCTTGTTATTGGCAATCGTCAAGGGCGACCTCAAGAGAATCTTCTCGTGAGTTTTTCCCTATCGTTGCGCCTCACAATTTCTGCCTACAAACAATCGACCTGTATTAAGGGATCATCACAGTGTAACGGGTCGAAAAAGAGCCGATCTTCGCGATTTCGTTTCGGTAGTTAAAATACGCTAATCAATCCGATTTTTTATGTCAAATCAAAGCACTCGTGAAGAACAGAATTTTATTAAAGGTTTATTTTTATTTTTTAAACTTTTTCTTTAACGGATGAAAATGTCTTCCAAAAAAAGGAGTCCTCATGGTGTACACGGTTGTGGCCGTAAATATTATCCTCTGGTCCTTCCACCAAAGATAAAAATCGCGAAGAATCACTTAATTTTAGACGTTTACTGTGGTGTGAGGTAATAATGACCCTTAAGGCTATCATTAGACTTTAATCCATAGGATTTTTTTTGAGCTTCATTAAGTATATTAATAGTCTCTGTAAAATTTCAAATACGCATTAAAAATGCGTATTTTTGTGAAGGAATTCCGAGACGTCATACAAAAACTCAATTTCCGGTCGCTACAAAAGTGTATACAATAGTGGGAATCCGTCAGATTCTTAAAAATAATCGGATTTACATACTTAACACTTGTAGTAGTTCAATGCACACAGAAAAAAATACGCTTATTGACTTAATTTTTATGTAATGTCAAGTTTAATTTGAACTTCCGGTATTGAATTTATTACCACTTGCTACGATAAAGAGACGTGACAGCAAGGCAACAGCTGACTGTAGTCCTAACCTCATCTCACTCATTCGAATTTCCACTCATACTTCATTTTTAACCGACATATTTCCGACAGTTTTGATAGATCGACGTTGAAAAGCATGGAGGTTAAACTCGCCTGGTTGAGTAAAAAGAGACGGAGATAGAACCAATGTTGCCAAATATCAAACCTAGAAATACTGCGCGAATAGTTGGAATAACTATTTTTTTCATTTTTTTCGTTAAATGTGAACATTCATTAAACAGTTTACACATGCAAAATTTTAGTTATTGCAAAGTATTTTTTTGCATATGTTAAAAGTCTAAATTGTACAAGTCTCAAGTATGATCAATGGTATGACTAGTGTGAAGCTTAAGGATTACCTTAAAACGTTAAGGATTACCTTAACGTTTTGTCTTCTGTTTCTGCTTTTTCGAACAAGGTACGAGGACCATCCGTCGGGCTCGGAGGATACGCCGGCGCAGACTCAAGTGGACGCGAAGAAGGAAAAATAAAGTTAAGACACCGTGAACAGTTGTGGAAGACGCGAGAGAGCGAGATAAGAGAAGCTTACACGGAATCTTACATTCTCGTAAGATGGCGAGAACGGGAATGAGAAGTCTCACGACGACACTTGTACACGCGTGGACTTTCGGGCATATCCGCGACGCAGTGCCAAACGCGTTCTCAAAATCCTTCGCAACGTCAGCCGCGACCTCGGCGCAACAAAATATAGCAGAAATGAGAAGAAGAAAAATCGGAGGAGCGAACAGCGCCCGAATTCAATCAATGTTCTGTAAATCTATCCTTCATAAAAAAAAAGTCCAGGTACTTCTGTATTGTAACTCGCACAGTTAGGCACGTCTGCCCTTTCGAACCACCCTTCCATTCACACATCCTCCCCCGGGATAAAAATCTGTAATTTTTCGTAAATTCTTCGGTTTTTTAATCTTCGGACGACCCTACCGGACGAATTTAAGTTCGGAAGCGTGTCTTTCTCTCGTTGAACGCAGTGTAGACAGATGGATAACGGCAATTGCTCACGATTTAGGGCATCAGAATGGATCGTTCGAGAATACGTGCAGTTGGCGCGTGCTTGGAAACAAAAACGTTTTCGTTGGCCTTGGCTGTTTGACTTTGCTTTGGACTTGGCTGTTTGACGGCAATGTATCGTCTCACCTCAAAAGAGATTAGCATCCGAATGACAGTTGCGTAGATAATTTAGACACTAGTGACATTTACTCGAGCGATCTGTCCGATAATTTCGATTGGGCATCCAAAATTTTGAACTTGTGTTCCACATGTTTGGAACTCTTGGAACGAAATGGAACTTTTGGAACTTTTGTTCCAAATTTTTGGTAATTTGGAACTTTTGTTCCAAATTTTATGTAATTTGGAACTTTTGTTCCAAATTTTAGGTAATTTGGAACTTTTGTTCCAAATTTTTGGTAATTTGGAACTTTCGTTCCAAATTTTTGGTAATTTAAAACTTCTGTTCCAAATTTTGGGAAATTTGGCACTTTCGTTCCAATTTTGGGAAATTTGGCACTTTCGTTCCAATTTTTTGGAAATTTGGAACTTTTGTTCCAAATTTTTGGTAATTTGAAACTTTTGTTTAAAATTTTGGGAAATTTGGCACTTTCGTTCCAATATTTTGGAAATTTGGAACTTTTGTTCCAAATTTTTGGAAATTTCGAAGTTTTGGTCCAAGTTTGTGGACATTTGGAAGTTTTGATTCAAATTTTTGGAAATTTGGAACTTTGGCTCCAAATTTTCGGAAATTTGGAACTTTTGGTCAAAATTTTCGCCACTATTTTTGAGCAAAAAAATAGCGGCGAAAATTTGGATTGATACGAGTATTTGTTTTGGTTAGTGTGCAGGGTTGTTACGCATTATTGACTCGGAAATTTCCTGACTTTTCCAAGTTTTCCATACAGGTTCTGCAAATGACCCAGATTAGGGGCAAATAAAGAACACTTTGTTTTCATCAAATATATATTTTTTTAAAGTTAAAGACCACAAATATCGTTTCAACCATACTAGCATTTGTAAACGTTACAAACTATACGGGAAACATTATTTACGTAGAAATAGCAATGAATCATTTTTGAAAAAAAAAACATTTTTAACCGACTTGAAAAACAAAAGAAATTGTCAATTCGATCCTTCTATTGAAAAATTATGTTGAACTGGATAACATCATTTTTTTTATAGATCGAATATATGGAAATGTTAAATATTGAAATAAAATTTTTAAAAACAAGTTCGGAAAATAATTTAAACATTGTAAAGTTAAAAAATACATTAAAAGCAAATACAGAACCTGTTCTTTATTATAAACAGAAATTTTTATGCCGGTGATAATAAATAAAAAATAAGTATAAACACTTATCTATAATAATAATTATGTGGTTGTGTATCGACAGATCGAATGTCAATGGATAGAGCTTTAGAGTAAATTAGTTTTCAGTTTTTTCAATTTTCAATGTTTGGCACTGACATAACTTTTTTTGTATATAATGAACAACAATGTAAATATTAAAAATACTTATTTTTATACTGTTCAATTTTCGTCGAGGTGGTATCATTTTTCGTAATTCTTGAAAAAATTTAATTCTGAGAAAATTTCAGTGAATTTCCAAAATTCCCTGACTTTTCCTGATTATTAGAGGAATGAAATTCCTTGAGTTTTTCCTGTTTTCCATATGCGTAACAACCCTGGTGCGGCCTCCGCTCGATATGATTCTTTTTCATTTAACTTCCAAACAACGGTTACGAAAATTCCATCAAACAGCCAATTCCGACAAAAGGCTTTTTCTCTCCGGAACGGCCCTAAAATGCGACGCTGCAACGGCGACCCATTTAGACACAAAAGTGTTGTTTCAGCTTCGACGAAACATTTTGCGAAGACTGCGCGTTTAATCAAATTATCGAGGCCTGTTTGTGTCTCCGAATTATTCGGCTCGTGTTGGTCGAATAATTTATGGCACTGAACTTTGCATCTTTGGGATGCAACGAAAGTTCCTGTTTTCATTTCTTCATATTTATCACAAACTATGATTTTTTCATAGATTAAGATCGTGGATTACTTAAGAGGATAACAAAAACCAGTTTGAGTGATTTTCGTATCCTTAATCGGCGAAAAAAACGCGTGCTAAAGAAGAAAAATGAACTTTCGTTGCATTCCAACGATGCATAGTTCATCATAATAATTTTTTGAAAATTATACACAATCGGATCGGTCGTTTCGCTTGGCGAGCAACGTAATTTTAAAATACTTAATTTAAGGTATTCCTTTCACGAACCCGAATATTTAACAATTAACTGATTTTCGTCTATAGTCAAGTAAAAATACGTCCCAGTATACTGGTGAAATTTCAAGTCAAGTTACCGAACTTTTAACGAAAAATGACAGCTGTAAAAATCATCTCATTTGTACGATGCTTTATGGAGATGACGGGCTGGTCACATTTCTATCTACAGTCGGTAAACAAAGTATTTGTACACGTTGTCTTTTGCAAATTATCCTACGAAAAAAATAAAATGCTTTATTAAGTTGCGTGTGAGACGTACAAATACTTTTTTACCCACCGTAATAATTTATCGTTAAATGTAATGAGATATCGACGATGAAGTCACCGAATCTTCAAAGAAAATTTTAATGATAAGACTTAGAAAAATGTGACTAGCAGAAGAATTTTCATAGCCGCGACTTTTCATAGAAAATATCAAAATCTACTAAATTTGCGCGAAATTTTTTATTCCAGTTTATCGGTGGATATGATAATTGATTGTGACGTATTTTTATTAAGTGGTTTCGACACCAAAATCGAAATGCTTGTAGACGATTGAAATTCATATCACTGAGAGATTAATTTAGGATGCATTAACTGTCCACAAATTAATCCGTTCCTCTACATAGTTTCGGAGGTTTTGAAGGTTCATTAATAATACTTGAACAAAGATGTGAATTTTGAGCCCAAACGGTGTTTGCAACGTACATATTATAACAGTATTTGAACTTTGACATGAAATGTATTTATTTATTCTATCTACAACATCAAGGGATAACACCACTCTAGCGGCAGAAAATAAGGCCTAACTTTGACAATTTATTTTGGGAGTATGAAAAAAGGAATAGGAATTCTTGTGAGAGGGTTTATTTAACACATAGTGAAGTATATATCAATTTTTTAAAATAATTTTCATACAAAATGGCGACGACAGAGCCCATCTTGAAAAACGTGTTTTTTTACAAATAGCTTTACGGGAGGACGGTTTTCTCGTAAAGTATAAGACCTGGAACAAAAAACCAAAAATATATATAATCTATATATTATTAGCTATGAGACTACGTAGGGATTTTTTTAATCAAATTTTGAAACAATGGCGCAATTTGAAGAAAAAAATCGATTTTTTGCCCAAAAAATGAGCAGTAAATTGTTTATAAACAAAAAAGTTTACATTTAAACAAAAAACGGCTACGTACTCCCATAGAGAACGTAATTGTGAAGCTAACAAATTTCAAATCGATCCATGCGAAGGTGTTCGAGTACTCCGTCCTCCCAGTTTGAAAAAAAGTGGTTTCGAGAAAAACGCGTTTAATGTTGTACGAGGCGCCTGAAAGAAGTCCGAGGCGCTGCGGCAAAATCGATAATTCAACATAAAAAAAAAATCGCTACACGACTAATTGCGTATTGTTTTTATCAACACAAACTATTTTTTAAGAAAAAAAACTATTTTTCTAAAATCTTAATGTGGTGTTGTCCCTAAATAAAATATAACCTACAAGTTTCGTTAAGGCGTCATACGCAGTTGCAGGGCCAAAAAAGTCGTTTTTCCACGATTTTTTTCTGGAAAAGGATTTCATTTGGGCAAAACGAAAAGTATTACGCAGTGTAGTGGCATCTTTTAGCTTTAGATTGGCATTTTTTATTTTCAAAAATATTCATTAACATTGCTCCTGTAGGAAGTCTCCTGGAGGTCCCCGAAAAAAAGTGTCCCGCGGTGAGCAAAGTATTTCGGTTTGGATTATCTAAAATGAAAGAACCAAGAATATTCTTTTAGGGGATAGATGAATCCAGGTATTGATCGAAGGAATAGTCGAAATATTAATTTTTGACAAAATGGTGGCTCCGGTAAGAAACAATTTCGATTTTCGATCAAATTTTTTCCGTTTAATCGTTGAAAAAAAATAGAAATAATTATCGGAAATCTTATTCCTTCGATCAATACCTGAAGAATATATCTGACAAGGTTGTACTAAAATTGCAGACCGATCGGTTGAGCCGCTTTTGAGAAATCGTGCTCACCGACTGAAAACACCGTTTTGAGAAAAACGCGGTTGAAGTTTCAACAGTCAACTTTGTAGCGCTCCGAGCATCCTTACAAATATGTGTGTATTTCCGAGAATATTCGCTGGATCGATTTTAAATTTTCACGGAATATACTCACATATTTGTACATTCCGAAAATGCAATTAAAAAAAATCGGTTTTTTGAAATTTCTAACTGCGTATAACCCGTTAGTGTCCGAAAACGAACCGTTTGAGCTCAAAATTCACATCTTTGTTCGAGTATTGTTAATGAACCAAGTGAAGAAACTGCTTAATTTTTCAACACGAAATTCCTAACAACAATTGCAGTTTGTTCGGTTTAAACAAAAATGTTAATCGAAGCATTATTTTAACCCCTACAGCCCTATAACTAGCGTTTACGAAGTGCCACGTGTATTACGAAATAGAAGGTTCAACTTGAACCTCAAAAATCTCTGAAACTATGTGGAGAAACGGATACATTTTTGGACAGTTAATGCATCCTAAATTAATCTCTTGGTGATATGAATTTCAATCGTCTACAATCATTTCGATTTTGATGTCGAAACCCCTTAAGAATGTATTGCCCGTACATTCCCTACCGAAAGTAAGTTTCGGCGAGAATTTTAAGTACTTTGCGATGATATTAAATTTTTTCTCAATCAACCTCATTGAAAATGCTAAGACCATTAATTTCCGGTAACAATAATACAAACAAGTTATAAGTAAATTGTTAAGAAAAAAATATTGTTCAACAAAAGTCCGGCATACTGCTTTTTTTTATATTATAAAAAGAATTCGTAGATTTTTCTGAATAGGAATGCATTTTTTAAAGAATTTTCGTTCTATTTTAATTTGAATTTTTTAATTTAAGAAAATGGATGGAGAGTCATAAATTTTCGATATGTTTTCGGAGCAATGTTCCATATGAAATCCAAGAAGTGTCCGGGGTTTTGAACGAACAGTGTCATAGGTACAGCCTCTGAAAAATACCAAAAACGGGATTTTTGAAATAGAGAGACAATTCTTTAAAAAACCATATGTATTCAAAAAAATATGATAATTCATTTAATGTAACGAAAAATCAAGTTTACCGGAGATTTTGTGAACAAATGTTTGTTTAAACAATTTATTCATGAGTTTTTGGCATTCTTATTATTCGAAACCAATGTTCTTAGCGTCTTCAATACGGTTGATTTTTTTCAAATTTTAATGTTATCGCATAGTACTGAAAATTCTCACCGAAACTCACTTTTGGTGAGGAATGTACGGGCAATACATCCTTAAGCGCCACTGTAATTCAACCAATGATTCACACAGGCAATCACGTCCCCACAAAATCACGGCTTTCGCGAAAGGACTACCTTAAATCCTGCATAATAGCATTTATCAATAATTAATTATCAACGCACAAAGAAAAAAGGCCATCGATCGCTGTCGAGATCTGTAGGCCATCTCCCTTGTAGGCCATGGATTGTACTTTTATTTACGTCTCGTTTATATTGACATTTTAGAATATATTAGTTAGAAACGAATTAATTCACGGACATAAAGTGCCCGGTGTTCCATTAGAGCTTCGGTCGGTTTTTATTGAAAAAAAATCCGGGATACGCTTTAAACATTTCTTAACCCCTTCGTTGGCAGAGAGAATTCGACAAAAAGTGCCCAAAATGGCAGGAAATTGGTTTTATTCTGAAAACTTGTACCCTGGGGTTTTTGACGGTGCTGAGTACGAATCTGAACTCAAAATTCAGGAATGTACAATGACGAACAAATATGGCGAATGAAAATACAAATAATACAGATTGATTTAGATGAAACTCGGTACTCATAGGTTGTGTGGGTCACTGATTATGAGTCTGAACATTTTGAATTTTCAAATTTTAAGTTCAAATTCGTAATAAGCAATCCCAAAAATCCCGGAGTACTAATTTTCATCTAAATCGAGTAAAGTTTTTCATTTTTATACGCCACATTGAATTTCCAAATTTTGACTCCAAATCCGGATTCAGCGAGCCCAAAAACACCCGAGTGAGGCGCCGATTTCAAATCGGAGCAAGTTAAATAGGGAAATAAAGGTTGACGCACTATTGCGTCAATGCCACACAGGGCACGGAATTATTAGACGCACTATTGCGTCAATGCCAACGAAGAGATTAATATGTCCGCATAATTGAAATTCGAAAAGTATGAAATTGAATTGTAAAAAATTATTGATAACTTTCGATTTTGGGAAAGTGAGTATTTTATTTCAAATTCGTCCGAATCAAAATGATCCAACGTAGGGTCAACAAGATCAATTTTTTGAAAATAATTCATTCATACACCTTGGCGTCTTTCATTTGACGGATACTTTCCGATCAAAACGATATCGAAACCAACTTTTTCGGATTTTTTTCTCGCAATCTATTCTAGATATTGGAAAAAATTATTTGTCACAAAAAGATAAGTAATTCTTTAGATAAGTGACTTTTTCGAAAAATGAGCCGAAATGAAAGAAAGCTGAAATTCTTAATTAACAATTTTTTTACGAGTAAAAAATTGTTAAAAATATTTTCGAATTTTTCAGAAACTCCTGTATTAAATAAACCCTCACGCCGGAGGGGGTTGGGTTTGTTTGTATTTAGAAAGGCATTTTTTTTTATAAATTTATAAACCCTCCACCCCAAATATAGGCGTCGAAGTGTTCAAAAATGCCCTATTGTACCACGTGTTTCCGCGAATTTCAAAACCCTATAAATTTTTATGGGGGGGGGGGGGGGGGGATTTCAGCTTCTCCCGACTGAATATCATCATTTATAACCCCATAAATGAGAAAACGGCAACAAAAAAAATTTAGGCTCATTTTTCGGAAACATCACTTATCTAAAGAATTACCAATTATCAGATATAGAAAATCTACGAAAATGATAAAGTATATCATTGTGTTTATCGCTAGGATCAAGTTGAAAACCTAATTCGATCTATTTTCCTGCGTTTTTGAACACGAAGCTTCGGAAAGAGTCTCGTTTGGCACGTATATTTGTTTACAAAAAAGACAACCGACCCCTGTATATCGATAATCGCAGCGCACACGATAGCGTCTATGATTAGAAAAAGGATAGAAAAAGGATTTTTCCAAATCTGTTGATAATTGCAGAACTTATCGTCTTATTTTATCCTATAAAATTTATGCGGAATTGTGATTTCAATTTTAAACACCACATTCTTGGAATGTAAAATTTAAATATGAAGAATAAATTGATTTTTCGCAAAAAAAAAATGTTAGTGGGGTACCCTGAAGTAATTATGAAGATCGAGGCGAAATATTACGAGAAAAAATTGTGATTTCACGGAAAACATATTCATAACATTTCCGTCGTGAAATGGTCTCCGCGAAGTGTTTATTACTTACCCCAAAAAACATGAAATATGCGTTGAACGACGAAAACTTGTTTATAGTACCTTCCGCACTTTCGGACGAGCCAAATTTGTAAATGAATATGACGATCGACAATAGCAATAGAATAAAAAATCATTTCGGATTATTACAAGTGAAACTTTTATTCAAACATATGCTTATCTTTAATCCCAATGTCGTACAATCGATCACGTTTGCGGCGTTGTACGAAACTTATGCCTTGGCGGCATCCTCGACCGCCAAATTTTGCGCCGTGATCGAGGGCAGGTCCGCTACACCGTCCTTCGATACTTTCTGAACTCTGAAGTTCGGCAGATTGACGATCAGTCTCTTGTGAATTTCGCGAACGCATTTTTTCAGCAGTACGTAACCGTCGGCCTCGCTCATGTCTGAAACAATTTTAAGGTTTGTTGCTAAGTCATTTTTAAAGGGTGGGGGGAGAAACGATTTTTCTATGTTAATACATTGTGCGACGTCACCAGTGCCAACTTATTGCAGCAAAATATTCATGACGTGTACGACTGAATATCGCGAAAATGTTCAAATGTACGGTAAATAATCGTAATTATTAATTACGTATATGGTAATTTGAAGGAGTTAGGATTATGAGAAAATTACATGTCGATGTTTAAAAATCTTATTAAAATAGACACGAGCTTTGGCAAGGTCACACGGTTCTATCGTAATTCGAGGCTGTTAGGTTGACTGCAGTGACTGTCACGGGTCGCAGTTGTGTTACGCGCGTGTCGTGCCGGTCGGCGTTTTTAGAGGTTATGTCAGAGCAAAAGAAGGCAACAAATGATTCGGAAAAAAAGATTAGTGAGCCGCAAAGTTTCCGATGGAAAACACGATTTGTCAATGCTCGTGCCCACAAGCATCGTACTATGCTCACCGAAGCTAAAAAAAGGGAATACATCATAATAAATAAATGTACAAGTTCCCCTTAGTCGCATTTGACTTTAACGTATTTGAAATTGGCGCGCTAGGTTTTCGATTGGTTCTGCTATTCCCATAGTTCCGACGTTGCCACATTTTAATACACACTCCTCAAGAAGCCTCACTTGTTCATAAACTGGTCGCATAATTTTCATAAATTTTCATTAATCAGATCGGTTACCTGTCTTTGTTTCGGTAATATTGTTCTGTACACTATTCTGCACGCAATATTCGTTTTATTGGGTCACTTTCTTCATAAACGCGGAAGGTATACGCGAGAAACTGAATAGGGAACGACGTTGCGCCGTACAACCAACGCGATCAAATGGAAATTGATGTAAACTTTAGAATTGAATATTTAATAAACGA
Source organism: Ophion ellenae (assembly GCA_963210295.1). Classification (NCBI taxonomy): domain Eukaryota; kingdom Metazoa; phylum Arthropoda; class Insecta; order Hymenoptera; family Ichneumonidae; genus Ophion; species Ophion ellenae. Next base: position 15,103,625 of record OY723392.1, read on the forward strand.
GTGCGGAAACCTTCGTTCTCCTTTTGCCAGTATATTCCGAAAATATACCATAACGAATAGTACAATTTTCATTAATATCTATATTTACCCCAATATAAGCAACAACCGGATGTCAAATTTGCTGGTCCGCGGACACTCGAATGTATTTTTTGTTTTGGTCTTCGTCTGCTGGTACTTGGAGTAATCGATTAAAAAAGGCGATATGAGTATTTTTAATAGACCAAAATGGTGTGTCATTTTTGTGAATTTAATCTTTTTTTTCAGGCGAAAGAACATGTTCGTGGTTTAAATAGAGCTAGTTCAAAAGGAAACGACCCGTGATTTCACCGTTAAAGAGATCCATCAGAAGTTTTTAATTTTTTTTTCAAACAACGACAGGTCCGATAGACTGGAAATTTGCACAGTTGTCGTTTGATTACTGGAGGACGAATACATTCCGAATAATTGTATCAATCAAGAAAAATAGATCAATTTTCTGCCAGGAATCTGTAACCGAAAAAGGTGAAGGGGTGAGGCTACTGTGCTACTAAAATGACGAATACCCTATGAAAATTTTTAATCGATCGTCGCTTGAGGCAATCCAAATCGAAGATATGGTGCAGGAATCGCAGATTGTAGGTAAACTTGTGATTTTCTGAAACTATGTTTTTCAAAACGGTGTACCCGATTTCTCGACACCTAATGAACGTATTGACATGAAAGTTGGTACACTTATTCAGTGTAATAGTAGTTTGGTTTCCACTGAAGTTTTTCTTAAGACTTTTGAAAATTAGTTATTGACAATGATGTCATTTTTCCTCGAAAAATCGAAAACAAATTTTTTTTTGCAGAAAGTCGATACCAAAAAAACGCTCGGTCAAGTCTTAGCCAATATTATTTATTTTATGAAAAAAACTGGTTTTTTTGTTTTGGATCAACCTTTGGATCAAGGTCTCACACGATATTGTTTACAACTTCTTTAATTATGAATATTTTTAAATTAAATTTGGTGCACATTTTTGTTAATGTTATAAAAATAAGTTACCATAAATTATTATCGCCAACGAAAAATTAGAATAAAAAAATTCGAGCAAATTTAGTAGGTTTAGACATTTTTACATTTTCTCCGAAACGTCACTGCTACGAAAATTCTTCTGCTAGTCCCATTTTCCAAGTTTTTTCATCGATATTTTCTTGAAATATTCGGTGACCCCCTGTTTTGATTGTCGTTACGAAATCTTTAGATTTTTATACACGCGTGAACAGTATATATCACGCATCTAGAGTTGTTTAGTGTATAAATTATTAGATAGAAATGTGGCCAGCGGTCATCTCCATAAAGCGCCGCATAAATAAGACGATTTTTAGAGTGGTCATTTATCATTAAAACTTCGGTAACTTGGCTTGAAATTTTAGCAGTAGACTGGGATGTATTTTTACTTGATTATAGACAAAAATCAGTTAATTGTTACATATTCGGCTTCGTGAAAGGGTATTCCTTTAATGTATATACAAATAAACGTCTAAACGATTATGCAACCATCTTACTTATTCCTTCAAATTTTATTTTTTCAAACAACCCTCATTTTTGGTTCGTCACGGTAGCCTAAGTCCTTAAGAAACGTACTTTTGATTTAGCTAATTCCAAATGGGAGAGAAACTTGACCTGGCTATGATAGAAACACGCCCTTTGATACGCGAATCATTACGGTGAGTGAACAAATAACAGAAGACATTTTGAAAACCAGCGTCACCAAATGTTGATAATTGATCGTGTTGAAGTTTGCATCGTTGGAACGCAACGAAAGTTTTTTTTTACCTTTCATTTTCCATTTTGTAAAATTATATAAGACCGTTTTTTATAGATTTATATAGCAGATCGCTGAGTGAATATCTTCAAAAATGGTTGAAGTATTACAGTAAGCAAAGTATTACAGTTTGCTAAAAAAAATTAGGCAAGTTCAGAAATATTGGTTTTCGTTGCATTCCAACAATGCAAACTTCAACCTCATGACAATTGTGATTAAAAGTGCACGTGTTCACTCACACGGAGTACGTATTGTATACGTATACTCTAGAGGTGTAGAAATATATATGGTGCATGTACAGCTGCAAGTCATCTTTGTTCGGGGGAGGTACCTGAGTAAACGGCGAGAAAAACAGGTAAACTTGGGGAATTTTTATCTCAAAAACTAATGTTTCGACTGGATCTAGGGGTTTTTTTTAATTGAAAAATATGTACATTGTGGTATGTTTAGGAATTTTTAAAAATAAATTCGTTGTCTGGAAGCGATTCAAACGCGATTATCTCGAACCATAGTTTTCAAAGTCGGTGCCGGATCTATCTCGAGAACGGCTTGTCCGATTTTGTCCAAATTTTGATACAATATTCTTCGACAGTTTTTCTCATTCGCCACGTAGGATTTTTTTAAATTTTCATTTTTAACGGATTTGCGACCGTTTTAATGTAGCATTCGTTTTTCGTTCGCAATTTCCGACGATTTTGGATTGCACACACATTGCATAAAAAAACAATGGTTCAATCAAATGAAAAATCCCTACGTGGCGAACGAGAAAAACTATCGAAGAATATTGTATCCAAATTTAGACAAAATCGGACAAGCCATTTTCGAGATACATCTGGCACCGACTTAGAAAACTATGTTTCAAGATAATCGCGTTTGAATCGCTTCCAGTCAAAGAATTGATTTGAAAAAATTCCTAAACATACTTCAATGTATATATTTTCCAATAAAAAAAAAGCCGGATCCAATGAAAACATTAGTTTTTAAGATAAAAACTCCCGAAGTTTACCTGTTTTTCTCGCCGTTAACTCAGGTACCTTCCCTTAAGGGGTTACCCCCATTTGCGATTTTGAAAAAATCGATTTTTTTCATTGCATTTTTTTTAAGTATAAGTATCTGAGAATATGTCCTGAAAAATTCAAGTCGATCCGAACAAAATTGACTGAGGTATGAACGTTGAAAGAGAAGAATCCGCGTTGAAAGAGAAACTTTAAACGCGTTTTTCTCAAAATGGCATTTCTGAAGTCGGTGACCAAGATTACTCGAACACTAATGAACCGATCTTCTTGAAATTTTGCAGGCTTATTTAATACATAAAAATGTAGTCTTAAATCATTCGATTTTTTTTTTTCGAAAAAAATGGCCGTTTTTTTTCGTAAAAATCCAACCATTAACTTTGACTGTCCGCCATTTTGTGAAAAAAGAATATTTTTTTAAATCCTTCGATTAACGACTAGTTTATACTTATATTTGACTAAATCCATCCGCATTTTTTTTCAGATAATCCACTTCGCCGCAATGTTGGTCACCGCAAACCGTGTATATAAAAACATTATTTCATTGACGGCCATTTGCCCCTAAACAATGTAATATTTTTCAATAAAAAAATTACCGAAAGTTCTTCAAGATGTGTTCTTTAAGATGGTATATTGATCGATTAAAAAAGTTTTGTAGTTTTCTTTAAAAAAATTCATGAAAAAGGCCTTTTTTTGCGCTACAAGTGGGGGTAACGCCTTAAGGTAATCCTATCGGCAGGCTTCAATCCATAGGATTTTCATAATTTATTTTTTGAGCTTCACTAAATATATTAATAATCATATCTGTAGAATTTCAGGATCGGTTATCGACTTAATTACAGATAAGAAGATATTAAAATTGCGCACTTTTGTGAAGGAATTCCGAGACGACATACAAAAACCCAATTTCCGGTCGCTACAAAAGTGTATATAATATTGAGAATCCGTCAGATTCTTGAAAATAATCAGATTTACATACTTAACACTTGTAGGAATCCAATGCTCTCAGAAAAAATTACGCTTATTGACCTAATTTTTATGTAATATCAAGATTAATTTCAACTTCCGGTATTGGATTTATTACCATTTGCTACGATAAAGAGACGTGACAGTAAGGCAACATCTGACTGTAGTCCTAACCTCATCTCACTCATTCGAATTTCCACACATATTTCATTTTTAACCGACATATTTCGCCGACACAAATTTTCCACGCTTTTGTCCAGTCGTGGCCCGAATGCTTTATATTTCCCGCTCCGGACATTGTTTTGACAGATAGACGTTGTAAAGCATGTTCGGTTGAACTCGCCTGGTTGAGTAAAAAAGACGGAGATAGAACCAATGTTGCCAAATATCAAACCTAGAAATACTGCGCGTATCGTTGGAATAACTATTTTTTTCATTTTATTTTTAAATATATATATTTTATCATATTAAAATAATGAACGTTTTTTTTCCACGGAATATTGTTGTTCGGTTATCCGAACTTTCAATTATCCAAAAGGCGCCCGGTCCCAATTGATTCAGATAATCGTCGCTCTATTGTGCTACCAACTCTAAAAAGTATAACACTATTGATGATTATTATGAAAAACCTGCGTCAGTGAATGTTTCATACAACTCAGAATGAAATTTTGGGTAATTTATAATTATGCCTATTTAATTCAATATAATTTATCATATAATAAATATAAAGTTCAATATACAATATATGTGGTTCACGATGGGTAAGATGGGGTTTTTTTCTTATAAATGTTTACAAAGGTGCGCGTTAATCCGTTGTTAGAAATGGTGGTAAGTAGCCAAAAAAATTACATCCCCATCTTGCAACATGGGGTTTTTTCTTCTAAATGGTTACAAAGGTTTAGTTTGCGTTAATCCGATGTTAGAAATGGATTATCTTGGCGCTAAATAGCCAAAAAAATTACATCCCTCGTACCGTGAATGTCTTGCCCATCTAACCGCATGAAAAATGACATACATTAAACGGTAATTCTTTAGATAAGTGACTTTTCCGAAAAATTAGCCTAACATTTTTTGTTGTTGCTATTTTCTAATTTATTGGGTTATAAATGATGATATTCATTCGGGGAAAGCTTAAATTTATTCCCCCATAAAAAGTTATGGGGTTTTGAAGTTCGTGGTAACACGTGATAAAATAGGGCATTTTTGAACATTTCGCCGCCTAAACTGGGTTTATTTTGGTTTTGAGCTTCCCCCGACTGAATATAATCATTGATAACCCAGTCAATGAGAAAATAGCAACAAAAAAATGTTAGGCTCATTTTTCGGAAAAGTCACTTATCTATCAAAAGTAGTTTATCCATTAAACTATTTTTTGTCTGATGTTTGTTGGTCAAAAAATTTTAAAAAATTCGTTAAGACGCGGTATAGGATACAATAACTTTTTTTTTTATTTTTCGATTGTAGAGAACGCTCCAAACTCCTTAAAATCACCAATTGGAAACATTCGGATTCTTAAGTTATGCTATTCGCGATTTTCACGTCCCAGAGGTGGCGCAGCGATATTTCAATATGGCCGGTCAAAGTATGACCTCAAACGTAAAAAATTAGTTCGTTCTTCATTTCCTTCGAGGTGGCAATTGAATTAACCTCCATCGTTAATTGTAAATATTCTACTGCAGTGAATAATTTATTTTCCGCTCTTTTTCTTAGCTCTGTCTACTCTGGATTTAGATTTTTTAAGGTTATGAGAGTCACTCGCAGGTTTCGAGAATGAGTGGTTCTATTTTTCAGAGCATACTTTTTACAACATCGTCTGAAATTATATTCATACATTGTATATAACAAAAATAACTCTTAATATTGCTCGATTTCTTATTTATAAAGATAGAAAAGAACCTTGTCGACTACAAACTCGGCTTGATGTCCTAAAGAGAGTCATTTTCAGCGCCAACAACCACTTTTTTTAAAAGACTTTATTTTTAGGAGGTTTATGGAACGATAATTCACATTTATTAGGGGACGTACACAAATTACGCAACGCAAAATTTCCCAATTTTACCCCCCCCCCCCCCCCCCCCACAACGGGACTGTAACGCTTGGTCAGACCCCCCCCCCCCCCATAATTTGTTACGTAACGGGTGCTTTGTCGTTAATAATTGCGATTTTTTTCATAGACATAACTAATTATGAAAGGGTCGGGATTATACTCATTTTATGAAGTATATATTCATCTAGTTTTATACCAATTTATATGACAAAATCTTGAAAATTAACCGAGAAAAATGCCTTGATTTGCCGACGAAAAAAAAATTTCTCTTCATTGTCCCATCGATGTCTTTATGCAAGGTTATCTGTACATTAAAAGTCAACAATTTATCGATATCTATACAAATGTAGCTATCGTTATGCGTAGCTGTTTTTATATTTTGGTTTTATTTTGTACAAAATGTCGACAGTTTGAACATTTTTTTCTATTTTCAAGGCCCTTTTTCTGTATTCAAGCAGTCTGTAAAAATAGTAATTATCAAATATTAAAAACGCGGATACGTACAACCTTAGTCACTGCGATTACAATAGTGTTTTTAAAAAATTTGAAAATCGGTTGATAAGTTTTTAAGTGTTCGCTCGGACAAGGTCGAAAAAAACTAGTTTCGAGAAAAACGCGTTTAAAATTTTCGCTCCGTGTTTCTTGATATAAAATTATGTTTTTTCTAGAATATTGATACTTACATTGAAGTATCTAGGGTAATTATGCATAAGTGGGGCACCACCCCAATTTCGATGGCAACATTTTTTTTGGCCTAAACTGCTTCAATTGGTCACCGTTAATGATATTTTGGCGGAGGAGGCTGACATTTTTCATTAATTACATAAGTTATGGGGATTTTTAAGTTTCCGGAAACACGTGGTGTCCGGAATTCCATTCCGCGTCGGAGGGTATGACCACGAATAGAGCGCACGCGCGCGCACACACACACAGCAGTTTTTCACACGCTATGCAGGTGAAAAACTGCTGTGTGTGTGTTTGGGTTGATTTGGGTTATGTGTGCTGTGTGTGTGTGTGTGTGTTTGGGTATTCGGGAAGGCTTTTCCTATAAATCCCCAACCTCCACCCCCAATATAGGCGTTGAAATGTTGAAAAATGCCCTATCTCATCACGTGTTTCCGGGAACTTCAATACTCCATAATTTATGGAAATAATAGAGAATGTCAGCCGCCCCCAACGTAAAATCACTTACTATAATGGAATCAACAACTTCATGACGAAAAGAAATGTTCCCATCGAAATTGGGGCGGTGCCCCACTTATGCATAATTAACGTATCTAGTCGCGGGCGATATGACGGTTCTTCATCTTCATGATACTTCGCAAAATAATAAAAGCCTTTACTATATCTGTTGTAAATGATGCCACACCTGTAGGGACTGAGGGCACTAACCGGTCGCGCTACCCGTTCGCACTAAAGTGACTATAACTCCGTTAATTTTCGGACTTGTGAATAAAAATGTTGCCAACATATTTTGTCAATACATGTACCTTCGAGAATTATAAAAAAAAATCCTTTCAATTTTGCTTAAGGGATGTGGGAAAAGTACTGTGCAAGTTCTTGCACAGTGACTTTCCCCCTTAACTGACATTGCGTATAGAAAGCTGTGAGCTGTCCACGGTAAAATTGCACGCGAGGTTTAAATTAAAAACTCGAACGTGCAGAAACTTTTCTATTTCTCGCAGTTTTGAAATCGTGACGTAACGCAAACTTTGATCCCCCCCCCCCCCCCCCCCCCCCACGTGCGTACGTAACGCCCAGCCGACCCCCCCCCCCCCAAATTGCGTTACGTAATTTTCGTACGGCCCCTTATCCGTCTGGCACCCTGGAACACAGCAGAATCCCGAGTAATTTTTGGTGTTTTAAATTTTGTCCATTGTTATTAAGGCCTTAGGCCACAGTAACGGTTACAAAATCATGTGCGAATTTAACCATTTTTTTCGTATGAAAAAGTGATTCACTCATAAAATTAATTACACATGTATTTAGTATGAATATCGAGCTGTTAGAAAAAATATATATTTTTTTTCGATGTACAAAATGGCCCACTACTCGAAACAGCTTTGGTCCAATTGGCGTGACAAATAACTTCAACAATTTTGACTCGATTTACTTCAAATTTGAAAGTTATGTCCCTAATTGCATTTCACAGAGAAGTACGTGCAGAATTTCTGATTAATCGAAAACTTTTCATTTTATGAGCAGTTTATGAGCAGTTATATTGAAATTTTTCACTGGAAATTCATTTCTTAAGTTCAAATACCTACAACTTTTGAATAAAACAAAATTTTTTGAATTCCGTACGTACTTCTCTAAGTATTCTAATGTAGATTGACGAGAATTTTTGTTTTTTGTGCTAGGTAAAAAATTGTGGATGCTAAATGTCACACCGTGGAGCGCCTAGAAAAAAGATAACAAAATAAAATATTAGTAGTCGGCCATTTTGTACATCGAAAAAAAAAAACATTTTCTAACAGCTTGATATTCATACTAAATAGATGTGTAATTAGTTTTACGAATGAATGACTTTTTCATACGAAAAAAAATTGTTAAATTCGCACATGATTTTATACCTGTTACTGTGGCCTAAGGCCTTAATGTATTTTGACCAAGTTTACCATACGAGTGGAGATTCTGCCTTGGGGGGGCAGAAAATATTAAATAAATTTCAACCTCCCTAAAATCACTGATTCCAACTAATTCCAACCTCCTTAAAATCACTACTTTCAACAGACTCAGTTTTCCCATATTCGGACAATCCGATAGTGAGTCAGTTCGCATTTGCACAATTTGTATATAATTAGTTACAAATACACGAGCAAAAAAATCGCTCCACACTCACCAGCTTTGTAATATCTATCCAGGATAGTGAGAGAGAAGAAACCGCCATAACCGTGAGTAGCGTAAGGGACTTTGACGCAGGAAGCCATGTAGTCGATGAAGAAAAGCTGCGGTCCGGTTTCCTCGTCGTATCCGGCCATCAGTAGGTTGACGAAGTAGGGTGTTCGCGTACGCAGGTAATCGGCCAAGTTTCTTCTCGTGAAGCTGGCCGCCGCCTTCGGCGACAACTCGTAACGATTTCTCATTTTGTACAGCTGTATGTTTTTGGCTATGTACTCCGAGAATTGAGTCGTATCGCCGGACTCTCCGCACACGGCCATCACGAGCTTATCCGAGATCTTGTGAATCTTCTCCTCATCTTTCGAACGACATTTCGGAATATAAGGGCAAAATTTCAAAACGGCGCGTTGTGGCCAAACATTTTTGGACACTCCGAAACTTTCTTTATCCTCGTATATGGCTTTATTGACTTACCGGTTTTCATGACCATGATTGACTGTGCGGTCGTCATGTCGGCCGCGACCAGCACGAAATCTTTGAACTGTATTCCAATTAAGCATTCCATTTTTCGCGATATTCGTTAGACGATCAGTTTACGAGCGATCACCTTGGTCTACCTAACCTCCTTTTGTACAGCGACTATGCGTTTCGGCTGAATTACGAAAAACCGCCTGTCATTATACTCGCGTCGCCGAGTCACCGGAGGCGCGACGTTCGGTAGCCACCGAGCCGCGGATGCTGGAACTACTCGGCGACAACTTTTTTACCGACCGACGTTAAGGGATAACAGCACTCTAGGATTGTGGAAAAATTGTTTATACGGCTTTAAAAATACTTTGGGGTCATAAAAAAATATGCATTTGGTCCTGTATCGATTTTTTTTAAAGGTTCAATTATCGATTTTGCCACAGCACCTCGGACTTCTTTCAGGCACCTCGTACAACTTTAAACGCGTTTTTCTCGAAACCACTTTTTTCATACTGGGAGGTCTGATTACTCGAACACCGTTGCATGGATCGCTTCACAATCAGCTTCACATTTACATTCTCTAGTGAAGTACGTAGCCGTTTTTTGATTAAATGTAAACATTTTTTATAAACAATTTACTGCTTATTTTTTGGGCCCAAAATCGATTTATTTGTTTCAAAGTGAGCCATATTTTAAAAATTTGATAAAAAAATCCCTACGTAGTCCCATAGTATATAGAAAATATATATATATAACATTGTATATCATATAATGTTATTAATGCATTATATAATTATATATAACATTATATATATATATATATATATAAAACATAATATATAGATTATAATTTTTTTTCGTTCTTGTTCTAAATCTTATACTTTACGAGAAAATCGTTCTCCCGTAAAGCTATTTGTAAAAAACACGTTTTCCAAGATGAGCTCTGTCGCCGCCATTTGGATGAACATTATTTTAAACAATTGATTTATACTTCAATATGTGTTAAATAAACCCTCTCAAAAGAAATCCTATTCCTTTTTTCATACTCCGAAATTGCTACCCAGGTAGCAATTTTCAAAAAGTTGTCCAAAAGTCGGCTAAAAGGGTGCCAAATGTCCGCCCGGAAGTTATCTTAAAGTCAACAACGATCCAAAAAGATAACTGTTGGACACATGATAACTTATAGGTAACTTCCAAGCGGACATTTGGTACGCATTTGGACAACTAATAGACAACTATTTTGAAATTGCTACGTGGGGAATCACGGAAAGTACATTGAAATTTTGAATTTTTGAGCGTCGGCGGGCCATTTAAAAGACAACGGTGTCCCCCAGGTAGCAATTTCAAAATAGTTGTATATTCGTTGTCCAAATGGGTACCAAATGTCCGCTTGGAAGTTACCTATGAGTTATCAAGTGTCCAACAGTTATCTTTTTGGATGGTTGCTGACTTTAAGATAACTTCCGGGCGGACATTTGGCACACTTTTAGCCGACTTTTGGACAACTTTTTGAAAATTGCTACCTGGGCCGTTTCTAAATGTGGACGCTTCGGGAATGTGAGAGGCAGTTGAATATCTCTGCGAATATCGTTTGCTGTATAAAGCCGAAATTTTTGCGACAACAATTTTCGCGCGATGATGTCGGAGAAGATAGATTCAAGGGCATGGACATGGAGGCTAGAGTGGAGGAGTCCGACCTCTTATGGCATGGAGGCTAGAGTGGGAGGAGGCCGATCTGTGCATTTCAAAGTGGCTACAAAAATGTGGTCAAAAAGGGATGGCGCCACTATCTCTAAGACCTCGAGAAGTAAGCTGAGTATCGATGTCGTGTAAGAGGGATGGAAGAGGATCGAATACGCATCCCAGCAAGCAGTGCTGCGAGATCGCGCACAAAAGTTACCCCCTCTCTAGTCTCTTACGCGCCCATCACACAATCATAGTAGCGTGTGTCCGTGAGCGAGCGACGCTCGGACATTTCGGAAAGAGCCGAGCGCGCCGAAGTTTCCCGACCGCGCCTTCGGCAGCTACACCAATGCATGGACGCTGAGCACGTTCATGTGCGGCCAAGCCGAAACGAAGGCTTCGAGGGAAAAAGCAATCTGAGCACGACTCGCGCGTGACGTCACCCGACGGAACGCGCCAGGCCTTTAGATGATTTCAATGCTTATTTAGCTCTTGATTCTCTGCATTATCAATGTATACAAAAAAAATGTATCACGCACCCTGATCGCTTATTTTTTTAGTTTATACGTTAATTTGAATATAATTATGAATCCAAATTACAACTTATTTATGTTTTAAAAAATTGTTTACGCTTGACTCACACCCGTCCTTATGCCAAATAAATTAATATTAATAAAAGTAAGCGGAAATATATTTATATTCGTATTATTATATTAATTCTCATACTTTCATCAAGCGATAAAGCATTATCCCCAAAAACAAGCCAATTAACCTTCCGGCCGCGAATCGTCAGTACCAGAAAGTGCATATTCTACAAGCGATGGGATGGTCCCGTTGGTAGCGTTCCTGGCTTCGGTCCGCAGGGGCGCAGGATCGTTCCCCGCGCTCGGTGCTTTTTTTAAAATTATTATTACTATTAATTCTTGTTTGATTAGTTATTTTTATTAGTTATCATTATTATTTTAATTAGTTATCTTTTAGTGTCGAAAAATTTATCGCGCACTCCGACCGCTTATTTGATTAGTTTGTACGTTAATTTAAATGTAATAATAAATGTAAATTACAACTTATTTATCTTCTAAAAAATTGTTTGCGCTTTACTCACCCCCATCCCTATGCCAAATAAATTGTAATTCATAAAAGTAAGCGGAAATATATTTATAGTCGTATTATTATATTCATTCTCGTAAGGTACGATTCGCGGCCGGATGGATGATTGGCTTGTATTTGGGGATAATGCTTTATCGATTGATGAAAGTATGAGAATTAATATAATAATACGAATATAAATATATTTCCGCTTACTTTTATTAATATTAATTTATTTGGCATAAGGACGGGTGTGAGTCAAGCGTAAACAATTTTTTAGAACATAAATAAGTTGTAATTTGGATTCATAATTAGATTTAAATTAACGTATAAACTAAAAAAATAAGCGATCAGTGTGCACGGTACATTTTTTTGTATACATTGATAACGCAGAGAATCAACAGCTAAATAAGCATTGAAATCATCTAAAAGCCTCGCGCGTTCCATCGGGTGACGTCACGCGCGAGTCTTGCTCAGATTGCTTTTTCCCTCGAAGCCTTCGTTTCGGCTTAGCCGCACATGACCGTGCTCAGCGTCCCTGTGTTGGTGTAGCTGCCGAAGGCGCGGTCGGGAAACTTCGGCGCGCTCGGCTCTTTCCGAAGATGTCCGAGCGTCGCTCGCTCACGGACACGCGCTACTATGATTGTGTGATGGGCGCGTAAGAGGCTAGAGTAGGGGTAACTTTTGCGCGCGATCTGGCTATATATCACTTTGCATCTCTCTCGCACGCAGCCTACTTCTCAAGTATCATGCTGCCTTATGCACAGCTCACTTCTCATTATTTACTTGTTCCGTCTTTGTCACACGCAGCTCACTTCTCGAGGTCGTAGCAATAGTGGCGCCATCCCAGTTTGACCAGATTTTTGTAGCCACTTTTTTCAAGTCTCTCCATAAGAGATCGGACTCCTCCCACTCTAGCCTCCCTGAGTTTACGGGTAGAGCACGTCGCGTGTGGTTGCGTGAATCAGCGGTTATGTTTGGGTTTTGTTTACTTTTGATATCTATTTCCGTCTCTCTCACACAGCCTGCATCACTCTATAGCAGCGATCCTCGTGGTCACAAGTTGAAACAGTCGGTGCTTCAATAAGAGGCCATCCCCCACCCACCACTGAAATTTTGAGCGAGTTTCAAGACCTGTATGTAAGACCGTGCCCTTGGTCGTCTTCGTCGCACGGAACATCCTTCGCTTACAGCGACTCTAGCGGACGGCTTTGCCAAGAGAACCATCCCCCACCACTAGAGTTGCAAGACCCGTATGTAAGTCCGTGGTCTGAATCAGCCTCCGGAACTCGTCGCCGCCGCTAGGCGTTCTCCGTGCTGGCAGCACCGTAGACGGTGGATGCTTCTTGCACATGTTGCGTAAGCTCTCTCTCTTTTTTTACACCGTTTCAACATCACTCGTCAGAAAACCCGCGAAGCGTGTGTACGCGTCGTAGCTCGTCCAATCGTCGAATAGTCACGAAATTTTAATGAGTGGATGGACCAATGACGACTCGTGTGTACGGTAAAATCGCGCGAAAACGATGAGCTGCGGCGTATAACGGTTTTCCCGCCATTTTAATGGGATCGCTGATACATCGTAGTCGTCGGGAATGAAACGGTGACAGTGTTTTCGTGAAATAATATACTCCCAAATTGAAGGGCACGAAGAGAATTTCAAGAGTAATAAACGTCCCCACCTATCGAGTCGAACGGTAAGAGATACATTTTCATTCAGGTTAACGCGATCGAAAGCGTCCAACAAAAAAACACGTTTGATCTGTAGCGTTCCCGTGAAAAGTTGAACAATGTTTTTTTCATCCATCGCGCAAACCGTGGTCAGAATTCAATTTTCGAAGTTTTCCAATTAATAAATCCGAACCGGAAATTGCACGAATCGTGGCACTAACGATACTTGGGTTCGCATCGATGTCACAAATATTTCGTCTCGTTAATTTTACGATATTACAGGCCATGGCTACGCCCACGAGGGATTTTCTGCGTCGACCGGACGCCGGGCGTCGCAGGTCGGTGCGCCAGGCACTGGCGGTCATTCCGGACATGACCACCGCCAGTGTTTCACCAGGTAACTACGCCCTTTTCCAAAATCCTCCACCTGGAGTTCCAATCGTGTTTTGTAAGGTAATAACACAACGGTTTTGCTTCTACTCCCTCTCGCAGGGACGCCTCTAACGATGGAAGTCAGCACGATGGACAACGTCATGAACAGTAGATACAGTATGGATTCCTGGAGTCCGGCGCCCAGTCCCGACGAGCTGGTGATACAGAAACGCGGCAGAAGACGTAGAACGATAGTATGGTCGCCGGACGCTGATGCCAAGCGAGACAGTCTTTTCAGGTATCCGGAGAGCGAAAATTCGCCAATTTTTGGCACAGGTTCTTTCCGAAGCCGCATGGTCATTTTACTGGGCTGTTTTTTCGTGAAAATTAATGCTTCTAAGAAAATTGTTCGTGATGCTTTCAAACGTTTCGAAACTGTCGTGTGATCAACTTCTAATGATTCTGCAAGTTCAGCTAGCGTCTGACATGAGTCGTCATGAAGTAACGCCACCAATAGGGTATCGCACCCTTTTTTGAAACGTGTCTCCATTTGATCATAAGGTGGTAATAAACCACTGGAATTTTTATTTATATTTTATGAAACTGAGAAGTGCCATAAAAATGCATTTAAATTTTACATTTCAAAAGTCCGCGTGGAAACATTAGCCAACATGATGATTCGGTTTGTGACGTCACTTGCATGGTAAATGGCGATGCTGCGCCAATTGTGAAAACGTAAATTTTTTTGGTTAAAAGTCAGATACAAGCCTTATCATTGGTATGTTGTTCCTAAATATCAAAATACTAGTGTATAACACCGCAAAAGTTGTGGATTTAAATGCCAAATTATATAAATATGAGGAAGACTTCGTTAATCCGTGCGAGAAGCGATCCAAAGTCATAGTCCGAAAAAACTAATTTGTTCGTTTTGGAGTACAGATAACTATTTGAAAATTTGCAATTAACTATGACAAACGAGAATATATAGTTGTTGACGCTTTCTTTCACAGGTTAGAAAAGTATTTTTTTTTAAAATGGATTATAAAATTTATTTTGTGTTTTTATAAATCAAAACCATCATTATTCGATTGCTTATGGCGAAAACGACCTTATTTATACATTCTTAGTATTTTTCTTACATAGAGTAAAAAAACCCTATTCAACACATCAAAATCATTATTTTTGAAGCGTCCAAACCAATCCCTGCATGGTGTTTCCGACAAAGCATAGTTGCCGTAACGAAGCTAAAGTTTGCATTGGTGGAACACAACGAAAATTCTAAAAAAAAATTTTTATTTCCTCATTTCCATCATCTAGAATTTTTCTTACATATTGAAGATGAGAATCGCTAGTAAGGACTTTGAAAAATGTTTGAGTGATTTTGAAGGACTAAGCGTGCCGAAAAGAATTGAGCGATGAAACTTCCATTGCGTTCTAACGATGCAAACTTCAATATCATGTCGCCGTAAGTCTCAAGAAGTCTGTGTGCTTTAGCTGCAGATTTTTCAACAATAAAGTTGTGCAGTAAAATTCCCCGCAAATACTGTTTTTTTGGCACGAAATTTGACACGTTCACGCTATGAAAAAAAAAGTTTGTTACACTTCATTGAAATGACATACATCGAATTTGAGGCTTCCTTATGCTTCTGAAGAGAGTGTACTTTGGATAAGTGAAATCTCGGATAATAGGGAAAACGCAATAACCCAAAAATGTCTATTTCCGTCTTCTTCCGCAGATTCTTGCGTTTTATCCAAGATTCTCCGTATTATCCGAGGTTACACCTTGGATAATGCGGAGAACTCATTTTTAATCACGTTCCCTATGAATATCGGAAAATATCTAAATACCATTATTCCGACATTACAACTTCTTGATATCGAAAAAATGCCGGCAATAAAAAAGCTTCGATAGTTGAAGCTCGAACATCGGCCCAGCACGTGGAAAATTTGATCGTGTAGAACGTGGAATCTTTGTCTGCAGCTTGAGCTCGCGAGATCGTACGCCGTCCAAGAGTCCGTCCAAGTCCACGATAGTGCTGAGGAGCACGCCGCGCAAGAGGCTAATGCTGGGGGGCGAAACCAATGAACCGCTACTGGCGACGCCCGAGACGAAGAAGAAAAGTCTCGACAGTCAGAGATACACGGACGCCGGTTCCACCGGTCAGAAACAATTCAACGGTTCTCTGGTTAACGGCCTGAGGGGCTTGAGCCAGGAACAATTGGTCAAGGTTATTATGGACTTGATCTCGATGCAGGAGGACGGGGCACTCGGCAGGGACGACAAATTGCGCGACGTTGTTATGAAAAGAATGCCCATCGCGGATATTCAACCTCTGCGAGATAGACTCAGTACGCTCAGGCAAAACGTTTTCGCGAGTCTCGTTTCCTCGGACATCGACGCATCACCTTACGGTCGAGCTTACGTTCATCTGGATGCATACGAGGTACGTATTGGCCAGTGGTTTGGAATTTGACTAAATCGTTTGCGTATTGTCACAAAACTTGTTTATGCAGGCGGAAGGAACGGCTAATTCTGTATATTCGCGAACTTTTTCTTAGGACACAATAATGGGTATAAAGTCATGTGCGAATTTAACAATTTTTTTTTCGTATGAAAGAGTGATTCGCTCGACAAAATTAATTACACATCTATTTAGTATGAATATCAAGCTGTTCGACAACATATATACATTTTTTTCGATGTACAAAATGACCGACTACTAATATTTTCTTTTAATATCTAATATCATAATAATATCTAATATCTTGTTTTTAGGCGCTCCGCGGCGTGACATTTAGCATCCACAATTTTTTACCTAGAACAAAAAACAAAAATTCTCGTCAATCTACATTAAAATACCCAGAGAAGTACCTACGGAATTTAAAAAATATTGTTTTATTCAAAAGTTGTGGGTATTTGAACTTAAGAAATGAATTTTCAGTGAAAAATTCCGTTATAACTGCTCATAAACTGCTCATAAAATGAAAAGTTTTCGATTAATCAGAAATTCCGTACGTACTTCTCTGCGAAATGCAATTAGGAACATAATTTTTTTAATTTCAAGTAAATCGAGTGAAAATTGTTGAACTTATTTGTCACGCCAATTGGAAAAAAGCTGTTTTGAGAAGTCGGCCATTTTGTACATCGAAAAAAATACATATATATATATTTTCTGACAGCTTGATATACATACTAAATAGATGTGTAATTAATTTTATGAGTGAATCGCTTTTTCATACGAAAAAAAATTATTAAATTCGCACATGATTTTATACCCGTTACTGTGGCCTAAGGCCTTAAGGTAATTTTATCGCCAGGCTTCATCCATAGGATTTTCATAATCTTTTGTTGAGCTTCACTGCATATATTAATAATCGTCTCTGTAAAATGTCAGGGTCGGTTATCGACCTAATTACAGAGAAAAAAATATATTAAAATTTCGTGTTTTTGTCAAGGAATTCCGAGACGATATACAAAAACCCAATTTCCGGTCGCTACAAAAATGTATTTAATAGTGGGAATCCGTCAGATTCTTAAAAATAACCAGATTTACATATACTTGTAGTAATCCAATGCTCTCAGAAAAAATTACGCTTACTGACCTAATTTTTATGTAATATCAAGTTTAATTTGAACTTCCGGCATTGGATTTATTACCACTTGCTACGATAAAGAGACGTGACGGCAAGGCAACAGCTGAATGTAGTCCTCACCTCATCTCACTCATTCGAATTTGCACACATATTTCATTTTTAATCGACACATTTCGCCGGCACGAATTTTCTACGCTTTTTACCAGTCGTGGCCCGAATACAATGCTTTATATTTCCCGCACCTGACATTGTTTTGACAGATTGACGTTGAAAAGCATGGAGGTTAAACTCGCCTGGTTTAGTAAAAAGAGACGGAGATAGAACCAATGTTGCGAAATATCAAACCTAGAAATACTGCGCAAATCATTGGAATAACTATTTTTTCATTTTTCTAATTAAATGTGAGCATTCATTGAACATTTTACACATGGAAAATTTTAGTTACCAATTTTTTTGAATGCATGTGTTGAAAATATAAATTGTACAAGTCCCAAGTATGATCAGTGGTATGGCTAGTGTGAAGCAATAGGATTACCTTAACCATGCACACCGAGTTGTTAACGTTGCACAGCATTTCCACTGTACTTGTGTGGTACTTACGTTGTACTTTTATATCATGGCAATACCAAGCTACACCGTTGCTATAAAATTTAGACTTGAAGGAACACTTTTTAACATAGAAAGATGCCTAAGCTCATTGCTGAGTGGCCGTTTTACGCACGAAATAGTGTGAAAAAATGTTTAAAATGTTATGAAAAACTGTCAAGTCACTCAGTACATTACGACAATTTCGTCTCCTTTTACATTATGGCAATTGGGTGTCTCCCTATGTTGAAAAGTGTTTCTTCAATTGTAGATTTTACAGAAACGGTGTAGACGACCGATTTAAAATTTCGAGGGTTCATTCAGTATAGAACCAAGAATTTACTGTATACATTTGAATCGAATAGCAACATATTGACGATGCTGACGTTTGCTTCATTGGACTGCAACAAATTTAATTTCTTTTGGCAGATTTTGCCTACAAAAATCCTTTAACCTCCCTTTTTAAGATATTTAGTTAGCGTTCTACATTTGAAATCTATAAAAAAGATCGCCTATAATAATGAAAATATGGAAAATCAAATTCAAGACGGAACTTTCGTTGCTTTTCAACAAACTTCAACACCATACATATTGTCAGTTGTCCCGAAACTCCTTAAGAGGTCAGGCTACTGTCACGACCCAAAAAAACAGATTAAAAAAATTAATTATGAAGAAATAAGTAAGATGATTCAAAAATCGTTTGGACATTTTTATGTGCATGTACATAACCAATGTTGTGTACCAAATTCCATTAATAAATATGAATAATTAAAGAAGTTAAAACAATCCCGCGAAGGACGAGTTTTTTCTTAATATAGATAATATTGCCTACGATTTAAACGAGCTTTTTTGTTATCGTGTTTCAATGAAAAAAGAAAGTTAATTTGTATCGATTTTTTTAGGAAACATATTGTTATTAACTAATGAAAGAAATGTGAAGAAGTAATACGTTTGTCAAGATCAAAATAGTATTACACTGAATGAGTGTACTGAATTTCAAGTCAATCTGTTCTTAGTTGTCGCGAAATCGTGTACATCGTTATGAAAAGCATAGTTTCGAGAATAAAGGCGTTTAAAGTTTTACTAGCAGTTTTATCGTTGTAATAGTAAGTTTACCTTCAAACTTCGGTTCCTGCACCATATTGTGGACCTTCCTTTTCAATTTGAGTTCCCTGAAGCCACGAACCAGTGTTGGTCATTTTCACACTAGCCTAACCCCTTAACCTTCCGTTGACACCCTGGGTTATTTTGATCTTGACTAATTCTAAATTGAATGCTCACTTCCCAATATTGAGAATTTTCGATAGTTTTTTTACAACAATTCCATATATTTTCCGAATTCCAATTATGCAAACATATTAAGAGGTGTTGAAAGTGTATTGCTGAATTTAAAAAATAAAAACCGTCCGGAGGCTTGTTAATGGCAGGTGGATGAAGTATCATCCGGGTCAAACTGACCTGGTGTGTCAAAGTCGTGGCCAGAGATAAATGTGACAAGGGAAGATTAAGACGAAATAACACGCTGAAAAATTTCACAATATGATATGAAATATGATTCACAATATGATATGATATAATATGAAAAAAATTCACAAAATGAGTTGTGAATTTCTTCAAGTTGAAGAAAATGAAAATCGAATTCACGACAATTATATTAAAATTTACACCACAAGTGAGTCCTTACGTGTTTTGAGAGAAAACATTGTGTTCAACTCAACAAGTATGAACTCACTTTTGGTGTACATTTTAATCCAATCATTGTGAATTTGATTTTAATTTGTCTTAAATACGTAAAAATTGACAGCTTATTTTGTGAGTTTTTTCGTATTTACAATTTTTTGTAAATACATTTGCATTCACAGTTTTTTATGTGATTTTTTTTTAATTCACAGGATTTTTTGTAAATATTCACAATTTTTTCTGTAAATTTATTCGTATGTTCAGAATATTTGTGAATATAATTGTATTTGTATGCATGCATGTGAATACAAATAAGTGAAGTATGAATAAATTTGTATTTATATTCACATGAAAATCACTATGTGAATAAATTCGTATTCGTATTTATAAATAGAATTACGCCCAACTCTGCTTAGAGTAAAAATTCGTTAGAAAAGAAGTGACACACTGTACCCCACCTTCCCCTACTTTATCCGAGTAGGCAACACACGCATTTTGTTACAATTATCAACAATTATCTACAGGATAGTTTTCGGAACATTTCTCAGTTTTTCTTTCACGGAATGCAACGGTTCGAGTGCCAAAATGCGGATTTCTATCGTGGCTCGGTCGAGTTGCTGCTAACTTTACGACTACTTTAACTGAAACTTCATTTCGTAATCTTTAGGGTCACAGTGTCCCCGTGCTGCGTTTTACTGTAATTTTAATTTCGAACACACGAATATCCGCGAGGTGTAGGCGCTTCCTCCAGTTATAAGACATCGACCGTCAGAATTCCAAGTCATTCGGTTTTAGTAAAAAATTTCAAAAACAATTTACGGATTCTTCTACCGGCGAAATTACGTGTTATTTCGATCTAGGATAGAAATTTGACCGTTAACCTGTACAACATTACACTACTTTAGTGAATTTTTAATTCGTGCGTTTCATGCCAGCATCTCGTTTGGGAGGACTTCGATCAAGGTTTCTCCTTTTATTCGTCGTATCTTCTTTACGGTTTCTACTAAGTTTCACGATTACCAATCATTATATATTTCTTCACCCAGAAAGCCGTGATGGAACAGGGCCATAAATTGATCGATTCTCAGCATTGGACGGCCACGATGCAATACGTATTTGCCGCTTGGGCCATCACCAAGGATCTGCCGGAATGGGATAGTCAGGATCGTGAAAACACAACGAAAAAGTGCTTTCGCGGATTGGCCAAATTTTGCAAACAGGCACTGCGAAATGGTAATTTCGTCGCGTCCACACTCGACGTGTATTACAAAAAGTAAGTATCATTGTCTCTCCAACGATCTGTCGCAGCATCTTCCACGCTTTCTTTCTCTTTTCACGTCATCTTTTCTTCTTCCTGTTACAGACTAGAAACGATGATACCTGACTGCGAGGACTTGAAAATTTGTCGTCGAACAGCGGAAGAGGCGAAACTTTCTGTCTCCTAAGACACGAATCAGAATGAACGTTTATGGAATATTCATACATATATATATATATATACAACGTATATGCACTATATATGTAATATCGATACGGAAATTTTTACAATACGTTGGACGTTGGGGAGTCGGATATTTGATCCTTGAATTTATCTTCCTCTCTGGAATAACTATATCGAAATATCGTAAAGAACGCGAGTCGCCAGCCTCGGTATAGAGGCCATTTACACGACCGAAAAAACATCACAGACGTGTGAAAAAAAAATGTTACGGACCAAGATTACTGTCGGATTGTTTCACGTTGAATGACAAAAAATTTAATCAACACGGACCAGTGTATTTAGTGTTGTTTACCAGTGCAGTTAAGATTTTAATGACGAAATAAAAAAGTGTCATTATTTCTTGTTTAATATCTAGGATAATTCGGCAATTATTCTGCCTGTTAAATTATTTAATTATTACCGTTGTCATTGCTTGACTAAGTATTCATGCCATGTTCCCGAGAAAAAAATAGACACAGCAAACGAGATTATAAAGTGTTCTGTTGCTCAAGTTTTTGTACCGAGTAATAAAGCTTCATCGAATTTTAATCCTTTTTCAGTGTGCGCGAAAATAGACAGGTGTTTTTTTTTAAGTTTCTTGTAGATTTGATATGTCTGATATTTAACCCTAGAACTCGTATACGAGGTAGAACTATAAATTGACACTATCGATTGGGGACCGTGATCACAATTAAGTTTCACTATCTGGCTGTGAGGGCATGCCAGCAGTGGTTGGGGTAGAATATCCATAAGTCGAATTGCCATAACCGAATATCCATAAGTGAGTATAGAGTAGAAATGAGTGCCAGAAATGGCGGGAGGTAGAGTAGAGTAGAGTGCGTATAGAGTAGAAATGAACCCAAACAAACCCAAACAAACTGACTATATTTGTCTACTTTCCGCCATTTCCGGCGCTCATTTCTACTCTATACTCACTTATGGATATTCAACTTATGGATATTCGACTTATGGATATTCACTTATAGATATTCGACTTATGGATATTCACTTATAGATATTCGACGACAGTGGCCAGCGGTGATATCCGTTCCTCGCTGGTTGTCGAGCAAAACGATTTTCAAGCGCGTCTGAGATTACCCCAGTCTAAAGTTCCGGTTGGCGTTTTGTGGCGGTAAGAGAAGTTTACTTTGTTTACCAAAATCAATATATTTTACATATTATTGCGTAATTTGAGGGCAAATGGTCTTAAATATAACCTAAGGCCATATATTTTATATAATTATATTATATCATATCTGCGCGACAGTAGAATGAGCTATACGTACGATTGTTTGATATTCATGTTTTTATTTGCATCATGAATATTAATTATATACTGTTTTCTCAATAAACCAAGTGAAAAATATACGAAAATTCCTTGCAAACGATTTTGTTTGTTGCGTTTCCATTGACTTTCTTCATATTTACACATTTCGAATTTTCCCATTTTCATATCCCAAAATAAATATACGTCTCGAACGAATATAGTTCTACTAAGTTTTTTTCAGTAAGATCAATGTATTTTCTTTATATCGCCGCGCGATGTTTGAGGAACTTAGGAAAATAGTGTTTTTTGTTTGAAGAATGCTATTTTCGGTGATTTTCGGTCTAAGTCGGCGTTTCAACCAGTTTTTTACTAAATACATATTAATTAAATCGAATTTGCCTTGCTCCATTCTCTTCCTCATTGAAGAATGAAGAGATTCATGTACTGATGTTTCTCTTTACTGCTCAATGGAGTAATTTGCCTGTAAGAAACACGTAGGATGGGTATCTGCCCCAGTCATGAGTAGAAAACATGATACATGAGTTCCAGGGTTATTTTGCCAAGGATTAACCCTGCGCGGTTGTACTGGGACGATTTCGTCCCAAGCGAAATTTCGGTTTGAAATTCCTGGCGATTACTAGCAATTTATAGCAACAAATATAATAACTTTTGTACTTAAACAATCGTGGTTTCACATTCTAGAAGGATTCAAGAGTATTTGTGAGTTTTTTTGTGGTTTTCGAGAGCGGTTTAACACGTTAAAACGTCGCCGATTGGTCGTAAGTAGACAATTTATATGAAAATTCCGGACTCGAAACTTTGAACGCGTTTTTCTCCAAATGTCGTTTTCCGAAACGGTCTACACTCTCAATGGAAGAGTTTCAAGCTATCCGTCTCATATTTTGACACATCATTCTTCATCTTGCTATGGACGCTCTTTTTTTAATCTTCATTTTTGTTTAACGAAAAACTCGAAAAATTAGGCTAGTGCCAATACTTTTTTTTTCAAAACGCCGCCATTTTGTCAATGTTTATAAAAAAACCGCCACCGCAAGTAGCGGCTTTCATACTGATAAATAATCTTTTTACAAATTTTGTTTTAGATAGTATTTACGGCCACAACCGTGTACACGGTGAAGACTCCTTTTTTTGAAGACATTTTTAACCGGGTTACAACTGTAAAAAAAAAAGTTTAAACATTTACTTTTCGCCCTGCATGAGTGCTTTGATTTAACATAAAAAAATCAGTCTGATTAGCGTATTTTAACCATCGAAAAAAAAATCGCGGAAATCAGTCATTTTTCGACCCGTTACACTGTGATGATCTTATGAGGCCGGAGCCTTAATTAGAAGTCCGAAACATCGTTTTTTTCCTGCTTAAACCGATAGATAAACTATCCAAGGGTATATTTACACATTACAGAAGGCGATTGTATATATTTCCGAAGATACAAGGAGAGAAGTGATCAATATTTGATATTGCTATTTCTTCCTACTCAAAACTTCGAATCGTCTTTTCTCCAGTTTTCATTTTCACGATTTTTCCAAATTGGCGAGCGTGATAGCAAAAAAACTAAACGACCCATTGAATCAAACCAACGTTTATTTCAATCAGTACGAAAATCTCTTCTAAGGGAATTTAAAAAGTCGTTGAAAAAGTATTTTCATATCATTTTTATAGCAAATTAAAGTGTTTTTTTTACACATTTTTTTCAAACCCCAGAAAAGTTATAATTTCACAATTTTCTCAGCTTTTCCTTAATTCACCCAGAAGAAAAATATATTACAATTGAATATTTTATTAGTTTTTTTGTTTCAGTAAAAAATTACGAGCTGCATATTTCCCGTCGATTGAGGACTGCAGTGGCAAGACGCACATGGAATAGGCTGATAAATGTGCAGCATTTATTGTTTCATGTTGAACATTTTTTTATACATTTCAAATATACATGAAAAGATACCTCAATGTTTACTGGGCTCACTTGTTTTTTTCCCTTCTGAAAAAATTCTCGAAAAAACGCTTTTTTGGACCTAATTGAGGTTCCCGCCTTAATAAACATTGTTGATGTTATGCAAATTTGATATCTGGATATGGCGCTGCGTGAAAAGGAGAGGTCAACAAGATGCAGGTCTACGCTAGAAAATCGTTCTGTCCTATTGCTCCCTCGTTTTTAAGACGAAATTTTAAGTCCCCATCATCAACATCTACGCGATAGGTTTTGGAATTTTTCTC
This sequence comes from Ophion ellenae, assembly GCA_963210295.1. Taxonomy (NCBI): domain Eukaryota; kingdom Metazoa; phylum Arthropoda; class Insecta; order Hymenoptera; family Ichneumonidae; genus Ophion; species Ophion ellenae. Next base: position 15,128,398 of record OY723392.1, read on the forward strand.
AGTTTCCATAGAATGCAATAGTTCGAGTTTCATAATCCGGTTATTTTTTGTCTTGGCTTGGTCGATTTTCCCTTCAATTTGCGATCAGTTAATGCGAAAATTCAATTCCTAATTTTTTTAGATTACAATTTACAAAGAAATTACCCTGCAATTTTTTTCTCAAAGTTACGAATTCCGAGAGGTGTCGGTCCTTCGGTAATCAGATAGCAACTGTGAAAATTTCAAGTGATTCCGACCAGTCCTACTCGACAGAAGTTCCGAAAACGTATTATAAAAAAATTTTACCCGCGGTATCGTGTGTCATTTCGTCTAACTGAAGATTCCGTTAGAATCGTAGACAAATCACAGATGATGAAAAACAAGATGCAAATTATTTATTGCGCACTGCTACCTCATAATGATTCCACATCCAAAAAGCATCCACCATGAGAGGAATAAGCCACAACCCGATGCTCGACTCGCTCATCGAGGGGCTTCGAAAGTGTTCTGAAAAATCACGAGGAAACAGCGCCCAAATTTTCATTCACAACTTTCTCTTCTTTTTATGAAAAAAAAAAACAATTTATTCATTCGTCATATATCGCGCGTTTTTACATAATCTGGTCGATATTATTTTCAAAGGCACACATTTTATTTTTATTTTATTTTTATAAATCATAATCTTTCGTCAGATTTCGTCGAGGTTGTCAGCCGCCACGCGTATATTATAGTTTATTGCCACGTGAATATTTTACCCGTTTGTTTCGTGTTTTTTTTCTTTAAACCATTTACATTGGTGGTCGCGAGGGTAAAATTATTTTCTACGTTACGCGTAACATCATTTCCTTTTCTTCGTAATAAAATTTCTTAATAATTCGGGATGCGTCGGTGTCGCGACTGACTAAAATTACAATAATACCGTTACAACGTAAATGTTCTATTGGCAAGTTTAGAGAGATAAACAGAGACGTTGAAGTAAGCGTTTCGCATGATGAAGTTTGCTTAGTGGAAATGCAATGAAATTTCCTTGTTCAATTTCCCGATATTATTTTTGACGCATCTAGGTTACGCATGTTACTGGCGCGTTTTTTAAGATCCTTATTAGAGGCGCATACCCTGCAAGCTTTGAAACAAGTTTTTGGACGATAACAAAATAAGGAACTAAAAGACCATAAAAGCATTTCCGTTGCGTTCCAACGAAGCAAACTTCAACACGATCTTCGTTTGCAGCAAACATTTCTCAAATCCACGGAAAATCAGCGGATTTGACAAATTTCGCGTAAAAAGAAGTAAAAACAAACGAAAAAAAAAAAACGAAACCCGTGAACAAACGCATGCACAATTTGACTTCATCTAAACAAAAACATTTAGGTGAAACAAAAATGTTATAAAGATAAAGTTCACGTTCGTTCTTGCGTTCTCTTTGCACTTACCAGCGCACGAATCGTATACAAAAAAAAATTTACGAAAATGCACGAGACGATTCGTAAAACTGTGATATTTTCACTCTGATATTGTCCGAGCCCCGAAGAATGTTTTTTCCCGCGAGGCTGTTCATAAAATTCTCGGCTTATTGAATAGAATTCGAACCTGTACGTTTTCAGAAGCATCTAGTAGATACACGCGTGAAAACGTTCGAATAGGCACGCGAAATTACATCCTCCATTGTTCAACAGACGTACGCGCAATTGTTAAAAAAAAAAACAATAACAACAAATTAAAACTTCCGTATTCTATGCGAGAAAAAAGAAAAAATATCGTACAATTCATGGGTCACGGTTAGCAAAGGATTCGATTGTACAATTTTTTCTTCCACAATGGGGCCGCTTAAAAACTCAATACTCGTTACTATAAGATAACGCCAAATCGCAGATCCTATTTTTCGTATCTTCGTATCTTTGCTCGCGCGACTCGGCTGACCCACGTGGCGTCATTAAATAATAATAATAATAATAAACATTAAAATACACACTATTTAAAAAATACCTAATAAGATAAAGCTGCAAATTGAATACTGTGGTGATAAACGTTTCGGATATTGTGAGAAACTCTTGCAGATAGTTTGACGGGCCTCTCAGTCTGCTTTCGCCGGTTGAACTCTCGGATATAGCTGTAATTGAGAAGAGAAAAACATAGATTATGGGTTAATTTTTATAATGGTACGATTTATTTTCACGAGTAAGATAACGTGATGTCAAAGTTTGCACCGTTGGATGGCAATGCATTTTTTACAATTGCCCAAATTGTTTTGGTTGATTTACGCTACGCGAATCGTTTGTGTGTTTTTCAGGATCTTCATTAGAGATGCAGACTAAAAAATCAGAAAATATTTGGGTAATGATACTAATCATGGAATACAGAACGCCAAGGGGGAGATACTTTTAAGCGAGGAAAAAAATTGCTGATTTTCATGATTTTTTTAACAGAAAAATTTCTTCACCATTTTTGCGACTTCGGGTATGTTTTATTACAACTTTTGGCTATTACATGATACTTTTTATTAACCTTCAAAAATGGCGGAATCTTTTAAACTACATTTTCAAAACTGGCGTGACGTATAGCTAAAAAACTAATCGACCGATTCTGATGAAATTTGGTACAAATATTTCTAGCCTTATTATCTAAAACGTGAGTCTAAAGCTTTTTTGAAAGTATAAAAAAAGGATTTTCGATTGCAAAATGTAGCTATTTTGTTCGGAAAATTCAATCTTTTTGTTTCGAAGCGAACCGTTTTCAACATTTTCAACATTTCTTACTTTTTCTTAGTTCATATTCTGCGTATGGGTCTTAATGGAAGGTAAATTTTCGTTGGTTTTTTTTTCAGATTAATCCCGCAGACGCTACGTGACACGCCGTCTTACAACATCCCCTGCAACCCATTTACAAAACCGTGTTACACCTCCGCTATTTTCAAAGACTAATAAAATAATAAAAAAAATGCCATGTAATAGCCAACAGTAGTAATAAAACATACCTTAAGTCTAAAAAATGGTGAAGGAATCATTCCTTTAAAAAAAATCATGAAAATCAACCATTTTTTCCTCGGCTAAAGGTATTCCCCCCTTAAAGGAGGTTCCTACTTTGTTGGGGCAAAAAAAAACTTTTAGTGGACAGTTCAAGAAGAACTTTTTGACGAAGAAGTAGGTGTACTCTATGGTCATGGCATAGCAGATTAAGGGGTCTCCTCACTTTAGACGCTAAAAAAGGCTATTTTCATGATTTTTTTTTATATGTTTATATTATATATATTAATATAAAAGTTGTTACACTTAATAAATACACTTTTGAAATACATTTTAAACAAAATTGTATTTATGTAACCCAAACAAACTTTAAACGCGTTTTTCTCGAAACAACGGTTTTCTAGTAACGGTTTGTAGTAACTGATAATTTTGAGTCTCGGATGTCTCGGAATATTGGTGACGATAATTGATGGCGAATTATTGAATGGATTTTTATACAATCGTCCCGGGAATTAATTTCACGATTCTGCTCTAACAATTCGCTGCAATTGAGCAAGCGCTTTATGAAATTTTTGACTTGTCTGTAAACATTTGTCTTGTCTAGAAACATGTTCATGAATGTTAATGGGACATGTTTTTGTACGGATGTATTGCAAGCTCCCTGCGATTGTAAAAAATTCGCTTTTATATGTTGCGCAAGATGTCGCAAAAATTATTGCTTTGTTTGTTTCTACGATAATTACCACTGCGGTTTTTGTATATAATTATTATATGAATAAAAATGGAATTTTTCCTAATCGACTTTGTTATTCTCATTAAAAACCCAATGTTCCTCCTCATATACTCTACAATGACAAATAAAAAACCCTCCGTTATGAATTGTTTTATTGGGAAAAAAAGAAAATAATTTTAAAAAAATGAAAATAATTTTAAAAAAATAATGTAGGGATGAGAAACGTTTTGAATAATTGTTGGGATAACAAAAAAAAAGAAAAAAAAATATCCGAAGGAGGAATCGAACCCGAGACCTCCGGCGCAAAAGACCGAGCCCTAACCGTCTAGACTAGACGGCGCCTCGACAAGTGCCTGACATTTTAAACTCATAAGACGCCTAAAAAACTTTGAATCGATTTTTCTCGGAACTTTCTGAGTAGTGCGTCCTACATTAACCACGTGAGTTTAACGTGAGAGTAAAAAGTTTTTAAGCTATCCGTCTTAAATTTTGACAAAACATTCTTCACGCCACTATCTGTTTTGTTATAGAAGCTTTTTTTGTTTTGAAATCTTCATCTTTTTTTAACGAAAAACTGTGGGAAAAATAGACTAAATTCGATACTTTTCTTTCAAACTTCCGCCATTTTGTCAATATTGATTTTAAAAAACCTCCATAGTAAGATCGCGGCTTCCATACTGATTAATAATCTTTTCATAAAATTTTATTTCAGATAATATTTACGGCCACAACCGTGTACACCGTCAGGACACCTTTTTCCGAAGACATTTTCAACCGTTAAAAAAATAAATAAAAAATGTACGTTTAAAAATTTATTTTCCGTTCTTTCTGCGAGCTTTAATTTGACATGAAAAATCAGAGTGATAGCGTATATTAGCCATCGAAAAAAAATCGTGCAAATCAGCTATTTTTCGACCCGTTACACTGTGATGATCACTAAGGCCGAAGCCTGAATTAGAAGGTCCGAAAAATCGTTTTTTTTTTTTACAGAGGCCAATTGTAAATATTTTCAAAGATACAAGACCAAAAGCAGAGAAGCGATTGATATTTGATATTGATATTTTCTCCTATTGAAAACTTCGGAGCGCGTTTTCTCCAGCTTTCATTTTCACGATTTTTCCACCTTGGCGGGCGTCATAGCAAAAAAACTTAAAGACCTATTGAATCAAACCAAAGTTTATTTTCTTCAGTATGAAAATCTCTTCCAAGTGAATTGAAAAAGTCGTTGAAAGAGTCTTTTTAAATAATTTTCGTAGCACGTTAAGGGGAGGGTAGGAATTTCAGCGTGAAAAAACCCTTATTTGCGAATTTCTTTCATTTATATGGATAGAGTAAATTTATTGAATGCATTGTTAAGTGTCATTTCAAGAACATTCCGTGAAATTTGTACGCGAAAATATCAACAAACAAGCCGGTGCCGCGTTTTTCTCGAAATCACTTTTTCAAAGTCCGTCTTCACTGCCATTTGAAAACTACATGACTGATTTATTTCAAACTTGGTACACACTTTCTACATATAAAATACCTCCCCCCAACGGTTAGTTTGAGATTTTTTTTACATTGAGGGGGTTTTCCACACCGAAAATGACCGAATTTTTTGTGAAAAATAGCACTTTTCACTTTACATGACCACCAAAAAATTTAGAAATGAAAAAAAAGAAAATATCAAAGACCGTTGGGAGAGGATTTGGTGATACTTTGACTAAATTTTAATGGTACTCGATTCCAGATAATTTCCAGCTGAGATACAGTGAACACCGCAAATCGTGTTTTTCCAAAGGCGTTCTTGGAAAAGCTTTGTCACCGGCATGTTTGTGGACATTTTCGCGTACAAATTTCACGGAATGTTCTTGAAATGACACTTAACAATGTACAAAAGCTTTCGATAAATTTACTCCATCCATATAGATGAAAAAAATTCGCAAAAAAGTGTTTCTTTAAACACATTTTTTTTTCAAACCTGAGTAAAGTTATAATTTCACGATTTTTTCAGCTTTTTCTTAATTCACCCAGAAGAAAGATATATGAAAATAGAAAATTTGATTGGTTATTTTATTTCAGTCAAGAATTACGAACTGCATCTTTCCCGCCGATTGGGGACTGCAGTGACAAGACGCAAATGGAATAGGCTGATAAATCTGCAGTCATTTATTGTTTCATGTTGAAACATTTTTTTTATACATTCCAAATATACGTGAAAAGATACCTCAATGTTTGGCAGTATTACGATATCTGTGGCCCCTAATTCTGACCACGCAGTCTTCATATTTGACCCAAAATAAGACTTTTTTCAAGAGTGGTAAAAATCGAAATTCCACCGTTAAGGGGGTGAAACGGAGGTTTCAAAGTTTATATGAGACAACATATTTTTTGGTCAGATTTGCTCGAAACTCGGTATAAATACACTCCAATACAAATAATTACACATGTATTTGTTTGGTATATTTATGCCAACTGAAACAAACACAGTTAAGGGGCTAAAAAAGTACTACTTGACTGTCTACACGCACCAAACACAGAGGAAAACATCTAGTGTTCTATATCAAATCAATTTAGTAAGTTTCAAGTAAATCTGGTGAAAAAATATGTTTTCTCTTATCAACGTTAACACTCCCGTTTAACCCCCTTAAAGGTTAAACTTCATAAATTGTTGAAATACGTGTTTAATTATTTGTATTTTAGTGTATTTATGCCAAGTTTCAAGTAAATCTGACAAAAAAATATGTTGTCTCATACAAATTTTTACCCTCCCGTTTAACTCTCTTAAGGGTCCACTTTTAGGAAATGCTGAAATACGTGTTCAATTATTTGTATTGTAGAGTATTTACACCAAGTTTCAAGCAAATCTGTCAAAAAAAATATGATGTCCCATACAAACTTTAAAACCCCTGTATCAACCCCTTAAGGATCGAATTTCGATTTTTACCACTCTTCAAAAAAGTCTTATTTTGGGTCACATATGATGGCTGCGTGGTCAGAATTAGGGGCCACAGATACCGTAATATCCCCCAAGTTTAATCATCTGACTTTTTTTTTCCGTTCTAAAAAAATTCTTGAAAAAATACTTTTTTTGGACCTTCTAATTCAGGCTCCGGCCTTAACGTGCGTCGTTCGCTCGAAAAACAACTATATATTGTATACGAGTACACCGCAGCGGTGGCATGCAATGGTAGGCAGTGACGTAATGGCAATGTCAAAACCAACGGAGCAACAGATGTGCGGAGTTTAAATTTTTGCAGGGTGTGTCATTCCGTCTCAAGAAGAATCTTCGTTGCGTTCCAACGACGCAAGCTTCAACACGACGGGATAATCCTCTTACCGGGCGTTGATTAATCGTCTTGGATACTTACGCCCAATAAATTTCGGGGTACATAGCCCTCCCGATGTCCGAGTTTGCTCCACCACCATTCTCTCTCGTTATCGTCGCCTTTGCGAAGTATAACCAGCGAATCGCCATTTTTCAGTGTCAGCTCGTCGCTGTGCTGCGCTTCGTAGTCGAATACCGCGTAGACTTGTCCATTATTCATAATGCCCAATTTCTCCTGAACACCTGCGCGTAGAACACGAGTTTTGGAGAAAAGTAATCTTTGGGAAAAATGCAAAAAATGACGAAGAAAAAAAAGGCGGACGATAAGACGATTAACTCACTGTACAAATATTCGGAACATCCGTCGAAACCCTCTTCGTCCTCTTCGCATTTTTCCGCAGCAGTCTCGTGATCCGAGAGTGTCGTAGCGAATATACAGGCACCGTGCTCCACGAGAAATCTAACCATCGCGAGATTGTTGCAACTTGCGGCACAATGAAGAGGAGTCCTGTAAACATTGAATCGGAAAAAAATGAAAAATTGATTTTTTTGAGGCATGGTTTACATGAAAATAGAGTTTAACGAGACGTTTGTCCGACATTTTTGTCTACAGCGATAGTCTATCTTTATACGTATAACGGGTATAAAATCATGTGCGAATTTAACAGTTTTTTTCTTATGTAAAAGTGATTCACTCATAAAATTAATTACACATCTATTTAGTATGAATATCAAGCTGTTAGAAAATATATCTTTTTTGTTTCGATATACAAAAGGGCCGACTACTAATATATTCTTTTGTTATCTTTTTTTTAGGCGCTCCACGACGTGACATGTATCATCCACCATTTTTGACCTAGAACAAAAAACAAAACTTCTCGTCAATCTACATTAGAATACCTAGAGAAGTAGGTACGAAATTAAAAAAAAAATTATTCAAGAGTTGTAGGTATGTGAACTTAATAAAGGAATTTTCAGTGAAAAATTACGTTATAACTGCTCATACGCTGCTCATAAAATGAAAAGTTTTCGATTAATCGGAAATTCCGTACGTACTTCTCTGCGAAATGCAATTTGGAACATAACTTTTAAATTTGAAGTAAATCGAGTAAAAATTGTTGAAGTTATTTGTCACGCCAATTGGAAAAAAGCTGTTTCGAGAAGTGTCGAGTAGTCGGTCGTTTTGTACATCGAAAAGAAAATTCTAACAGCTTGATATTCATACTAAATAGATGTGTAATTAATTTTATGAGTGAATCATTTTTTCGTACGAAAAAAATGGTTAAATTCGCACATGATTTTATACCCGTGGTCTAAGGCCTTAATGTATGTAATTTTATGCGCGATTAGATAGGCAAGACGTTCACGTTAGGGGTGATGTAATTTTTTGGCTATTTAGCACCATGCTGAACCATTTTTAATAACGGTTCAACGCTAACTCGACCTTTGTAAACATTTAGAAAAAAAAAACCCATCTTGCTCATCGTAAACCATATATATTCAATACGCTGCATTGGGGTTACATTGATAAAAACTTTGTTTTGTTTTTAAATTCAAATTACGAAGTTCCCGAACGCGACGAAATTTTTTTTTTACGGTTGGCAAGCCTGATTGTCTCTCTACGTCATCGCTCAGACGCAGCACGAACAAACTGGTTTAAGTGACCGTAAGAATACAAAACACGTAAGCAATGTACTTAAACTATTCTTTATGCTCGAATAACTTAAAAAATAACAAGTTGAGTGTTGCAATTACATGTTTTTGGTAACAATCATCTTGTCAGATGTTTATTAAACTACCCTATTATGCTTTGTTGTGTTGCATAACCTCAAAAACTTATTTTATGGGCGACAGTTGTTTCGTTGGGGTGTCTTCGATCACATCGATGGGGTAACATTGATCATTGATTAATTTCACCCTACTCATTAACTTTATTGCTAGTCTCGGATTATTCTCAGGGATTTTCGTCTTTTGATAATTTGTTTAATTGTAGATTTCAATCGTAGGTTAAGAAATGTTCCGAACGTGTTTATTAAGAACATTTCTTAACCTACAATTCTGTACCAAATCACACTAATTGTAAGACAAAAAAAACATATTGTTATTTGATATGTTTTGTCTTACAATTAGTGTGTCTTGGTACGTGACTTAGTTTAAGTGAAACATGTTCTTAATGAAACCAATGTGATCTCGTTTTGTGATTTAGATACCTAGGTAGACACAAGTATTGCAACTTGTTTTTGCTAGTTTTTTAGTGTTTCGCAGTTTATGGGTGTGTAACCGCATAAATAAATATAAAATACCAGTTGTTTATCAATACAGTTGATTTTGAAAAGTAAAGATGTGATATTTGTTCGATCAAAGTAACCCCAAAACAATAAAAATCGTTATAACTTTCGATTCCGTTGACCGTTTTTTTTTCTCCTTTAGGAAAAGTACTTCTTTATGGGGTTACTTCCGATTCTCATTAAGGGGTTAGGTGGGTTCGAAAATTTCAAAAGAATCCATTTTTTTAATTAATTTCATTATCTAATAGTACAATATGTCTAGAATATTCTCCCAAGGTTTTAAGTCAATCGGAGTAGAAGTCTAGAAGAGAGAGAGAGCTTTCGGAAATTCCCCCTATTAAAAACACCGGCCGGGAGCAACGCAGGTATATCGCATTTTCCTCAAAACACTATTTTTGAAGTTGGTGAACACGATTTCTCAAAAACTAATGCGCCGATCTTGTTGAAAGTTTGCACACTTCTTCAAAATAGCATTGACTAGTGATGGAACGACGGTTTTTTTTCGATTACAACTAATTTGACAAGGCTATACGTAGTGTAAATTGTACCAAAAATTAAACTATTTTGCATACAACTCTGCCAAAAATTCAAATTCCAATTTGTTTAAAAATGTACCAAATTGTACCAAAAATTGAACTATTTTGCATACAACTCTGCCAAAAATTTAAATTTCAATTTGTTCAAAAATGCTTGGTTCAATCACCAGCTATACTTATCTATTAATAGAAAAACCTTGGTTTTTTAATTTCAGATAAAGACTGCATTTCCCAAATTTTTGGATGAATTTTTTGAAAACATTGTTGTAATGTTGCTCTTTTATGTGCTTAACATTTTGAATAAAATAATTTATATATTATATTTTTTTTAATAGAGAAAATATGCTTTTTCTTTGGCTTCGAAACCCATGTAACCCCTTAAGAAAAAGAGGAGTATCAAAGTAACCCCAATCTCAGGATAACTTTGATCACGACTAATTGTTTTGTCTCATTTATTTTTCAATATTTTAAATTGTAATTTGGAAGATAAAAAGAAAGTTGATGTTTCCATTAAATTTTTTTTGCAATATTATTTAAAGAACTATATTGATTTTCATCTCAAAATTGATCAAAGTAACCCCAATCCACGGTATTGAACCATCACGGTTGGATGAAAGATTACGAATCTTGGCTGGCGAATGAAGAACATTGCTGCCAGCCTCAATGTCCGCGAAGCTGCAACTATTTCTGCTATTTCGGCAATACTTAATATTAATTAATGGTAATAATAAATAATCTCGTGATATAAATATAATTAGGAAAAATGATAAATGACTCAACATTCTATTTTAAGTTGTACAAAACATTCGCTGACGCAAATTTTTCATAAAAATCATCGATAATCCTTTCATCTTTTTCAAGTTGGTAGTAACACAAAAGTTTTTCTTATTCACGTAACAAAAATATAAAAATTCATAATTTTGCCCTTTAATTAGATATTTTATGAAAAATAATCATCTACAAAATAAATCCATTTCACGTAAGTATTTTTTTAAGGTTCATTGAGAAAAAATCATAAACCGTAATTTAAGTCAAATCGACCGCTCCAACGTCCTTAAGGGGTTAGGCTACTGTGGATGTGACGAACACTCGTTTGTCGCTTGGGGCAACTCAAATTAAAGAGGAGCACGGAGGCTGCAAGGGGGCTGCACATATGGTGCAGCTATCGCTGATTGAAGGAAACTTATGATGACAACCATAGAACTGCTTGTAAAACTTTAAACGCGTCTTTCTCGAAACTTTGCTTTTCAAAACGGTGCACACGATTTCTCGACATCTAATCAACGGATTCACTTAAAATTTGATACAGTTATTCAGTGTAATAGTAGTTCAGACTAGACCGACGTTTTTCTTAACATTTTTTTATCAGTTATTAACAATAGTGATGTTATTTTTTCACGAAAAATTGAAAAATAAAATAAAAATTTTGTTTTTGCTGATTGAAACGCGAAAATAAAAAAACCTCGGTCAAGTCTTAGCCAATATGATCTATTTTAAGAAAAAACTGGGTCTTTTAGTTTCAAATCAAGCGGGTGGCCAAAATCGAGTACACCATTGAGCCCCTCACGTTCAAAGGTCCTTCACGAGATTGTTTATACCTTCTTAAATGATTTTAAAAAATGTATGAAGTTTGGTACACAACTTTGATAATGCACACACAAATAAATAAATAAATGATTTTTCAATCATCTTACTTATTCCTCGATATTTTTTTTTCTTTCAATAATCCTAATTTTTAGGTCGTCACAGTAGCCTAACCCCTTGAAAGGTTGAGAACAAGCTGGCAAAGTCGAAATACGCGTTAAAATAGGATTTCCTAGCTTCTTACGCACTCGCATAATTGTAATATTGAAATAAACAAAAACGTCACTACTCTCGAAAAGGTTGCGAATAAATATTTTGTTTATTAAGGTCATATCCTGCTATCAAAAATGTTGAAAAAATCATTTATTTTCATTCATATATTCATTCTATAACATCTAAAGAATTATGTGCCAGGTTTCAAGTCAACATTCCGAATAGTTAAGATTTTGCAGAAACGTAGCCCCAAGTGTTTATTAGCGACGAAAAATGACGAAAAAAAAACTTCTAATATGTTTTTCTCAAAACGGTCAACACGATAACTACGAAAATCAATCGATTTTTGAAATCCTTTTCCCACTCTCGTTCTATTACTAGTCACTATCGCGGGTACTACAATTATCAGCTTGCAGGTCCCGTTGTTGCTTTATAAATAAAAATATGAGCTAGAAAATACTTTTTTGCAAAACTCTGCGTTTCAAATCGCGGGAATATTCAGCCAATTGGTTTTTGACTCATTTACAGCACGCTCGAAAAATACTCCTATATTTTAATAATCTCCTTCGATTTTCATATCTGACTATTCTGCGGGGAATTACGATGTCGGCACAGCTATTTCCGACGACAAAAGCTTCGTCATTTTTAATCAAATAATTTTGTGTTGTTGAAATATACGCGGGCAAGCTGAACGTGACAAGGGTTTCTAGTGGCTACGGGACCCTAAAAAGAACCAATTTTTCTTTCACGCATGACTAGAGAGTGAAAGGGAGGGAGAGAGCAAGCGAGAGAGCAAACTTCTGAAACTATTTGCCAACAATGCCTACCTCATTTAGGGGAGGGAAGGTACCTTTAGGCGAGGAAAAAATTTGCTGATTTCTTTTTAAAGGATAAATTTCTTCGCCATTTTTGAGAATTAGATAACGTTTTATTACGACTTTTGGCTGTTACATGGTATTTTGAAAATGATTAATCTTAAAAAGTAGCGGAAATATGGCACGGTCTTCGAAACTGCATTTTCAAAACTGCCATGACATCTAGCTGAAAAACGAATCGACCGATTCCAATGAAATGTGGTATAAATCTATCTAACCTTATTATCTTAATGTTTAAAAAACATTTTTAAAAAGTATTTTTTGATTGCAGAATGTATCCATTTTTTTCGGAAAATTCAATATTTTTGGTTCAAAGCAACTGTCGTTCATATTGGGATGTAGAATAAGTTCTCGCTGTTTTTTCGTGAAAATTAATGCTTTATTTAAAAAGTCATTCCTAAGGCTTTAAAACGTTTCGAAACTGTTGTGAGATCAACTCCTAATGATTCTGCACGTTTAGTTAGCGTCTGACACGAGTCTTCATGAATGCCTCCAATTCGACACATCAAAATCATTATTTTTAAGGGAGACTTTGTCCTTGAAATCGGCGGGAGATGTTAGCGGCTCAATATGAGCAGCTAGAAGAAGAGGAGGGATGCCTCTATGGACCAGGCATTGCCGATTAGCGGTAATTATAAACACATTTGTGTAAACACATTACAAAACTTTAAACGCGTTTTTTTCTCGAAAACACGTTTTTAAAAATGGCTGACATTCTCCTGACCGCTGTAATTAACATATCGACCTGAAATTTGGAGGGCATACTCGGAAAATATGTCTTCACGGAATGACGGATCGTTTTTTCGATAGATACATTTTTGCATTTATTATTTATCTTTTTATGCGAAAAAAACGCGAAAATTCGATTTTTTTTAAATTGCCGCCATTTTCCGAAATTTGTACTAAACGAAAAACCCATCCGTCATTCCATGACCAAAGGGTCACAAATTGATAATATGCTCTGAATTTGTGTTTCAGATCAACAAAGAGGGGGCAGTGATGTCAGCCGTTTACCTCCCGCGATTTGAGGACCTGTTTTCGCGGAGCTGCAACGGCCGCCAATTTGGTTTTTTTTTCAAAAACAAATTTTTTTAACGTTCTGTATATCATGAATAAAAGCCAGAAAAAAACCGCACTCAAAAAGCTTTACTCGTTTCCTTTAAAAAAAATAAAATGTAAACACCTGAAATATGGCACTCCAAGGACAAGTCAAGGACAAAGTTAAAGTGACTAAACCAATCTTTACATGTTGTTTCCGACAGAGCATGGTCGTGGTAAGTCTCAACAAGAATAGGGTATTGGACTGTTGTACGGAAATCATCTTAAGGAGTAAGACCACAGTAGAATGTTCAAAAAATCGTTTTTTTTCCTTCGCTTTAACGGTGCTTTATCATCATAAGAATAAGTTACTATTCGATGTATAGCAAGAACATTTTTTCTTCCCCGACTTTGAGCGTATAACGTAAGTCCACCGGCCAGAGGCATATGTAAAACTTTAAACGCGTTTTTATCGAAACAGCTTTTTTCCAATTGGCGTGACAAATAACTTCAACAATTTTCACTCAATTTACTTCAAATTCAAAAGTTATGTTCCTATTTGCAGTTCGCAGAGAAGTACGTACGGAATTTCTGATTTATCGAAATTTTTCATTTTATGAGCAGTTTTATACGTAATTTTTCACTGAAAATTCATTCCTACAACTACAAGAACATTCAAATACCTACAACTTTTGAATAAAACAAGATTTTTTAAATTCCGTGCGTACTTTTCTAGGTATTCTAATGTAGATTGACGAGAATTTTTGTTTTTTGCTCTAGGTAAAAAATTGTGGATGGCAAATGTCCCGCCGTGGAGCGCCTAAAAAAAGATAACGAAAGAAAATATTAGTAGTCGGCCATTTTGTACATCGAAAGGAAAATTCTAACAGCTTGATATTCATACTAAATAGATGTGTAATTGATTTTATGAGTGAATCACTATTTCATGCGAAAAAAATTTGTTAAATTCGCACATGATTTTATACCCGTTACTGTGGCCTGGTCTCTTAAACGGTTAATAATTTTATATTGAGCTCATAATATTGGGAGTACAAATAATTCTCCGCCGTTTAACAAAAGATAGCCCCACCAGGAGGTTATGATTGAAATTGTCAGATGTAAAACGTCATATCGTAAGGTTGGATATCTGGCATGACTATAACCTCGAAATATTAGCGATTTTGTATCAGCATCACATAATTTTTTCCGTGCGAAAATGTCGACTTCTGAGCCGAATAAGCATCATTTGCGGGAACTTTTGATTTACTATTTCTTTAATTTAAAGAAATCTTCAGCTGAGGCGCATCGATTGCGTTAGGCTGCTTTAAGTGAGAGAAGTTGTCGTGAGTGGTTTCAAAAGTTTAAGAACGGTGAGTTTGACGTCGAAGACAAAGAACGTAGCGGAAGGAAATCGAAAATTCCCGCAAATGACACTTATTCAGCTCAAAACTCGACATTTTCGCACGAAAAAAAATTATGCGATGCTAATACGAAATCGCTAATATTTTAAGGTTATGGTCTTGCTAGATGTCCAACCTTACTATATGACGTTTTACATCTGACAATTTCAACCATGGAGACTGGATACAAGAGCCTAAACTCGACATTTCAAGCGGTGCCCGAAAATGAAGGCAACAGGGATGGCGCTACAATCGCGCGAGAGGGTGCGCTGCTAGCTTCACTTGACAAAATACCGAATGCGAATTTGACGTTACTTTGGATTTTGTTTTCGTAATTTTCACGTGAAAAATAAATCTATTTCAGCGAAAAAGGTAAGCTTTTTTGTAATACTTTAATAATAATATAATAATACTTTAAAATGATAATGTTCGTGTGTGTGTGTGTGCGTGGAGTTTTCAAGTAAGTTTCAAATATACAAGTTTTAGAAAACAACCCTATGTAATGCTTTAATTCTTGAGCCATTGAAAGTTGGTAGAAAAACTAGATTTGCAAAAAATTTAAGGACTTGGCCGTTGGAGTTTAGGCTCCTGTATCTAGCCTCTATGATTTCAACCATAACCTCCTGGTGGGGCCATCTTTTGTCAAACGGCGGAGACTTATTTGTACTCCCAATATTTGTTTATCTTCGTGGATGTCAGTATTTATAATATAAATCGGCGATAAAATTTAAATATTAAACCAGACCGCCAAAACGCTTCCGTTGTCAGATGTGTAGTCACGTGACGCCTGTGACGTCACATGCCAGTAAACAAGGTAAAGGACCTATATCGCCGCTGAGTTGTCGCACAGCAAATCTTCCTCTCCATTCTTAATTAAAAGTTGATAATATGGTGATTATCACTACAAATAACTATGAATGCACAGAGAAAGCACGGAAATACACTGAAATAAACTAGAAAAACGCTTATTACTCGTCATAGGACCCGTAATGACAATCTGTTGACTGGCATGCGACGTCACTAGAGATTCAACCAATCCTGGAGCGTTTTCGTTCACGTGACTAAACTTTCTACCACGGTGGTCACACTGCACAGTGGTTCCAAACGCCGAAGAGCTGGCCAAAAATAGGGAAAATCGCGTTACTAAATATAGGACTTTTTTGTGTGCCATATGTTAGGTTGGTACCTGTACTTTAAGAACGCAGCATTACCAATGCCAATAATACACACTTGGTGGCAGCGTGGCGTCGTGAAGTTAAGGTTAAATTTCGTGAATGTCACGTGTTTTCTGACTTAAACATTTAATTTAGACAAGTTAGTGTTAATTATTCATGGTGAAGTGAATTGTTTCGAAGAGAGGGACATCTGAGGTTAGTAAAATACGTTTTGTTTGAAATTTTAAGTGCTTATACATTGTTTATATATTATTGTTTGTAAATCACAAAATTTCGTCATTTTTATGCCACTTTTACTTTCTCATTTTCTCGAAAGTCCCGCTAGATCCCGGGCTGAAATTAATTGCATATGGTAAGGGCATCATAGCACTAAATTATGACGCCAATAACTTTTGCCCGAATTTGCCCGAAATTGAGAAAATGCAATTTGAAAATTTACTTAAAAAAATGGCTAAAAATATGATTTTTACGTTATATGAAGCCCAATATCGTCAAAAAAAATTGTTTAAGTTATTTAATGTTGAGTATACATACTACCAATGATTTTGACATTATAAACAATGAATTTGTTATAAACAATAAATTATTTTTTTCATAAAACTTAATTAAATTTTTTTTCCCAGTTGATTAAATGTCAAATTCTGATTCAGCGACGTCGAAAATCCCTTAATCAACAGGTTTTATCATTTACAATTATAATCATTTTTTTTTTGGTCCGCTATCTTGTTTTTGACTTTGTTTTGCATTTTTTTATGAAACTGATGTCACATTTCGATTTAGCGACCTCAAAAACTCCCTATAACATCATTTTTTATTGTTTAAAGTTGATATAACATTTTTTTTGGTCCGCCATCTTGTTTTTGACTTTTTGACTCATTTTTTTCGAAAAACAAACATCAGATTCGGATTCAGCGACCCCCAAAATCTCTATATACCCACCACCATCCGTTTTTTCGATGATTTCGATTTTTGGCCAGCTTTTCGGCGTTTGGAACCACTGTGCACTGGGTTGATTCTACTCGGTCAATTTTCAAACCGATTATCCGGTATTGTGACCGGTATTGTGAACGAGCTATCTATCCAAAACGGTTAAAAAAATTACTGAACATGCTTTGAACATTATAGATGACGCACGAAAAATGTATCTATAAGAAATGAAAGGGCAAAATATTTTTAAAAATTCACAAAGAGATGAAAACAAAAAAAAATGCATTTTTTCACTAAAAAAGCCATAACTCCGCGAATTTTCAATATTATTACCTGAAATTTGAATTTGAAACTCCTTAGATATAGCCCTTTTGGAAAAAAAATAGCAGCCTAATACGCGTTCTACGAAAGGTACTACCGCTTCATTCGAATTTCTAACGGCCCCTACGTATAAAGGATACTCCAATCTTTAGATGGATGGCGACCCAAATTCCATTCAAAGCCGGAAACTTTGTGTATTTGCGCCCAAAGTTGATCGACGGGTCGTTTTTACCCACGCTGACCACGAAGGGTTAATATAGTGAAATACCCTACTGTGTGTTCTTCAGCTGCAGATTTTGTGTGAATAAAGTAGTGCAGTAAAATTCCCCGCAAATACTCTTTTTTTTGGCACGGAATTTGACATGTTCACACTACGAAACAAACGTTGTTTACACCTCGGCGAATTGACACTGAATTTCAAGCTCGCCAATATTACTTTTTTATAGATGCGTCACCATCTTAAACTACACGCACGTAGTTCCGGCAACGCCATCTGTCGGAAAACAGCGGGAAATTATTCAGCGTCCCAATGATAGCCCGTCCCTCACAGCTGTTACGGCAAAAAGAAAGAAGAAAAGTCCAACAAGACTCACCATCCATCGCTGTCCTGAGCGTTGACGTCGCAGCCGAATTCAACGAGAAACTTGACGATCTCGAGATGTCCTGCGCATATGGCGTTGTGAAGGGCGGTGATACCTTCGTCATTGGCCGAGCTTGGATTCGCGACTTCCTTGGCAGTCTTCTTGACGAGTTCGAGTTCGCCCTCAAGGCTTGCATCGAGTAGCAACGCCAACGGGTCGAACGAGACCCGTCTCGATAAGTTTGCTTTACCCGTGGTTGACTTTAAATTGCCCTTTTTCCTTCTAACAACGTCCGTCGTTGTTTTGCAATCTGCATCCGTCTCGGCTGGTCGTCTATCCGTCTCGACTTTGTTGTTCTTCACTTTGTCCTCGATATTAATGACGTTCAGAGCATCGACGATGTCCGAATCTTCGAGTTTGTCGTTGACTGATGCTTCGTCGCAAATACCGGCGTTCACGCTGTTCAACGATTTCTTGCAATTGTCCGTAGTATCCGGTTGGGTCTGCTGCTGTTGCTGTGGCTGTTGTGGTGACTGTGGCTGCTGTGGCTGTGGCTCGCTTTGCATAAGATCAGCTGGTATCGCGGTCTCGGGGAACAGAAAAGCCGGTGGCATCTCAATACGACGATTGATCGATACGTGCACGTTGGACTTTGCGTAACGTAATCTCGGCTGCTCCGAGAGCGGAGCTTTCTTCAGTGTCAGAGGACGCGCCTTGATGATCTGGTGATTCGTTACCGGCGTCTCTATAGGTGATTCCGGTGGTTCGGTCGTTGGGATCGGCGGAATGTCGTCTTCCTTTTCCGGCCTGCGCGGAAATAAAAATCAATAGATATATACTCTCCGGAAATGCACCTTATACGTTCTGCACGGAGGAGTGGAAACAAAAGAGAAACGTCACTTCGAGAAAAGAAACGGTCGTTGGAAATAAACATCGGTAACAGAGGCTCACTCGATCGTTGATCGCTGAGTCAATGTTTATACGAGATACGGTGCACATGTGCAATCGTGACTTGACGCGAAGCCGGAAGTTGGCATTACTCGCAACTCATTGCGCCATTTCGTTAGCCGAAAGAGCAAGCGGAAAATAGAAAACAACGAGGAAAGTAGAAAATCATCGAGGGGGACGATTCCGCCTCTATCGATCGGCAGTCTCGGACTCACTGACTCTTTCTTCTCCCGAGATTCTCTCACTCGCACGACAAATCTTGTGTGTGTATGCCTTCAACGAGAATTTTGCCAGTCGACGGAGTTTCTATTTTCGTATCTATTATTCTGAGGACACGGACTCGTGTGTGTGTGTGTGTGTGTGTGTGTGTGTGTGTGTGTGTGTGTGGAAGCATGTACGTGACATGCGATTCACTCGCCCAATCGATCGTGGACTAATTAACATTTTATAAATATAGCCTTAGAGCGTCGTTGTCGTTTTAGGATTGTGAGTAGCGAATGAACGGGAGGAAGAGAGGAGAGAGAGAGAGAGAGAGAGAGAGAGAGAGAGAGAGAGAGAAAGTTTTCATTAATCCCTTATTCACACGTCAACGAACGAAGACCCGAGAACGCGCTGTGCAAGTCGCTCAACTACCAACACGTTGTGCAACGGGATTAAGAAACACGCTGGGGAGATCTTTGATCGAGCGAGGACAGACGAATCGACGACAGCGGAATGAAATAGAAACGCGCGAGACACACAAGAACGATTGAATAATCGTTACGTCGCGAGGCGAGACGGTCAGAGAGAAAGAGAAAGAGAGAGACAGAGAAAACTTTGTAATTCTTTTAGAGCATCATCTCATCGAGGGTCAAAAAACTCAATCGATTCCTTCGGTCAATGGCATTATCTCCCCGAGAGTATATTTCGATTATTCTGCGTGCAATAATTGAGGAGCAGGCGAACAAAACCGGACTTGTAAGTTAATTTTTTTTCCTGTTCTTTAAGGGGGAACCTTTGAGGAAAAAATTTTTTTGTCTTCTGAACTGCGTTGTCGAAACTGGCGTGACGTATACCTGAGAAACTAATCCACAGATTCTGATGAAATTCCGTATACATCTTTTTACACCTTATCGTCTAAAACATGATCCTAAATGTTTATAGAATATCGAAAAAAGTATTTTTTATTGCAGAATGTAGCCATTCTTTGTCGGTAAATTCAATCGTTTTGTTTCATAGCATACCATTTCATTGATGGTACGAGCGTTGGAAGGCCGTGTATTTTTCCCAATTGGCTAAATATTTTTGGCTAATTTACGCTACGCGAATCGTTTTTTTTTGAGGATCTTCATAAGAGATGCAGAGTAAAAATTAAGAAAATATTCGGACAATGATAAAAACCGTGGAGTACTGAAAATTAAGGAGGGAGATATTTGTAGGCGAGAAAAAAAATTTGCTGAGTTTCATGATTATTTTTTTAAGGAAAGACCTCTTCACCATTTTTGCGACTTAGGGTATGTTTTATTACTACTTTTGGCTGTTACATGATATTTTTGATCAATCCTTAAAAATAGCACGCTTTTCTAAACTGCATTTTCAAAAGTGACTTGGCGTATAGCTAAAACTCTAATCGATCGATTCTGATGAAGTTTGGTATGAATGTTTCCAACCTCATTGTCTAAAACATGATCCTAATTGTTTTTTTGAAAATGCTTTTTGAAGTATTTTTTGTTAAATGTAGCCATTTATTTTCCGAAAATGTAATCTTTTTGTTTCATTGCGTACCATTGCATCGATTTTCAACATTGGTTTTTTTTAGATTAATCCGGTCGCAACCCGTTTAGATAACCGTGCCATACCTCCGCCATTTTTAAAGATTGATAAATAAAAAAATACCATGTAACAGGTAAAAGTAGTAATGAAACCTACCCTGAGTTTTAAAAATGGTGAAGACATGATTGCTGTTGAAAAAAATCATGAAAATCAGCAATTTTTTCCTCGCCTAAAGGTATCCCCCTTAAGCCCGCTATTATTAGCTCCCGAAATATTTCGAATCGAATCCGGCTCTAAGAGCCTTAGAATAAAAAAAACTTTTCCTTGTTTAAAGGTATCTCCCCCCTTAAACCCTCCTTTATTAGCTTCCGAAATATTTCGAATCGAAAGCGGCTCTCAACACGTTAAAATTTGTTAAAAAGTGCCTTTTCGAGCGAAAAGGCAGTTGTAGGTACGAAAAAATCAACGTAGTGTGGGCAAGTCCGGTTTTGTTCGTCTGCTCCTCAATTATTCTCCAAATATGATAATTTGACATGAATTTGGTTAATGCCTTAGGCCACTCTACAGGCCGAAAAAAATAGCCTTTTTGGGGATTTTTTTTTAGAAGAACTACAAAATAAATCGAGATTACAAAAAAGGGTGTTTATCATACATATCAGTGACTGTATACAATAATTTTTTTGAAGCGATTCATCCCAAAATGGCGGCTGTGCCGCGTTTATCTCAAACTGCATTTTTTAAGTTAGCCGGAAACATAACTCAGACAATTTTCAACCGATTCACTTGACATGTTGAATATATCTTGAAAAATACATTGTCTATGGAAGTACGTAGGATTTTTTTTTATATTGCACAGTTCATTTGTTATTAACAATTATTTGACGATTTTTTAGGCAGATTTTTGGAAAGTGAAAAATGTCCTCAGTTAATTGTTAATAACAAATGAACTAAGCAATATAAAAAAAATCCTACGTACTTCCATAGACGATGTTGAAGATATATTCAACATTTCCAGTGAATCGGTTGAAAATTTTGTGAGTTATGTTTCCGGCCAACTTAAAACATGCAGTTTTGAGATAAACGCTGCACAGCCGCCATTTTGAAATTAATCGCTTCAAAAAAATTATTGTATACAGTCAATATGTACGATAAACACCTTTTTTTTGTAATCTTGACTTATATTGTAGTTTTTCTGAAAAAAAATCCCTATTTTTTCGGCCTCTAGTGTCCTAACCCCTTAATATTTCGTGCAAAGGTACTTTTTTTTTGCACGCCAAAGTCGAACTATTAACAATTACACCGTAGGGTCAAAGCCATTACCTCAAGCTCAGGGTGACGGGTGGTGGAGGCTTAACTTCAACGACATTTTCCGAAGCCTCGTTCTTCTCGTGTTGCGTGAGTCTCGGGGGTGGATTTGGCTTGCTGGGTTTCGGTGGTAACGCCGGTTTTTGCTTCTCCTCGCTTTTCGTTTCCGTAAAGTTCATCAATTTCCTGTCGTTCTCGGCCTTTGGTCTCTCAAACTCGTACGGTTTTTCCGCGACTTTCGAGGGCGGCTCGAACTTCGCTGCATGATCGTGTTTTCCGATTTGACCCTGCTGCTGTTGCTGCTGTTGGCAGCTATGATCGATCTTGCTTTCCCGTGAAATCTCGTACTTGGCTGTATCCAATTGTTGTTGCTTGAATTGGGCAAAGTTTGCGCTGGAATCGGGCAGTTTGGCCAATTGTTCGTGTTTGAATTGCGAACTGAGCTCGTACTTGTTGGAGGTACGAGTCTCGTGCTGATCGTGTTTGAACTGATGAACACCGGGCAACAGCTGTGACTGGTCGAATTTCCCTACGTGATGCGGCTGTTCGTGTCTAGTCGGAAGAGCCTCGAACTTGTTTGGATCGTGCTTCGTCGTATTTTCGTATTTATTGACCGTTGGTTGTTGTTGTTGTTGCTGTTGTGACTGTTGTCCGACGTTTGACGGTTCGTGCTTCGTCTGCTCGTACGACTTTGCGGCTTGGCTCGTATGCTCGTGTTTGATCGTTTGATTGTCGTGTTTTGGCAACAAGCCCTGCTGCTCGTATCTAGCGTGTTGATCGTGTTTCACCGGCAGCTCGTACTTGTTTTCCTGACTATTCGCCCCGCTCTTCAACCCCTCGAGCTTGGATCTCTCGTTCTGGGCAATCTCCGGGCCGGGCAATTGCGACTGTTGATTGTAACTCTGGCACGGATAGCCGGTGAAGTTCGTATTGACCTGTTGCAGATGGGCGGAAGAAGGGCCACCGCTTGGCTGCAGATTCGGCGAGTTTTGACTTCTGTAGGTCATGTATTGTCCGGGTGTCTGCGACGCGTGTTGATAACCGTGTCGCAAGGGAAAGTTGGCTGTTTCCTGATGGCCGCCGATCGTTTGCGTCAGCAAGGCTTGCTGAGCCTGCTGAGGGCTCTGCGAATTGGGTGGACCGCTGATCGGATGACTCGGATAATTCGTTTGCTGCGTAGCCGCGTTATGGCCGCGGCCTATAAGACTCAAAGTTTGCGGCATCACCGGATGTATCTTGGTCGATGATGTCTGATAGATCGGCGATTTCACTGGGAAACTCGGCGCTACGCTGGATATCGGTTTTTGGTGGGTTTGCAGGCTGCTGCGATGATTGTGCGATTGGCCGATTGATTGTCCGCTCGCCAGGCTCGAGTTGGATGAGTTTGTCGAGCTCTGCTGTTGCTTGTGTCCCATCGACGAATGCTGCAATTGTTGAGGCTGCTGATGATGAGGGTGCAGACGCAAATTTTGCAGCTGAGCCTGCTGCGGATCTTGGAGGAATGGCGCGTTGTGACACGTTGCCTGATTGCTTCCGCTCGTTTGCTGATTACCGCTGTTATTGTTGTTGCTGGCGATCGCTTGGGACGCCGCCTGATTGGTCGATTGGGCTGGGTAGACCTGGGGATTGGCCTGTTGCTGCTGCAAAGAT
This sequence comes from Ophion ellenae, assembly GCA_963210295.1. Classification (NCBI taxonomy): domain Eukaryota; kingdom Metazoa; phylum Arthropoda; class Insecta; order Hymenoptera; family Ichneumonidae; genus Ophion; species Ophion ellenae. The sequence continues at coordinate 15,151,973 of OY723392.1, forward strand.
TGTTGCCCGAGGAGCTGCGCCTGACCTGATTTTCAGACAAGACAAACGTTATTCTCCAGAAAGCAAGCTCGAATGAGGACACGTGCTTTGACTCGCAACACCAAGGCTCGATAGAACATTTAGTATTGTGATGTTGAATAAGTTCTCGCTGTTTTTCCATGATAAGTATGCTGTGATTTAAAAAATCATTCCTTATGCGTTCAAACGTTTCGAAACTGTTGTGCGATCAACTCCTGATGATTGTGCACGTTCAGCTCGCGTCTGACATGAGTATTCTTGACCCTATGCCTCTAACTCAAGAAAGGGTCTCGTATCCACAATGGTTATCACTGCAACATTGGAAGTCCGCTTTTAAACTTTACAATGACTTTAACTCTCATCTGTCTAAACTTGGAAATCCACGAACTGTACAAGAGTCTCAAGTTTGCAATATTGAACCTCTACAACGATCAAGCATTATGATTATCCCTACAACGTATTTATTCGGATTTGTATCAACTATACAATGATGGATTTGCAATATGCAGTAATTCTATAATGTATCAACTCTACAAGAACTTTGAGTACTCAACGTTCAACTCGGCAATATTCTCGTTAACTCTACAATAGCTACAATATCAGATGTATCAATTGAAGAAGATTTATTAGCCCATTAACGTCCAAGCGACTACGTGTGAACACTTGAGAGAAAAGGGATGTTTTTTGCAGTCTACAGCAGAAATGATGTCACCCTATAGGCGAAATCGCCCATTCTTCCGATTTATGGCATTATCTTTGACTTGTGGCCCTTCCTAACGAGTGAAAAAGGGTTTTTAACTTGAAAATCAGGGTAAAATCAAAATATTTGTGAACAAAATTCACGAATTTGACTCATACGGCGAAACGGCAGGAAATTCAACCCCTCTTCAGGGGTGAAACAGGGGTGAATTCCGGGGTGATACAGCTGCTGCGTATCACGCTTGTGCGTTAATGTCGTTAATAATTGATTAACGACAGAAAAAAATCGTCTTGTGCGTGTTGTGTTGTGTGATTACTCAATTTTTTTTTTCAATAACATGAAATCAACCACTATTGAGCAGAGTGAGTGAAATGGGGCACTGTCAATGCTTTTACTACCTACCTATCGCTGAAAAACCATATTTAGTTGGCATAATTAAGGGTAATATTCATTTGGAAACCGTTAGAAAGAATAATAATTCATTGTAACATAATAAACTTTTATAACTTTCCAACGACACCATTTATTAAGGGGTATTATTTTATTGCCTATTTTTTATTAAATTTAATAGAGATTGTCAAGTATCTTCTTGAACGTATATTTATATTATTATATATATCTCTTCTTTCTTCTTCAATGGAGAATACACCTGATATATCAGCAGTTGTAGACCTAACACGAATATTGCCCAGTTGAACGTTGAGTACTCAAAGTTCTTGTAGAGTTGATACATTATAGAATGAATGCAATATTGCAAATCTGTATTGGGTAGTTGATGCAACACCGAATAAATATGTTGTAGGGACAATCATAAGGCTAGATCATTGTAGAGGTTCAATATTGCAAACTTGAGACTCTTGTACAGTTGGTGGATTTCCGAGTTTATACAGATGAGAGATAAGGTTATTGTAAAATTGCAAAACGGACTTGCAGCGTTGTAGAGATAAACACTGTGGAAACGAGACCTTTCCTAATTCAACACATCAAAATCATTATTTTTAAAGCGTCTAAGCCAATCTCTGCATGTTGTTTCCGACAGAGCATGGTCGCGGTAAGTCTCGACAAGAATTCTGTGTACTTCAGCCGTAGATGTTTTTATAAATAAAGTAGTGGAGTATTGACCAGTCACCAGAACGCAGTTCTGGTAACGTCGTCTGTTGGAAAACAGCGAGAATTTATTCAACGTCCTGATAATGATTGCTACACGTTGCTGTCGAACTTACCCTGTATGTGGGACTGGGACTGGCTGTGGGCGATCTGATGGCCGAACTGTTGAAACGTCGATCTCTGTCCGATCTGTGATGCGCTCGCGCTGTGCTGAATCTTGTTCTTGTTAACGTCGTCCTCGGTTGCTTTGAAATTAACGGTAAACTTGGTATTGTAAGGTAGGGTTTGATACTTGGGGTCGTTCTTGTTGAGATTGAAATCATTGTCGTTGGGTACGTGACTGTAGGGCTCGATAGCAGCGACGTTACCGGCTGGACGTTGCTTGACCGCGTTATTAAAGTCGTGCTTGACGTCCTGAAAGCCCGGTGGCTGTTGTTGCTGATGCTGGGGCTGCTGCTGCTGCTGTTGTTGCGGCTGCTGCTGCTGCTGGTTGACCTGACGATTTGCAGCAGCTCCGAGCTGTTGGCTCAATCTTTGATTCAGGGCTCTCTTGCGCTGCAAGCGACCCTGTAGCTGAGCTATCCTTGCGTCGATCGATGCCATTTCGGCCTGACGTTGCGCTAGCGCGAGCCTCTGTTGCGACACCACCTGATTCTGTTGCTCGTTCATCTTGTTTCGATACTGCAGCATACAACAAGAGAGTCCTGAACGAGTTCAACAAATCATACGAGCCACTATGTGAGCTGCATCGCGAACGCTGATGCAGCTCACACGTCATTCGACGAGTGCACGGGGAGGGATGAGAGCATCAGGCGAGGCGGGGAAAAAATTAAATGGACAAAAAAAGCGAAAACACTTCTACGGGTTCGAGATCCCATTGCGGGCAATTTGTAGAAAGTGTACACGGGAATCGACGAATGACGCATCGCACGGGGGGAAATCGTACTAATTCGATGTATCTCGTTTAAACCGCGAAAGGAGAAAAATAATTACGTGCTTCTCGCAATTGCTGCCGAGCTCGGGATTGAGGTATGCACGTTATCGTATCATTGTCGATGGGTGTGAGAACTTTCCGTTTTTTTAAAGCCTTCCAAAGAGTTCAAATGGAAGATGGAACGAATTGTGTTTGTGACTGGATGGAAAATGGAGCGGATATTTTGTTCGATCGTTCCTTAAGGGGTCTTCTCAGTTTGGACGCTAAAAAAAGGCTTTTTTCATGCTTTTTTTATAGGTTTATATTATAGATGTTGATATAAAAGTTGTTACACTTAATAAATACATTTTCGAAATACATAAAAAAAAAATTTTGTTATGTAACCGAAACACACTTTAAACGCGTTTTTCTCGGAACAACGTTTTTCGACGACTCGTTGATAAAATCTTCGAAACTACTGAACCGGTCGTGTATGAAATGCTAACCATATATTCTTTGCCACTATAGTTATGGCGCATATAAAAGATTTTTTTAAATTTTGATATTTACTTTTTTTGCCAAAAACGGTGAAAAGACATGTTTTTTTTCGAAAAATGTCCGCCATTTCGTTATTTTCGCATATATAAAAAATCGTATGATATCCGCTATAGCCATTAACTTTATTTTGTTTCGGATGATTCATCTCCGAGATTTCATCAACAGCGCAAACCTACAATTTTTTTAGGACATTTTTTTAACTACCATTTTCGTCTATAAATAGTGACCAAAATAGATAATTTGAAAAAAATGTATTTCGAAAGTGTATTTATTATCCGTAACAACTCTAATATTAATATCTATAATATAAGCCTATCAAAAAAATTAATGAAAATAGCCCTTTTTTCAGTGTTTAAAGTGAGAAGACTCCTTAAGGTATTCCTTTCGCGAAGAGGCGGTTTTTGTGGCGGCATTAGCAAGGCCCGTCCGGATCATTCGTAAATTACAGTGACGCTTAATTCTAAAAAGTCACTATCAATTGTTATACCCAACGATAAACTGGAATAAAAAAATTCGCACGATTTTAGTAGATTTAGACATCTTTACGTTTTTTAAATTATTTTTGAATTATTTAGTGTAGAAATTATTAGATAGAAATATGGCCAGGCTGTAATTTCCATAAAGTGCGGTATAAATGAGACGATTTTACGAGACGCAATTTTTCGTTAAAAGTTCGGCAACTTGACTTGACATTTTACCAGTATACTGAGATGTATTTTTACTTTATTATAGACGAAAGTCGTTTAATTGTTAAATATTCGGGTTCGTGAAAAGAATACCTTAACGAAGATAAATAGACCTTTGATATTACATCACATCGACTATTGTTGACCGATTGACTTGAAATCTTCTTTGGAACCTTATAAAAACCTTTTACATCGAAGAACGTAGAGGATTTTTGATATGTTGAAACCTTTTTTCCCAAAAAGTTGTTTTTGGTCATTTTTTTTTTACTGGAAACAATTTTGTTTCAATGCACCATTTGATCGAAAAGCGATATTTTCGATTTTCCTACGGCAAATCTTATCTAGAACTCGAATCGTTTTCAATGTTCGTTCCGGGCCAAAAATTGGAGGCGGCTCTCGTCAGCGGCATGACGCTTTCAAACAAAGGTGACTCGCTTCATACAGCTTCCGCGCTGTCATTTTGTTGCAAAATCTTGTGAACATTTTTTGGAAGCTACTCGAAGATATGTGGAATAAAGGCCACTGAACGGAATTTTCAGTCCATAAAAAATTGTCGAAACTCACGTTTTTTCCGGGCTCTAAATTGGCACTCTCCTTTATTGGATCGCTAAACGGTCGAGAAACAGATCGGAGCTTTTTTGTCGCTCGGCGATCCACGTACCGTTAAGGGGACTAGGCAACGAAAAATTCCGATTTTTTTTTGTATTCTGGTACTACAATCTCTTCCAAACATTTTGGCGCAAAGAAAACTGAAAAATTCGGAAAATTGAGGTCAGTAGAGAAATAATAAGCGCGCGCCGTTGAAATGTGCATGGTGCCCAGGAACCGTGACCAGGAACACTTGGTCCAGTAAAAGAGACGAAAACCCAGCACTTTTAAGCGTAGAATATGAATTTTTGACTGAAGGTAGATGGTTGCATACTGGAAGCAACCCCAATGAAATGTTGCCCCTCAATTCGCCCCAACCCTAAGAAATAGGGGTTGCAAACTCAAAAATCGCCGTATTTCGATAATTAATAGCCCGATCGAAAAATATTTTGAACAAAAGTTGTTTCGAATAATAAAATACGTATAAAGTTATCTAACGCCAAATCCCCTATCTTTGAAAACAGCGGCACTATATATAATATAAATAATAACGGAATCGTGGCAATGAGGGAGCAGTGCATGAGACGCGTGGTCTTCTTTATCCGCCCGTATCTTCCTTATGGCCGGAGCCTGAATTAGAAGGTCCGAAAAAACGTTTTTTTCTTTAAATTGCTCAAATCGATAGATAAACTATTCAAGAATATATTTACAAAGTTACAGAGGCCAATTGTAAATATTTTCGAAGATACAAAAGCCGAGAAGCCATTGATATTTCATATTGATATTTCCTCCTATTGAAAACTTTGAAGCGCATTTTCTCCAGTTTTTATTTTCACGATTTTTACAAATTGGCGGGCATGATAGCAAACAAAATCAACGACCTATTTAATCAAACCAAAGTTTATTTTCTTCAGTATAAAAATCTTTCCTAAGTGAATTTAAAAAGTCGTTGAAAAAGTATTTTTAAATAATTTATATAGCACGTTAAAGTGTTTTTTAAACACATTTTGTTTCAAACTTGAGAAAAGTTATAAATTCACGATTTTTTCAGCTTTTTCTTAATTGACTCAGAAGAAAAAGATATGAGAATTGAACATTTTATTGGTTTTTTTGTTTCCGTCAAGAATTACGAGCTGCGTCTCCCGCCGATTAGGGGAAACAATAAATTATCTGCAGTAATTTATTGTTTGATTTTGAACATTTTTTTTATACATTTCAAATATACATGAAAAGATACCTCAATGTTTACAGGGCTCGTTTGTTTTGGTCCCTTTTAAAAAAAATCCCGAAAAAACGCGTTTTTTGGACCTTCTAATTCAAACTCCCGTCTTAATAAGTATTTATTTTTTTGAAGCCTCAACCACTGAATTTAATGGCGAAAACTCCAATAAAAACGTTGCAAAAAGGAAAATGTATGTATGTTGTTTCGATTAAAAAAAAATGCCATTTGAATTTTATCCTATTTTCGCTGCCTAGTCCCCTTAATGGACGAATTAAGATTGATCGCTCGTGAGTTTGTTTTCGAATGTGATTTTTTATGGATGAATAAGGACGAATAGGGATGATAAATCGAGTACGCGCTAGACGGACAAACGAGGTGAGTGACGTTGCCAAATTAGATACGTCGTATTGGCTCCGCGCGCAACCCTAGTGCCGCGTAGCGTTCGTATTTTTGTCGGCTCTGTCGAAGGCTCTGGAATGGTGTATTACACCCTTTTTTTAAAACATGTCTCAATTTGATTCTTTGGTGGTAATAAACCACTACAATTTTTATTTCTATTTCATGAAATCGATAAGTTCCATAAAAATGCACTTAAATTCTACATTTCAAATTTCCGCGCGAAAACGCTAGCCGCCATGCTGCTTCGGTTCGTGACGTCACTAGCATAGTAAACATCGACGCTGCGGCAATTGTGAATACGTATTTTATTTGGTTAAAAGTGAGTTACAATCCCTATCATTGGTGTGTTGTTCCTAAATGAAAGAATACTAGAGTAAAACACCGGGAAAGTTGTGGATTAAAATGCCAGTTGACATAAATATGAGGAAGACTTTGTTAAAACTTGCGAGAAAAGATCCAAAGTCATAGTCCGAAACAAAACTTATTTGTTCTTTTTTGAAGTACAGATAACTATTTGAAAATGTGCTATTAACTATGACAAACGTGAATATATAGTTGTTGACGCTTTCTTTCACAGGTTAGAGAGTAACACGTCTACCGCTTTCTTTGTTTACTATGTCAATGACGTCACGTCGGAATCCATTATGACCGCTACCGTTTCGCATGTTCGTCAAACAGATAGAAAAAGTAGTTGAAAAAAATGAATTATCAAATTTATTTTGTGGTTTTCATCAATTAAAACCAACATTATTCGATTGCTTATTGCGAAAAATACCTTATTTATACATTCTTAGTATTTGTCTTACATAGAGTAAAATACCCTATTGTGGTTATAATATTGTGATAAATTATAGAATTGAAAACGCGCCTCAATTGCATCTAATTCGTTAACATTGCATCAATTGTCGAGCCAAAGACAGCAAGAAGCGTTTCCTCTCGGTAAAGTGAAAAAAGTAAGGAAGATTTTCTTAAAAATGGTTAATTTTGTAGACTTGTAATTTTGTTATAAGACGAGAAAAATGAAGCTATATAATTGTTCAATAAAACAATATTTTTACCCTTATTGCAAATATTTCGTGCCAGGCTCATCCAAATTTGCAGTAAATAGCCAAGTTTGTTGCACTTTTTGTCCACTGCGGGCGCTGCGTTCGATTTCATTACCCCCACCCTATACTCTCGCGGAGCCAATAATCGAGGCATTTCTCTCTATGTGCACGTTGTCACTTACCGTGAGCTCGCGTCGTAATTTCTCGAGTTCGGCGCTCGCTGGTGTTGACATTTGGCCGTTGCCACTGCTCGCACCGGTGGCCCCGTTGTGACGTCCCCTGAGCTCCTCGAGCTGTCGCGTCAGCTCCTCGACCTTCGCCACCGCCAACGACAGTTCCTTCTCCTTCTCATTGAACAGAGCCCTTATGCAGTCCAGATCGGAGGCTGGAACGTGACGATTATTTTTTTTTCAACCTGCTGCTTGTTGCGGTCAATAATGGACGAGCACGGAGGGGAACGACACGAAATCGTACATGACAATTTGAAACAAAGTCATGTGCCAAATTACGTATTAGGGGTCTTCTCACTTTAGACGCTAAGAAAGGTTATTTTCATGAATTTTTTTGATAGTTTTATATTATCGATATTGATATAAAAGTTGTTACACTTAATAAATACACTTTCGAATACATAAAAAAAATTACTTATTTAAGTCACCATTTATAGACGAAAATGGTAGTTAAAAAATGTTCTAAACAAATTGTAGGTCTGCGCTGCTGATGAAATCTCGGAGATGGATCATCCGAAACAAAAAAAACATCGGTTTTAGATTCAGTATGTTAATGACTATAGCGCATATCATACGATTTTTGATATATGTAAAAAATAACAAAATGGCGGACATTAAAAAAAACAAACAAAAAAGCGCATTTTATCACCGTTTGTGGCCAAAAAATAGTAAATATCAAAATTCAAAATATCCTTGACAAGCGCTATCGCTATAGTTGTAAAGAATATGTGGTTAAAATTTTATAAGGATCGGTTCAGTAGTTTCGAAGATTTCATCAACAAGCCGTCGAAAAACGTTGTCTCGAGAAAACGCGTTTAAAGTTTGTTTGGGTTACATAAATATATAGCAATGCTCTTCATTCGCCGGACAAGATTCGTAGTCTTTTACCCAACCTTGATGGTTCAATATTAAATATATACAGGGTGTCCCAGAAGTAACGTACGCCCTTCTAGCATCTGGTAGGAAAACAAATTCTGAGACAAAAAGTCCTCAGTCATTTTTTGATCAGACGCATAGATAATTAATTATGAATTAAAATAAATAGCCAATCAGGTGCGCGATACAGCGGAAAGGCAGCGCAGAGGGGAGGGATAGGGGAATGCGTTGTAAATTGCGTGCGCCTGAAAATGTGTGCGGAGGGAAAATTCCGAAAGCATGTGTGTGTGTGTGTGTGTGTGCGTGCGTGCGTGTGTGTGTGTGAGTGTGCGTATGCAAGTGTGTGCATGCATGTGTGCGTGTGTGTGTGTGCAAGTGTGTGTGTCCTAGTGTGAGTGTACGTGCGCACACACGTGTGTGTGTGTGCACTTGCACACATGCTTTCGGAATTTTCCCTCCGCACACACTTTCAGGCGCACGCAATTTACAACGCATTCCCCTATCCCTCCCCTCTGCGCTGCCTTTCCGCTGTAGCGCGCACCTGATTGGCTAGTTATTTTTATTCATAATTAATTATCTATGCCTCTGATCAAAAAATGGCTGAGGACTTTTCCTCTCAGAATTTTTTTTCCTACCAGATGCTAGAAGGGCGTACGTTACTTCTGGGACACCCTGTATATGGTTCATGATAGGCAAGATTGAGTTTTGTTTTCTAAATGTTTACGAAGGTTTAGTTTGCGTTAATCCGTTAGAAATGGTTTATCTTGGTGCTCAATAGCCAAAAAACATTCCATCACCCGTAGCAAGAACGTCTTGCTCAACTGCACGTGATATTACATCCATTAAACTATTTTTTATCTCTGGTGTTTAGTCGTGAAAAAAATTAAAAAAATTCGTAAAGACACGGTACAGTCTAGACAATAACATATATTTTTTTCAAATTTAATCTTCGATCGTGGCTAACGCTCCAACCTCCTTAAATTCTTCTCAGCGCATCGCTGAAATAGTTTCATCGAAGTATAGCTTTTTATTTGTGAAGCTCCGTGCCTTACAAGGAAAGGTTGCGGGGTCGATCTCTCCGATTTCGATGAAATTTGGCATGCTTGTAGAATGGGTAAAAGTAGGCGACACGTATTTTTTTTTATATCTGCCGAACCAGATTTTTAAGGGTTGAAACGCACCCTCGAAAATTCGGGTGTTTTTCGTTTTTCGTCCATAGCGTTTCAACGGTACGAGATATGAAAAAATTTCACCTTGGAACAATGTTTATTTTTTCGTGTACTATACATTGGAGATGGAAACGATAACGTTATCGACGAAAAACAAAAAAGCACCCCTGTTTTCGAGGGAGCGTTTCATCCCTTAAAAATCGGGCTCCGCAGATATAAAAAAAACGTGTCGCCTATTTTCACTCATTCTACAAGCATGCCAAATTTCGTCAAAATCGGAAAGATCAGCCTCGCAACCTTTCCTTGTTAATGCTTTGACAATTATTATCAGAACAAATGTAAAGAAACGTGTAAAGTTGGCTACACCAGACAAGTTTTTTGCATATATTTATTATATATATATATGGACGTGTGTGTGTGTACGTCCATGCGTTATTGTACAAGGTTCAATATCCCTTGAGACGGCGGTAGACAAAGATCGTGGTTCTATACGGCCGTGGGAGAGGACAATGGACCACAATGTCACGAGAAAGGATCCGCGACTCTCGCTCTTGAAAGATGGCCGGAAGAGTACTCGACCTCGTATCAAATCTTGCGCGCGGAGTATGAAAAAAGTCTTTGACAAAAAAGCTAAAAGAAAAATGAATATACCCCATGAAAGACACGACCGCGAAGCCTTCGATGGAGAAGATTAATATCTTCTTTGCGCAAGATCAGGGCAGGCTTACATTTCAATAAGAAAAAGCGCTATCATGGGCTGTATTTACGAAAAGAAATGCAGTTAGTCGTCTCTCGGACTTTTTGCGATGAGCCATGACGTGTATAAAATAAGGGTCCCCCGCACGTGAAAAAGTCTATCGGCGGGGATTTAATTTTCTGAAGTGCGCGTGTGTTAAATAAAGAATTATACAAGAATCCACGCGACTTTGTACGGTTCGCGGCCGATGAGATTTGCTATTACAAATTAGCAGTCCGGGCTATAAAAAAAGAAAAAAGAAAAAAAAGGTCTTCTCACTTTAACGCTAAAAAAGGCTATTTTCATGAATTTTTTAAATCGGTTTATATTATAGATATTGATATAAAAGTTATTACACTTAATAAAGACACTTCCGAAAAACATTTAAAAAATGTTTTTTTTTTTGACAAAAACGGTGAAAAAAAAACGTTTTTTTGTTTTTTCGTAAAATAGTCGCCATTTTGTTATTTTTGCATCTATTAAAAATCGTATGATATGCGCTATACCCATTAACATACTGAATCTGAAACCGTTTGATTTTTTTGTTTCGGATGATCCATGTATTTATTAGTATTAACCTGCGCCGCTATCACACCAGAAACGTCTTCAAAAATGTGTCGAGATTAATGACCATCGCTTCGAACATTTGTTACAATACATTTTCTGCACAAAAAATTCAATTACATTATTCCGATATTCTTATTGTCAATACCATCACGATTTCCCGTTTTTACACGTGTATTTTGGTAAAAAATCATTTCAATGTCATGGTCGTGGGATTCGTCGTGGGAGGTCGTGGGATTCGTCTGAATATTAGCTACAACGTCTTAATGAAAAAAAAAAACATGTTCCCATTTGAAAAATCATTGATGATCTTAAGAACGCAAAAACGATGACCTTGATAACAATGAAATTTTCGCCACTGTATCAGCACTTCGAAATCAATCAAATTACCTTCTGACATTTTTTCGTCACTCTAAAGGCAACGAAGATATTTGGGGTGGTCACGTTATATGGTCCACCCTGTATATACGTATGTCTAAGAGTTGGTGCGATTGAATGCGGGATATACATTTACAACGATCGGAAAATCGATTTCTTTTTTTCTTTCTTTAAACGATAGAACTATAGTAGAATATTTTCCCAAAGTTTCAAAGCGAAATTCGAAAAACTTCAAACGCGTTTTTCTCAAAACTGCATTATCGAAATTGGCGTGCAGGATTACTCAGAAACTATTAAGCCGATTGAGTTGAAACTTGGTAGAAACATTGATTATATTGGTACCTTCTACTTGACGAAAATTGTTTTTTAAAAATCGGAAGAAAAATGACTTTTTTAATCCACATTTTACAGAAATGTTGCGTGAAATGTTGATTTTTTTTTTGTAAATACGTGCCATTTTCTCAAATTTGAATTTTCTTCATTTTAATTACCGTCACATACAAACTATACTTGTTCTAACTGAAAACATTTTTGAACTTTTTTGCAAATCAACTCCCGCGGCGACCTTACTGTAACATTCAGCCACAGCTCCGCCATTTCGATGATGAATTAATTTAAAAAATTGTTTCGTATACTTAAGGGGAGGTACCTGAGTAAACGGCGAGAAAAACAGGTAAACTTCGGGAATTTTTATCTCAAAAACTAATGTTTCGATTGGGTCCAGGGTTTCTTTCTATTGGAAAATATGTACATTGAGGTATGTTTAGGAATTTTTTAAAATAAATTCGTTGACTGGAAGCGATTCAAACGCGATTATCTCTAAACATAGTTTTCAAACCCAAACAAAATCGGACAAGCCGTTTTCGAGATACAAAAACGGCTTGTCCGATTTTGTCCAATATGGATACAATATTTTTCGATAGTTTTTCTCGTTCGCCACTTAGGAGTTTTTCATTTGATTGAACCATTTCTTTTTTATGCAATGTGTATGCAATCTAAAATCATCGGAAATTGCGAACGAAAAACCAATGTTAAATTAAAACGGTCGCAATTCCGTCAAAAATGAAAATTTCAAAAAAATCCTACGTGGCGAACGAGAAAAACTATCGAAGAATATTGTATCCAAATTTGGACAGAATCGGACAAGCCGTTTTCGAGATACATCTGGCACCTTGAAAACTGTGTTTCTAGATGATCGCGTTTGAATCGCTTCCAGTCAACGAATTTTTTTTTTTAAATCCTAAACATACCTCAATGTACATATTTCCCAATAAAAATATCCAGATCCGATCAAAACATTAGTTTTTCAGATAAAAATTCCCGAAGTTTACCTGTTTTTCTCGCCGTTTACTCAGGTACCCCCCCTTAAATATACTATTAAAGTATACCTAAAGTTTGATAATTGTAGAATAATAATTTCTTCGTTTAAAAAATCCCTCAATATCGCTTATTTTTGCCCTGTCTAAATGTACATCCCGCCTTAACATTCGCGTCATTGGAATTTACAATCTGGAATTGAGCATGTCTCATTGTTCGACGATAAAGCATCGATGGCCGATTCTGAAATATAGCATTTGTGTGGGCGCACGTGCGGGTATACGTACATATACAAAAGCGCAAGTATGTATGGTTTGCGTTTTTTTTCCCGTATACATCCATGCACGGAGTTTTGTGCAGCGATCTCATTTTACGCTCGCATAAAACCGATGACACCGCACCGCGATATCGTCTCGCCGTCGGCGTCGTCCTCGTCGTCGTTCGTCGTATAGCGCAGCGTTGCATCACCGACGTGAATGACGCTCTCGATATGGGGTTTTGCGCTTGACCATACCGCAAGTACTATCGTGTGGTCACACCCATGCAAGCGAATAACGATCGCGCGAGCCGTCGCGTGCACTTCGCTTTTCACCCTTTTGTATATCGTCGTCGTGTATATTACACGTGTGTAGATACACCTCGAGCTCCCTTAAGGAGGTTGGAGCGTAGCCACAATCCAAGATTTAAAAAATATATTGGCATGTTGAATAAGTTCTCTCTGTTTTTTTCGTGAAAATGAATACATTGCTTAAGGAGAGATGTACACCTAGATGGTCGAGGTCGAGGATTTAGAAGCTATGAACATTCCGTCGACCGTAGAAGACCTACACTATGGGCCTGGTATCGATGATTCCATGTAAGTTGACAAATTTCATGATTTATTCATTCCCAAATTTTCAAACGCGTTTTTCTCAAAACCACGTTTTTCAAATCGGTACCCAAAATTTCTCGAAAACCAATGAACCGATTGCCTTGATGTTTTTTGTGGTTATTCTATACACCATTATCTAGTACTTATCATAGGATTTTTTTCCCGTTACTTAGTTTTTGTTTTATAGGCAAAATAATAACTAATTTTTGGGCCAAAAATCACTATTTATGTTCAAACGTCTGCCATTTTGTCATAAATCGATATTATTAAGGGGTTATCCCCACTTGCGATTTTGAAAAAAATCGATTTTTTATTGCATTTTTTTGAAGTATAAGTATCTGAGAATATGTCCTGAACATTTCAAGTCGATCCGAACAAAATTCACTGAGATATGAGCGTTGAAAGAGAAGAATCCGCGTTGAAAGAGCGTTGAAAGAGAAACTTTAAACGCGTTTTTCTCAAAATGGCATTTCTGAAGTCGGTGACCAAGATTAATCGAACACTAATGAACCGATCTTCTTGAAATTTTGCAGGCTTATTTAATACATAAAAATGTAGTCTTTAATCGTTCGATTTTTTTTTCGAAAAAAATGGCCGTTTTATAGCAAAAAAACGGCCGTTTTTTTTCGTTAAAATCGAACCATTAACTTTGACTGTCCGCCATTTTGTGAAAAATGAATATTTTTTAAAATCCTTCGATTAAAGACTAGTTTATACTTATATTTCACTAAATCCATCCGCCTTTTTTTCTTCAGATGATCCACTTCGCCGCAATGTTGGTCACCGCAAACCGTGTATATAAAAACATTATTTCATTGACGGCCATTTGCCACTAAACAATGTAATATTTTTCAATAAAAAAATTACTGAAAGTTCTTCAAGATGTGTTCTTTAAGATGGTATATTGATCGAATAAAAAAGTTTTGTAGTTTTCTTTTAAAAAAATCATGAAAAAGGCCTTTTTTTTGCGCTGCAAGTGGGGGTAACGCCTTAAAATCGACTATGACACGTACTAGATTATAGTATCTAATTTAATAATCTTTTTGGTTTTTTTTCAGATGATTTTTGAAGAAACGCCGGTGGGTACCGTATGCGCAGATTTTTTCCCGACGCTCCAAGGATCATACAATATTCTTGTATATTTTTGATATTTTTAAATAAAGAAAATTAAATATATTTTTGAATGTATATACTTTTAGATAATTAAAACCCCAGTCCGCAATTTCAAATAGTTTTCCTTGAAAAAATTCACAAAAATGACTTTTTTCCGGCTCCTAGGTGTATATCTCCCCTTAAGGGAAAACCCAAAAAATCGTTTCGAAATTCAAACTCTCTCTGAAAAATTCGAAAAATCGTTTTTAGGCATATTGTTATAGTATGAACTTTCGAGAATATTTTAAGACCAACCGGACCCTGAAATTCTAAAAATTGACAAAGTTACACCTATTTTAGTGGAACAGTGTACGTCGGGTTTACGGTGATCCGTTGAGTTTGAACGCGATTATCTCGAAACTGCATATCTTGAGACGGCGGGATTGATATCTTGAGTAACTTTCACACTATTGACTTGAATTTGCACAGTTAGCGTTCAAACAGTAGTCATTTTCGGTTGACGATCGCATTTTTCAATTGGATGAACCATTTGTTAATAACGATGACTTCAGCATGGTGTTTTTCAAGGGAAAAATGAGGTTTTCTTTGGAGAAGCTGTCATTTTTCGTGTTTTTCGAAATTTCGAAAAGTGGATTGTGAACCCATAGCCAGTTGGATATATTTGAAGAAAACATTTGTTCGTTTTCGTTTCAGATTACGTTTGAGCCTGGTAGAGATCCCGCCGTTTCGGGCCTCGCCGCTGGAGGACTGCAAGGCCAACTGCAGCACCACGAACACTGAATGATTTTCTTCCGAAAAAGTTACATTGTAACCACAAACATGTGTACAACATTCTGGAAAAACACTGATGTATTCCAACCAATGTGTTACTCGACAAAAATTCATCATTCTGACCCTTTAAATTGAGCTTCCAGAGAGGGATACCCCTTTTAAAAAATCATTCCTAATGCTTTCGAACGTTTCGAAACTGTTGTGTGCTCAACTCCTGATGATTCTGCAAGTTCAGCTAGCGTCTGACATGAGTCTTTACGAAGTAATGTCTCCAATTCAACACATGAAAAACATTATTTTTTAAGCGTCTAAACCAATCTCTGCATGTTGTTTTCGACAGAGCATAGTTGCCATAAGTTTCAAGAAGAATTCTATGTGCTCCAGCTGCGGATTAAAAAATAAATAAAGTAGTGCTGTAAAATTCCCCGCAAATACGCTTTTTTGGCACGAAATTTGACATGTTCAACACTGTGAAAAAAAAGTTGTTCACACTTCGGCGAAATGACATACAATGAATTTCAAGCTTGCTTATAGTACTTCTTCATAGATGCGTTACCAGCTTAAGAGGTTATATACAGTTAACATTTTCGGAAGAACGATTAAAAAAATTTTCTTTTGCAATGTACATATATCTAAGTCCACACACAGAATGTTTTTCGTCAATCCGGCGAATATTCTCGAAGTTACACGCATATTTGTAATGACGTGTCAGAGCGTTCGAAAATGCTTTTGAAACTTTAAACGCGTTTTTCTCAAAACTATGTGTTTTAAAGTTGGTAAGCAAGACTTCTGGGAAACGGTTGAACCGATCAGTCTCAAATTTTAACACAGTCTTTTCAAGTACATTTTTTCGATTTTTTTCGAATTTTTTCGAATCGAAGGTTTTTTCTCACCGATAAATATTTTCCATTTTATAAACAATTGAAGGCCTACATTTTTGTCAAAGTTCGATTTTTTTTAGAAGCCGCCATTCTGTCAAAAAATATTATTTTGCTTATTCCTTTGATCAATTACAAGATAATCCATTACATTAACGAAATATTTTTGGTTTTTTCATTTTAGATGATCCAGTCCAGAGATATCGTGCTCCCCGCAACCCGAGTAAAAATTGTTCTAGCCTGTCTGAGTTACGACCTAGTAACTGGCTCGCCCAATTGAGCTCATACGAACTGACCAATGGTTGGCTCGCTATGAGCTAGTAATATAGTGAATGTTTTGTTATCCAGCCCTTGTCTAGTCACTGCCCAGCTGATCTTGGTCACAAATGACAAAGTGAGGTTATGTGACTACATGTAGTTCCATCAAGCGCATGACTCATGGCTGGCTAAGCATCTCGAGTTACAGATGGCGTTGCGAATGCAAGCATTCTCAAGTAGGTATCTCGCCATGAATTACCCAGCTATGCGGCTGTGCACCCCTTGGCTAGTCACAGCCCAGCCGAGCTTGGTCACGAATGATAAAGTGTGGTTATGTGACTACGTGTAGTTCTATCGAGCGATTGGCTCATGGCTGGCTAAGCAACTTGAGTTACAGATGCCGTTGCGAATGCAAACATTCTCAAGTGGGTATCTCGCCCTGACCGCGCCAGCTAACTAGGGCTGTGCACTCCTTGGCTAGTCACTGCCTAGCCGATCTTGGTGACAAATGACAAAGTGTGGTTATGTGAATACGTGTAGTTCCATCGAGCTACTGGCTCATGGTTGGTTAAGCAACTTGAGTTACAGATGATGTTGCGAATGAATAACATCCTCAAGTCGGTATCTCGCGATGGCCTAGTCAACACTTCCCAACTGTGGCCGCACTAGCCTGAATAAATGATCGAACAAATACAATTTAAGGTTATGTAATTCTATGCGATTATCGCATTCAATACGAACGCAATAGGGTCATTGTTCCGATAATGTTATTTACATTTGTTAATACACCCATTTTTTAATAATCTGACACTGTCTAGTGTAACATATCAAGACGATTAGAAAATTCGGAAAACAGACAAGTAGAACTGGCTCAGTGGACAACGACACAACTCATCATCCAGAGGTCCCGGGATCGAAACCACGTTACGGCGTAAGCGTTTGTCTGAGATAATTAAAAATTGAACCATTAATATATTTACAGCGCAAATATCATAACCCTGATTAATGGACAACGAAGATTATCGTACAAGGGTCCAATGATGTAAATAATGTGCGAAAAAATCACGAAAATATAAATATATAGCCGCAAATTTTGTTTTATCTAATCTCCACCTAATTTTTTGTTCCCAGTCGCTAGCTGAAAAAACTAGGTCATGGCTAGGTCAGAAATATAATACAGTAGTGGGATATTTCTTTCTATCTAGTCACCTACTAATTTTTTGTATTTAGTCACCAGAGGACTAAAGCGTTACAAGGCTGGGTAGTCAATCGCTAAGACGGCTCGCTAATGGCGATTCGAAACATCACTTTACTAGCTTGTGGCTAGGCGGTGATGAGTTACGTTTTCCACTCGGGAAGACGCCTTTTTTTTAGAGGTGCTCCCGGAGATCAGCTATAGCAGCGTTCAAAATAATTATTTTTACAAATAAAAAAATGCTAAAATAAAGTTCAAAGTTACCATAATATGTGTTTAAATTTTTACGTTAATAAATATGCAGGTCTTCTAAAAAAAAAATTCTTGAAAAATCGATCTTTTCGGGCCTACTGACTGTATATAACCCCTTAAACTGCACGCACGCAGTTCTGGTAACGCCATCTGTTGGAAAACAGCGAGAACTTATTCAACGTCCTAATAAAAATATATGTTATTATCTGTACTGAGTATATACGAATTTTTTGAATTTTTCTTCATCACAAAACATCTTCGATAAACATACTTTAATGTATGTAATTTTACATGCAGTTAGATGGGCAAGGCGTTCATACCACAGGTGATTTAATTTTTTTGGCTATTCAGCACCAAGATAAACCATTTCTAACAAGGGATTAACACAAACTAAACCTTTGTCAACATTTGGAAAAAACCCATTTTGCCCATCGTAAATCATATATATTCAATATTAAACCATCAAGGTTTGATAAATGATTACGAATCTCGGCTGACGAGTAAAGAGCATTGCTGCCAATGTCCGCGACGTTGCGGTATTTCGGCGACACTCAATATTCATTAATGGTAATAATAAATAATCTCGTGACATAAATGTAAATAGACAGCATTATAAATTACTCACGATTCCATTCTGAGTTGTATAAAACAGTTACTGACGCAGTTGTTTTATGATAATCATCGAGAATGTTATACTTTTTCAAGTTATAATTACTGTTTCAAGTCATTTTTTCAAGTAACTTTTTCAAGTTATACTTTTAACCCAAAAGTTTTTCTTATTCACGTGATAAAAATATGAGAATGCTCAATATTGCCCTTCAATTATATATTTTATGAAAAATTAGCATCTACAGAACAAATCTATACCTCGTATGCATTTTTTCGAGGTTCATCGAAAAAAATTCACAAACTGTCATTTGAGTCAACTGGACCGCTCCAACCTCTTCAAAACTTGCGGTTGCGTCCTCGAAAGTCCCTTCCTCGCACGAGAGAACACAGCGTATTCTGCGCGGAACTCGAGAGCTATTTGCGAAACTATTGTACGCAGAGAGCAGTGCAATGCGTATAGCGTGCAATTGTACACCGGGACAAAAGGAAGGAAGCCAAAGAGTTCGAGTGTATACACGTGTATATGGATATAGCGGAAGTGCGGACTTTATGAAGAGTCAAATGAATGGGAGAGAGTTGCAGATCAACCATCCAAAAACGACGTAAATTATGTAAAAAAACGAAATAACGACTTTATTCAAATTAAAAAAAAACCTTCATCACATGTGATTTCATCTGCAAGTGCCTTCTCGTTATCGTGATATCACGGACTTCGGACCCGCGTCGCGTTATTACGGAGATCAAAGGTAGAGCACCTGTATTCCATTTTTTGAGGATTTTGCGCACACGTGGATATGTATTAACTTATATATTAATAAATATGAATATTTATATGGCCACCTATGCGCAAAGTCCTGAAAAAATTACATATACAAATTATATATATATATATATATATATATATATACATTCTCCACCAATAAACTCCACCGATTTATATATATATATATATATATATATATATATATATATATATATATATATATATATATATATATATATATATATATATATACACACACACACACATATATATATATATATATATATACACATATATATAAATCGGTGGAGTTTTTTGGTGGAGAATGGTTTTTTCGGTGGAGACGCTGACGCACAGTGAAGGTCACCTCCACTTTTTAAAATGGAATGGTACATTCGTTTCAAGCATCTTGTGGCACACCTCAAGCCGTATAAAAAAACATTAGGGAGTCAAAGTCGTTCAAGGTCAGTATCGACGATACAAATCTAAATAGGTGACCTTGCATGACCTTGAACGACTTTGGAGGTAGACGCGTTTTACACGTTTTAACGTGTGTAAGGAAATAACACAAGTAAGTGTGTTGTTTCAACGCATCTATCCGTGTTATGTTCACACTGTTATTTTTCACAAACGTTAAAACGTGTAGAAAGTGTCTACAGCCATTTACACACCTAAACAGGGTTGGGCATATTTGAATTTTTTTAAATTTTGGAATATTAAAGAAACTTATTCAAAATTCGTTCAGAAAATGAATAAAGAATCCCACTGGATTCAGTATTCATTCCGAAAATAAATAATGAATTCAACACAATTCAGTATTCGTTCCGAAAATGAATAATGAATCCTACTGGATTCAGTATTCGTTTCAACATAAGTAATGAATCCAACGCGATTCAGTATTCATTCCGTATTCGAATATCATCAAATTGAATCATCTGGGAAAATGGACGATGGGAATGGGACAAATGTAATGTCCCATTTCTAGTCCCATTTCTTTAGTTACTAGATACTAACGAGGAACATCCCTCAGGTGACACTCTTCGATTTTGTTGAATTTTGGATATGTTTTAAAGCACCGAAAAGTAAGCGATACGTATTTTTTTTTATCGGCGGAAAAAAGGTTTCAAGGTCTGTACCGCACCCTCAAAAATGGGGATGTTTTTCGTTTGTCGTCAATAACGTTTTAACGGTACGAGATATTAAAAAATTTCAAATTGCAACAAAGTTTATTTTTTTTTGCACTATACATTGAAGTTGAGAACGATAACGTTATCGGCGAAAAACGAAAAACACCCCTTTTTTCAAGGGTTCGTTTCACCCCTTCAAACCGTTTTGCCGCCGATAAAAAAATCGTGTCACTTACTTTTCGGTGCTTTATAACATATCCAAATTTCAACTAAATCGAAGGGTGTCACTTGAGGGATGTTGCTTGTAAGAGCGCGGTTTCCCTTGGGTAAATATAATGTAATCGGACGATAATGTTTCAATAGAATAAACATGTTTTCTGACAAATTTTCCAGATTATTCAATTTGATGATATCCGAATACGGAATGCATACTGAATCGAATTGGATTCATTATTCATTACTCATTTTCGAAACGAATACTGAATTCAACTGGATTGATTATTTATTCTCAGAACGAATACTGAATCGAAGTGGATTCATTATCAGAAGAAAATGAATATCCATCTGACATGTATTCGGTATTATTTTCCTATTCGAATACTAAAAGTATTCGAGTATGCCCATCTGTGCACCTAAAGTGTGTAAAAACAACACATTTGTTTTTGCAGTGTATGTTTGACAGCTGCGTACAGCCTTTCTAAATACAAGTGTTATCGTCCTCAACGTAATGCCACCAGTACGAGGTACCCTGTCTATTGAAATTCCGTAAAGTCATACTAATGCACCCAATATATATATATATATATATATATATATATATATATATATATATATATATATATATATATATATATATATATATATATATATATATATACCAGTATACAGCCACCTGAAAGTTCAAAAGTATATTTTAAGGTTGAATTTTACCCTTTTCAATTGTGCTCAATCCGCCCTTTCAATTTGGGAAAATATGCACGACCGCACTTGAATATACCCAAGGGACGGGAGATTATACGTATACAGGTATTTATAAATGGATATAAATGAGAGATGTATGTAGAGATCTCTCGTACGCCTGGCGTTTGATATCACACCCACTCCACTCTTTCAATCTCACTCACGTTCATCGCACTTTTATAAAAACGAGGTAGATTATACTTTTTTTTCCCTCGTCTGGTGGGCATTTTAACATAATTACGCGGGCTCTGCCAACTGAGAGTCGCGAGTATTCTCGTATCTCGCAGAATTTACCGCCCGCGGATCACGTCCAAGTGTTTTTTTTAAACACATTTTTTTTTCAAACCTAAGAAAAGTTATAATTTCACGATTTTTTCAGCTTTTTCTTATAGTTCACCCAGAAGAAAAATATATGACAATTGAATATGTTATTGGTTTTTTTGTTTCAGTCAAGAATTACGAGCTGCATCTTTTCCGCCGATTGAGGTCTGTAGCGACAAGACACATGTAATAGGCTGATAAATCTGCAGTCATTTATTGTTTCATGTTAAAACATTTTTCTTTACATTTAAATATACATAAAAAGATACCTCAATGTTTACTGGGCTAACTTGTTTTTTCACCTTCTAAAAAAATTCCCGAAAAAACGCTTTTTATGGACCTTCTAATTGAGGCTCCGGCTTTAAGGAAGGTGGGAAAAATATTTTCGCATCGGTCGAAAAAGTTTACCCTGCTCGGGGGAATACATTAATAAATGTTAAAAGTGTACGGAACGTGACAAAAGCTTGAAAGGTTTCGCTATACGAGGGGCAGTTGCGAGTGTTATTGCGTGGGCGTGAATCGTGCAAATAAATTCGTCATACAGCTCTCGGCCACGCGGTCCGTGTATACACAAGCTTCAGAGTGCTTGATTTACGTTTCAACATTTAACGTTTTCATTACAGCGACTCTCGTGTATTCTCGTTGCTCCTGCATGCCTCTAAATTAAGTAGTACCCATTCCGCGGAGAAAACCGGAATTGAACAAAAACAACCGAACACGTCGTTTTTGTATTCCAGCGTGTGCGGTAATCATACAGAAAGAGGGTGATTTGGGGAAAGATAAAACGGTATGGATGGACCGCTACGTTTTGGCAGGTGTTTCACACTTTACGACCGGACTCGTAGAACCGAGTCTCTATTTTTCCTAAGTTTGACGAAAAGACCAGGATTCGCGTGACGGCTGAATAAAGATGGCGATTTTTCGAAATTTATCGACCTGCGGCCTCGCTTTTTAGATATTAATACGCAAAATTGATATCAGGGTAATTGGACGTCGCTGTATCGAATGGCGATAATAATTTTGCAATCAACCCCCGGAAAAATGTTTAAAAAAAGAAACAAACGTTTAAAAACCGTTTAGTCCGGAACTTAATAATTATATCGAAAAAAATGTCAAACAAAAGTTGTTTGGGACATAAAAGTACGTAAATAAGTATTGAACGTTCATCTTCGTATTTCCGAAAATAAGGGAGAAAAAAATGAAAAACTATTCAATTGGGGGACGACAACCTCGAAGTATCAAAAAATAAAAAAATATCAAATTCGGTAATATCTTGGGTTTCTTTTGTTACATATTGCTTGAGTATGTTTATCTAACTTCATAGAAATTTTATTTATTTTTAATTAGTGTATAACTATTCGAAAATGACGACTGAACAAAACTTGACAAAATTACTGGTTGAGGACCACTGTCAGAAAGAGACGCACTATATGGCTATGGCTATATGTGCATGCGCGCAACGCCGCAGTGGTGCTTCGGCTGCAAAGTGATTTTGTCTTGCAAACTTTATTCGTCTTTTTCTCCCTTATTTTTGAAGATACGAAGACGAACGTTTAATACTTTTTTACGTACTTTCATGTTCTAAACATCTTTTGTTTAACATATTTTTTGATAAAATTATTAGGTTCCGAATTAAACGGTTTTTAAACATTTCTTGACATTTTAAAACATTTTCTCGGGGGTTGATTGCAAAATTATTATAGCCGTTTGATTCAGCGTCATCCAATTACTCTTAGATCAATTTTGCGTATTTATATCTGAAAAGTGCTTACTCTCTCTCTCTCTCTCTCTCTCTCTCTCTCTCTCTCTCTCTCTCTCTCTCTCTCTCTCTCTCTCTCTCTCTCTCTCCTGCCTAGGTTAACGATCTCGGTCGTTTTCCGCTCGTCCCCGACTTTAATAGGATCGTAAAAGCCTTCTCCAAAGGCCAAGAGAGTTCTTTTTTTCTGTCTCTCAAACAAACAATTTCTCGTGTATGTTTGTATTTTAAAGAACAGTGGATGAGGAAAAAGAAGAGAGACAGGGAGAGCGGGAATTATATGCTCTGCCAATTCAAGTCGTGCACTATTTGCCTTTGGTGCCCATTAAAAAACGCGTTTCTGTAACCGACGTTTCCAGTGAAGAAGATATTCATTGCTCTTTTTGCCTACCCCTTTGATGCAATTACAACACAGGAAAGAACAATTTACGGTCGGTCTATACACAATATGTGGAATAAGAAATAAATGAAGTTTTATTTCCAGACTACAATCCCATTCCTGCTAATTTTACACCACCCTTATCACTAAATTCAATTCACGAGAGACCTTTCGGAATGTTGTCCGCAGTTACTCATTGCTGATGCAATACTGCATCGCGATGCCAGGAGGGCACAGGGAAATTAAGGAAAACCGGGTCGGCTTTCATCGAACCACCACCGTTACCAGATCATCGGACTTGGTATAATTGCCTTCCCCGCTGGGGAATTGTCGCGCAAGCCGGCTTACGGCTAACCGGTCAACCATCCAAGTGTTCGCCCAGCCCATTTGGGGGGGGGGGGGGGGGGGGGGGTACCTTTAGGTGCGGCCAAAATTTGCTGATTTTTATGATTTTTTTAAAAAGAAAAGCTTTTTCCACTATTTTTGAAACTTAGGGTATGGTTAATTGTTACTTTCGGATGTTACAGGGTATTTTTTAAATTAATTTAAAAAAACGGCGGCGGTATATCACGGTCTTCTGAACTGCATTTTGAAAACTGCTGTGACGTACAGCTAAAAAACTAATCGATCGAATTCTGTTGAAACTGGGTATAAATCCAGTGGGTATTTTTTATTTTCCATATTTTTATTGATGTAGAAGATTTTTTAGCATTGAAAATACTTTTAAAACTGTATATGTTTGTTGAGATAGGCTGGGTATAGGGGTCTGAGTTAGCTGGATGTCACGCGAAACTAACGCTATCCCCACTTCACTGCCACTGTGTTGTAGTCGAGTGGGGGGGGCTCTGACTTGGCGAATGCCTGTGATTGGTTGAAAAATGCCCTCTGCCCACCCAATTCTAATCTTGTTGTTAATTTAAAAATGATATTCCAACTTATATTACAAATATATTACAAAAATATATATAAATATATATATAAAAACAAATCCAAACGGACCCAAACCCAAACAAACCCGAAACAAATCCAAACTAACCCAATTATATCAATACCTCAATGTATCAAAGCTTTTTAAAAAATAATAAAAACCAACTCATATTATTTACATGTCCCTGTTTTTTATTACCCCAAAAGTCTGATTACATTTTCAATGTCAAGAAATAGTTGCACTTTGTGTTATATCTGTAGATTTTTTAAATAGATTTATATTGTAGATTGCTAAATGAATATCTTGAGAAATGGTTGGACGATTTTTGTAAGCAATGTTTGCCAAAAGAAATTAAAGGAATTCAAAAATATTAATTTTTGTTCCGTTTGAAAGACAAAAACTTCAATCTTAATTAAAACATGAGCTTAAATGTTCCTGAAAATAAAGAGAAAGTATTTTGTTGTTGCAAAATGGAGCCATTTCTTTCGGAAAATTCAATCGTTCTGTTTCAAATTGCACCATTTCATCGATATTCAACATTTCTCACTTTTTCTTGGTTCATATTTTGCGTATGAGTATTAATGAAAGAAAAAGCTTCGTTGGTTTTTTTTCAGAATAATGCCGCCGCCGCTACGTGTCACGCCGTCTGACAACATCCACCGTAACCCCTTTAGAAGACCATGCCATACCTCCGTCATTTTTAAAGATTAATAAAAAAAAGAATACCATGCAATAGCTAAAATTAGCAATAAATCATACCCTAAGTTCCAAATATGGTGAAGACGATTTCCGTTAAAAAAAATCATGAATATCGGCAATTCCTTCCGCGCCTAAAATCGTCCCCTTTAATTTACTTGTCAATGTTTTACTCGTATACGTTACGAAGTATCAGAATGAGGGAATTGCATGGCAATCGAAGAATCAGCTGTGAAATCGATGAAACAAAGATTTTCATCTATCCACGATGTTTGTCTGACCCTATCGACATTCTCTACTTGATTCGCATCCAGTACTCCATCTTAATCGCAATACTCGAAATAAAAATAAAAAAATACGAAACGAAGTTTTTGGCTTCGACTCGTTCAATGTATTCGGATTGAGTTCACAATGCTTGGAATATTGATGATTTTTTCAGAGCTTTATCCCGCTCGATTTCCTTCGTTCGGAAATTGTAAGCTATCGGCGGAAGAAAGGGTTGGAAGAACGGCGCCGTAGAAAGCAAAAACGGATATTCATTCGGCATGGATTTGCTCGCGATCGTAAAATCAAGAATTCATAGAAATTGGGATACTCGAGCAACCATATAACTCAACATTTTAATATCTCTCTTTACCTCCATTCACGAATAAATCTATATATATGTGACCTTTGCATTGGTGGTATATCATCGAAAAGCCACAGGAAATCGTGGCCGACCGAGACCTCGTCGATTCTCGTCTCCTTTTGCACGGAGCATTCCACTTTGACTCTTTCCATTCGTCGATACTCCCACATTCAAGTCCTTTCTGGATCTAGCACATCGGAAAATGGCACTGGTGAATGCAAAAGTCAATAGTACATTTTTCGTGCATTTCAAAGGCTGATACGAAGCTTCATTTTTAATTAATAGTTCATTGTCATACCGTACATACGAATATTGTTTAAAAAAATCGACAAGATCATACGATGATGAAGTTGAAGCGTGCATCGTTGGAACGCAACGAAAGTTCTTTTTTACAAGCTTTTATTTAAGGTATTCCTTATACGAACCCAAATATTTTACACTTAACTGATTTTCGTCTATAATGAAGTAAAAATACATCCCAGTATATTGGTAAAATTACAAGCCAAGTTACCGAACCTTTAACGAAAAATTACGGCGTTTTGTGGACATGGCACGCTGGCCACATTTCTATTTAATAATTTATACACTAAATAACTCTAGATGCCTGATATAAACTGCTCACAGGTGTAAAAAAGTCTAAAGATTCCGTAACGACAATAAAAACAGAGGGTCACCGAACGTTTAAAGAAAATATTAATGTTAAAACTTGGAAAAATGTGACTAGCAGAAGAATTTTCGTAGCCGTGACGTTTCAAATAAATGTAAAAATGTCTCAATCTACTAAATTTGCGCGATTTTTTAAATTCTAGTTTATCGTTGTGTATAATAACCATTGTAACTCATTTTTTTATTAAGCGCAATTTTAATTTTCTTATATTTACTTATCCCCCCACGAAATGCCCCCCCCCCCCACTTATATTTACCTATGCCCCCACGAAATGCCCCCCCAGTAATTTGCTTATGCCCCCACGAAATACGGCCCTCTGCGAAAGAAATACCTTAACTTGACTTGGTGTGAGATTACTTGACTTTCTGTGAGATGCAAAACGGAAAATCGATGTTTCACCCACTTATGGACTACTTAGAGCTCTGAAATTTTGCAAACATGCATCTAACAAGGGACATCCTTCAGGTGACACCCTTCGATTTTGTTGAAATTTGGATATGTTATAAAGCACCGAAAAGTAAGCGGTACGTATTTTTTTTATCTGCGGAAAAACGGTTTTAAGGGGTGAAACCACCCCTCGAAAAAAGGCATCTCTAGGGGAAATATAGCATTTTCACACACAAGGAGTCCACCGATTTTAATGAAACAAAAACGAAAATTCTTCTAATCCGAAGCAATGAAAAATCCACTATAGTGACATTGCAAAAAAAATTAAGGGGTGGTTTCACCCCTTAAAACCGTTTTTCCGCCGATAAAAAAAATCCGTATCGCTTACTTTTCGGCTTTATAACATATCCAAATTTCAACAAAATCGAAGGGTGTCACCTGAGGGATGTTCCTTGTAAGAGGTCCCAATGAATGATTCAAATAATTAAAAAATACTCGACTTTCTGTGAGATGCAAAACGGAAAATCGATATTTCATCCACTTCCCGACTGCTCAGAGCTCTGAAATTTTGCAAACATGCATCTAAGCGGTGAAAATGCATGATTCAACTTTAAAAAACGGAACTGCGAAAAGCTAACAGGAAAAAGACCTCGCAATAATGAAGCGTTAGCAGAAATGAACAGAATGAGAAACATTGAATAGAGCTAAGCAGTTCTCCAGGATTTCTCCTGACAATCAACCAATAATAACACCGGTCCGTTTGGAAGGCTTAATCCCTCTTTGCAAAAATTTCAGAGCTGTAGTAAAATCAATTAAAGACTAAAAAGTAGAAAATAATTTATATGTGCATGTTTTTTTTAACAGGCTTTTATTTAATATACTGACAAGAGGAAAAAAAAATTTTTTTACCAAGTCACCTATATGTGACTATAAATAAAAGATTGGGGCGCTCAAAATATAGACCTATAATGTTTAATCTACATAAATCTGTTGACGTATCAACTGTATTTATTTTACTGTAAAACAACCTTAGATTTCTTAAATAAAAATCCCGAAACTGTGTATAAATGTGTGATAATAATTTCTCTAATTACCATCGTGCCAAATTAAATACGGTTAATGAAACTGAATTGATCAAATTTATTAAACATTCAAAACGTTGAGAGCCCCAAGCTTTTGTTTATAGTCACAATAGGTGACTCGGTAAAGAAAAATATTTTATGCTTTTTTGTACATTAAATGAAAGCCTTAAAAAATGTTTTTACACATAAACGTACATTCTGTTTTCCATATTTTCATTATTATAGAAAATCGTTTTTTTTTACAGATTTATATTCTAGAGCGCTAAATAAATTTCTTAAAAGATGATTAAAGGATTTTTGTAGGCAAAATCTTCCAAAAGCAATTAAAGATATTCAAGAATATTAATTCAACCTCATCTACTATATAGATTTGGTACTTCATTTCCGAATTGGTGTGCCGTTCAAACGCAACTGCAAGTCTTGTTGATTTTTGTCTCTCTCCGTTTTTGATTAGTATCTATAATATATATTTCGCACATTTTAATCGTAGATCCTCAACGAGGATCACGTAAGAACGTTTGAGGGATCCGTGTGATTCAAATAAGCCGAAAAAGCTGTCGACATATTGACAAGTAAGAATACATTTTTATTGCAATTGAACGATACAAACGTGTCTGACGTCATGAACTTTGATTTTCAGGGCCTTTCAAGAGCCGTTGTACCTGCTCGACCAAAAGAAGAATATACAGGGTGTCAGGACGGTCGATGCAAAGCCTTAAGGGGGTGATAGGTCACCTCGTTAGGAACATATCTACCCTAGGTTACCTTAGTCCAAAGTCTAAGGACTTCGAGTTATCATGGTAAGTATGATCTTTGGAAAATTTCCCAAAATTAGGCACTAACTCGTTCATAATGTTCAAACAGACAATAATTCGTAACTAAAAACTTCTTTGCGTCTTAGCTCAATGTGTATTCAATCGACAAACACCAATACAACCATTTGTATCCACACAAATAACTAAATGGGACGTGATGAATGATACAAAACATGTTAAAAAATAAAAATACCTCTTACGTTAATGCTATTTTTAAAAAAATATCATTATCATAAGAGGCAAACGAGTTAGTACCTAATTTTGGGAAATTAAAAAAAAATCATACCACGATAACTCGAAATCCTTAGACTTTGGACTAAGGTAACCTAGGTTAGGTATTTTCCGAACGAGGTGACCTATCACCGCCTTGAGGCTTTGCATCGGCCTTCCTAACGGCCTGTATTTCAGGCGGCTGCTAGCGCGGATTGGTCTCAAACGTCCTATATACCCAAATACGTACGAGCACGTGGGACGTGCTTAAATATATATTTGCCGACACATCTGCAAACGTACTTCACCATATCCAGCGAGCCCGAGTAGAGACAAGCGCCCGGAGAAATTCAACTGGTCGCTTCCCACCTGCGTGCTTCGTTGCATTCAAAAACTTTTATAATCTCGCACGGGCGACCCGAGGAAGGGTGAGAAAGCTCAAGGGATTCAATGCTTCGTGCTATTTCTCATTGGTCATTCATCCAGCAAATAAATATTTAAATTATGTGTGTGTATATATATATATATATATATATATATATATATATATATATATATATATATATATATATATATATATATATATATATTAGATATAAACGTGTATATATATATATATATATAGTATAATGTGCAGATATCTATATACTATTTTATACGTATATATAGTATACATACACATATATTATGTGTATATATGTATATATACATATACACACATGATTTGAATACGCATTTTATATATCACGTAAATTCAGCCCCGGATCTACGATTTTTCCGAGCAGGGGCAAAAACCTGACATTGGCGCCCCTCCGCTCCAGCATTTGAGATTAAGGGGGAAGATCTCTTTAGACGCCCGAAAATAAGGCAATTTTCATGATTATTCAAAAAATGTGATAAGATAATCGCATCATTTTTAAATTCTGCCATTATCTTATTACAACTTTCAAGTGGTAAAACTTTTTTTCTTTTTCGAACAAAACAAAATAGCGGCGTTATAAGGTATGCCTTTAGGGGTCTTTTGAAAAACTGCTCATAGTATAGCTCAAAAAGTTATTGATCGATCTGGTTGAAATTTTGGGCGGTATCTCACTATAACATTATTGGAAGGATATACCTATAAAAATATTAAAAGATATAAAATTGAAAATTAAGTAGGCTTTGTAATCTAATGTTCATATTTTTTACCATCTTCTCGACAATTTTTACCCCGAAAAGGTAATTTATTTACGCGATAACCTTGAAACTTT
This sequence comes from Ophion ellenae, assembly GCA_963210295.1. Lineage (NCBI taxonomy): Eukaryota > Metazoa > Arthropoda > Insecta > Hymenoptera > Ichneumonidae > Ophion > Ophion ellenae. The sequence continues at coordinate 15,182,396 of OY723392.1, forward strand.
AGGTATATGCTTCCAATAGTCTTATAGTGAGAAATCTGGCAAAATATCAGCCAGATCGATCAATAACTCGTTGAGCTATAACACGAGCAGTTTTTCAAAAGACGCCTAAAGGCATACCTCGTCAAAGTTCGTCTCCTAGGCAGTTTTATTTTCGATAGCTAGGATCACGACGCCATTGAAACTCACCAAAGCGCCCTGGATGTTAGGCACTTTAGTGAAACAAGTTTTTTCAAACACAAGAATTTGGCGCCCTCTTAAGTTGCCGCCCGGGGCAGGTACCCCGGTTTGCCCCCCCCCCCCCCCTTAGATCCGGGGCTGCGTAAATTGCTTTCGTTAGAGGGAAAAGCCGAAAAAATGAATGGAAATCAATTCGAATTGAAAAATTTACATGCCGAAAAAGGAAGAAACATTTCAGCGCAGTTTGAATCGTCCAGTACGATTGGATCATTTTTCGCTGCTTCAAAATGCAATCAATCGTATTTCAATTTAAGGGGGGACTTGGCTGGTTTTCATGTATTTTTTTGTAAAGGAAACATTTCTTCACCATTATTGAGACTTAGGGTTTATTACCACTTTTGGCTTTCGCGTGGTATTTTTATTCATCTATTAATCTATAAAAATGGCGGTTGTATGGCACGGTCTTCTAAACTGCATTTTCAAAACTGGCGTGACGTATATAAATATGGTCTAAATCTTTCAACCGCATTGTCTAAAATATGACCCTAAATGTTACTGAAAAATAAAAAAAAAGGATTTTTTTGTTACTTTCGAAAATTTTATTTTCGGCTTTTTTCCCGAAAATTAATTTTTGGCTTCTTTCGGAAAATTCAATCTTTTTGTTTCAACGCGTACCATTTCGTCGATTTTCAACAATTCTCACTGTTTCTTGGTTCATTTTCTACGTATGAGTGTTAATGAAAGAAAAAGCTTCGTTGGTTTAGAATACCGGGCCATGCCTCTGCCATTTTTAAAGATTGATAAAATTTAAAAAATACCCCGTAAGAGCCTGAAGTAGTAACAAAGCATACCCTAAGTCTCCAAAAAGGTAAAGAAAACTTTCCTTTAAGAAGCAAATAATGAAAATCAGTAATTTTTCTCTCGCCTAAACGTATCTCCCCCCTTAAACACGCATTTCATACGCGTAAATCGCTTTCTCCAGACGAAAAATGTATGAATGAACTTTACATGCGAAAAAGAATCATTTCAGCGAAGTTTGAATCGTCCAGTACGATCGGATCATTTTTCGCTGTTTCAAAATCCAATCAATGGTGTTTCAATTTAAGCTTGTAGGCAGTGAAGCATTTTAATTGAGCTCTGAGCAAGAGGATGTGTAATACGAACGTAAAAACGGCACGTCGTACACTCGGCATTCTTCGGGAGGACGGGGCACAATAAAATAGAAGGACGCTCATCGAGTTGCAAAAGGTTGAAGGGTGGGCGAAGGCGAGGGGGCGGGCTCAGTAAAAAAATTCACCCTCGCTCAGCCCGATGAGAGTTTCAATATATCCGTAGCTCTGCACTGGCAAAACAGCGGAAGGAAAAATTAGAATGGTCGGAGTAACGCGCCTGACAGAGGGTGAAAAGAGAATATGTTCATTTTTTCGCTGATCGCCTGTTCGCGCATCACCGATTTTTCTGCCCATCAATCTTCCACTCTTCCTCACGCTCTTTCCCTCCCTTTCGCCGGAGTAAAAAGTCCTTCTGAGACAGCTCTGAATTCGAATACATTCCTTGTCGTCATCGTTCCGCAATTCCGCAAACAGGGGCAAAAGAACATTCGTCATCGTTTCTCTCGTCATACCCCAGCCGGAACTGAGTGGATGTAGAATTGTTTACAAAAGATAAGAAAAGCTGATTTAAGCCAAGAAGTTAAAAATGAGATGAGAAAAATAACATTCGAGAAGTGCGATTTTTTTAGCGCTGCAGGTCCTTTGCACGATCTTTTGCAAATATACTCTGCTGGTCAAAAGCTATCGGACACTTCAGATAATTGCAAAACTTTCGATCACTTTGGATAAAATACACTTTCGATGCAAAATTATATTAGAATAATCTAATTTATTATTCAGGGTGTCCCAGAACTGAATGCGTTCCCTGAAATAGGGGGTTGGGGGTGAAATTCTGAGTCGATTGATATAAGCATGTGTGGGTCTCAGATCAACCCCTGAATTATTATTAATTTTTAAAGGCGGGCCAATGAGGTGTGCCCGATGAGCCGACGTACGTCGGTAAGCGTTACGCGCGTGCATTGGTGCCTGTAGGTGCGGTGCTCCCGCCAGACACCACTGCAGGCGCGTAACGCTTACCGACGTACGTCGGCTCATCGGGCACACCTCATTGGCCCGCCTTTAAAAATTAATAATAATTCAGGGGTTGATCTGAGACCCACACATGCTTATATCAATCGACTCAGAATTTCACCCCCAATACCCCATTTCAGGGAACGCATTCAGTTCTGGGACATCCTGTATAGAGCTATATAGAGGAAAGGGAGGATATATGGAATACTGATGGTAATTTAGAATAGCAGTGTTTCACGGAAACTTGTAGCGCCATCTCCGTTTTATGGCCGTGAAATGGTAAAAGAAGGCGCCACTAGTCGATATGTTCACAAGGGGTCGTCCATTAATCGCGCGAGGCTCACATAGGGGTGAGGCGGTGTTGTGACTTATCACGTGTATTTTTTTGTGTAATTGCGCGGACAATGCCATTTAAATATACTGACAATATTCATTGTTTCGTTTTTCAGGGGGCAGAAAACTCACCACATATCATCATGACGGGGGGGGGGGGGGGGGCTCAAAAAGTGGCCTAAAAAATCTCACGTGATTAATGGACGACCCCCAAGGTTCGTCCGCGACTTTACCTAAAATGACGACCAAAGTTCAAATCGCTAAATTTCCATATGATTATGTTGTTTAGCTTTATGTGTACTGTAAAATAGACCATAAACTTAGTATATTGTTTTGATTTCAAAGATATGTATATTTATAAAGAAAAAAAATAGCGGCTATGTCCGTCTACGTCTTGTTGCTAATTTGGAATACCCGATCGGATGATAATTTGGAATATTCCAAATTACCATCAGTTTTGTAACTAGATGTAGGTCTATCTACAAAGACTTAGTGGAAGCGATGATGATGACCACTGAAAGTTTGGAATCTTCCAACTCTTATAACAGTCGTAAGTCGAATACGTCAGGAGAGCTAGAAACTTCATTTGGTGGAAGACCCTAGCAGTTGATGCAGTGTGTATTTTCTGTAAAGGAAAGTATAGTGGAGACAGGAAGGGGAAGCATGGGTGCAGTGTTTTATGTTTGAGATTTGGGTGCACGGTGAATCTGTCGGCTATGAAGATGGATTCTATGTTGGCGATTTTTGCAAATAACCCATTCATTTAATTGTTAAAACTGATTGAAGACTGATTAAAAAGTGGTAAAGCTCATTATAGAAATAATCATAAGTCTTACATTTTCTTCTAAAACAATGGCCTAATAACAATACATAACTAAGTTAAGCACGGTGAATATATTTTGGAATACTCCTATTCCAAAATACCTGCACCCCATCTCAAAAACGGAATTTTGCAATTTCGCGTTCAAACTAAAATTGTACCCAGTAGCGACGTTTAGTTATTTTTGATAGCTTGCAGAGAATTGCTTGCTCAATTTCATAAAGAATTTATTTGTTTACACCTTACAGAAAAAAAGTTGCAGGCCTCAAACAAAATGGCATTCCAGATTACCTTTCTTTCCTCTAGTATCTTCGTAAAAGAATAAATGAAATGAATTATATTATTCTAATATTATTTGGCAATTATCCAGTGATCGAAAGTTTTGCAATTATCTGAAGTGTCAGAAAAATTCCGAACGGTAGTGTATTCCTATGACCAATATTTTGCGCGATAAGGGGGCATCCATTAATTACGTGAGGTGATTTTGGCGATTTTTCGACCCCCCCTCTCCCCCTGGTGAGATGTCGTGAGATTTTGCTCGACCGCCTCCTCCCTCCCCTAATCTTACGTGAGATTTTTCAAAATGAATACGTTCACGGAAAATAAATTGTAGTAGAAGTAACTGCGGTTGTAGTACGATTTACTCCACCATGTAAAGTAGTAGGGAGACTCTTCCTACGTGATAAAAATTATGTGATTACTAAAATTACTAAAATTACTAAAATTACGTGATATTTGCCGAAGCCCCCCTCTCCCCCACGTGAGATTGGGTGAGATTTCGCTCGACCCCCCCCCCCCCCCCTAAACGCCTCACGTAATTAATGGACGCCCCCTAACGAGCGAGCAAATATTTTCCAGAACGCAGAATACCGCGAGTAAGGAATTGAGCAAGGCGTATCAACTTTCAAACGGGTCCCAAACTACCGTGGCTATCGACATAGCTCCATTATTTCAACGCGGCGAAAAGAGAGGATACGGAATCCCGTGGCCAGGCGGAACACAGCGAGGAAGTGAATTTCGCCGAGCAAACAGCATGCGGTGAAAAAATTAACGAGTGTTTACTGAACATTTGGCTCTTTTGCCAGGTTTTCAATTCGAAGACGCCTTTGTATCCAGTTGGAAACGCTAATTTGATCCTGTGGCATACGATATTACTGTTCTGGAGGGCTGATTCGGTTCTTCACGATTTCGGTTTTGTTTCATCTCATTTTCGACCTCGGCAAAAGATATTCTCATTTCATCCTGATGTCAATTTTCCGAAACTTTGAATACAACATTGGTGACTTGTTGAGGGGGAAGATACATTTGGGGAGGAAAAAATGGTCGATTTTCATGATTTTTTGAAAGCCAAGTTTCTTCACCATTTTTGAGATTTAGGGTATGTTTTATTACTACTTTTGACTGTTAGAGAGTGTTTTTTTAAATTATTTTTTAAAAATGGCAGAGGTTTGACAGGGTCGTCTAAACTGCATTTTCAAAACTGGCGTGAAGAATAGCTCAAAAACGAATCAACCGTTTCTGATGAAATTTGGTTTAAATCTTTCTAACCTTATTTTCTAAAACAGGATCCTAAATGTTTTCGAAAATTTTGAAAAGTATTTTTTTTATCGCAAAATTTAGCCTTTTTCGGAAAATTCAATGTTTTTGTTTTAAAGCGTACCATTAACTCGATTTCCAACATTTATCACTTTTGGTGATAAATGTTTCATATTCCGGTTATATTCTTCATTCATATTCTGTTCTCGTATTCTAGATGTGGCCAAAATAAAAAAAAAACAATTAAAACCCAAAATGAAACTGAAAACCGAGAGCATAATGCTGGGTAACTGGCCATCTCACCTCTACTCCTACGGCCATCACACCTGGATACCCCGGGAAAGATAGCCAATCGTGATTTTTTTAAAACAGTAATTTTGAGGTTGATCTGATAGAAGTTCGTTTTAATTTCGTCAATTATCTGAAAGTTCAAAGTTCAAAGTTTAATTACCCATGAAGATAAGTTGAGAAACGTCTCCTTTTATTTTGACGGACCCTTAAAAAAACTGTGGCCAACTACCCAGCGCTTACCGTACAGGTAAAAATATATGACTTTAGGTTTGCACGTGACACATGGTCGCCGATTTGTAACTTCAAAAGCGCAGTTCCAATACGTTTTTTTACGAACATTATCCTCGTAACGCTTTTCGCTGGCTAGACGTATTGTTCCATTTACACACATGCGCACACGCATATACGTTTACGAGATTCATGTCCCATCTATTGAGGCAAAGTTTTATGCGATTTCGTCTGATAAATTTGTAGTCCATATACTTTTCTTCTATCATCTCAATTTGTAATACTCCTTGCAATTTTCCAACGTACGAATGCACTTCGACATTCCATCTCGTATGTATATATATAAATATATATATATATATATATATATATATATATATATATATATATACCCCGAGAGACTCATGAGAATTTGTCATGTCTCGAAAGCTTACCTAGTCTCATTCGTATTACCACAAGGAAATAAAAGAGGACAAAAATTGCGATCGAAAAAGAGACGTGAAGGAAAGAGTTCTCTCAGGCGGCTTCCCTCTCTCTCCCTCTCTCTCCCTCGCTCGCTCGAATGATTGGACCTGAAAAATAGGATCGAAGTAAAATATCGGATTGCACCTGCAGCAGTATCGTCTGCTCCTTCGTGTTTGTTCCCTCCTATCCACCCTTCCCTGAGCCTGTTCGCAATCCGATACACATCGCGACGACGATGCAAAATCGCGGGTTGGCTTTTTCTTCCTCTCGAACGGAATGATTCAATTCATCGCGGAGGCTTTGCGCGATGAACTCCAAGAGGAGGAAAGAGGAAGACGAACGAAGGGACGAGGACAACGGCCCAAGAGATTCCTTCGTCATGTAAACCAACCAGTGACTACGTTTTCCTTAAGGGGTTAGGTCACAGTAAAGGGTATAAAATCATGTGCGAATTTAACAACTTTTTTCCTATGAAAAAGTGATTCACTCATGAAATTAATTACACATTTATTTCGTATGAATATCAAGCTGTTAGAATTTTTTTTTTTCGATGTACAAATTGGCCGAGTACTAATATTTTCTTTTTTTATCTTTTGTTAGGCGCTCCGCGGCGTGACATTTGCATTCACAATTTTTGACCTAGAACAAAAAACAAAAGTTCTCGTCAATCTACATTAGAATACCTAGAGAAGTACGTACGGAATTAAAAAAAATATTGGTTTATTCAAAAGTTGTAGGTATTTGAATGAATTTTTTGAATGATGGGTTTTAAAATGGCAACTTTTAAGGAGGTACGGTGATTGGAGCGAGTTCAAGATAAAAGCCCGATTTTTTTTTATAGCATTGTCGAGACCTTCGTCCATGCGTATGCGGAGTTTCCACGAGATTGACCGTACACTTTCCGAGTTATTAATTGTTAAAGTTGGTGAATTAGTCACACGTAGACGACGAAATGTGCCTGTCCTCTCATATATCGATTTTTTTGTGCTACTTAGAGCCAAGAAACACGTAAAAAAAACTGATGGTTGCGTTCGTTGAATCTTTGTGATCGACGAGGCACCTTGAATTGGAAAGCTCACCGCAGAAATAAGCAATAAATTTAGAAATAAAGTCGCAAAAACCGTATTTTTCGGAGAGCGAGACTTCTCGTGACGTAACAGCAGCCATCTTGCTCGACGTGTGGCAACGCCGGATACCCGCGCAAATTTGATTCGTCTATCGGATATTTATAACGCGAATTAAAAATATGATTGTGCGAAGCCGTACATTTTTTAATGGATTATAAAGGGCCTTTCGTCGATATTTACTTGAAGTTCTTTTACGTTCAGCAAAGGCATCTCAATTTTTCTGGCGACATGTACCTATACAACGCATTTATATATAAATTCAGCATGGAAGAACCGCCATATAAAATATACGTTCCTTTTTATACCTGCAAATATTGTGAAAATTGGTAAAGGGAAAAATAACATAACAATCGATGAAATATGTTTTGACTTTGGACAGATTGGACATCGGACATTGAGGTTAACTTCAACGCGACGTTTTTTATTTGCAATCGCAATATTATCTTTTATTTTCGAATTCTTGTCCGTCGGAATCTACATTTGGAACTGGACTTCAGGTACAATCCCGTTACCTTTTTGATAAACTTCCACAGTATTTTCATTCTCCATGTTAACCGGCTACAAAAAATAATAAGCCGGGCGCGTGGAACCGATGACAGCCACCGAAAATGCGACGATGCTAAACGTCAACGATATGGCGTACTACTGAAGTCGAGTAGTAGATTATCAAGGTTGTTTCCATATTGAAAAAATAATAGGTAACTCGAAATTCAATACTTAAAAAATATTTCTCGAAAAATAGGCCATATACATATATCTAAAACGTGGCGGTATTGCAGCGCGAAATAGACTCTAAGTTTACTAGCATGGTCATCACCGTACCTCGTTAACACTGCAGGGCCTGCACATTGACCGAAAGTCAGGTCACATAATTCGGCGTACCGTTCGTCGGGTTGAGAAATTTTGAAAAAAAAAAATATGTTTAGATAGCAAGCTAGTTAGGCCCAATTATGTTTACATAGCAAGCTAGTCAAGCCCAATTCCGGTCAATATACGGAAGTGGGGCTCCTGCTAGAATAAGGTTCTATCTGGTATCTGGTTCTATCAGGTATCGAACAAACCCAAACAAATCCAAACAAAAATTGGCCTGATTCTAGCAGGAGTTCCCCGCTTCCGAATATTTACCCCAATTTCTTCGTCCAATTACAATACGAAGGAACATTTCTCCAATGTTCCCTCGTAAGCCTTTGTGGGCTTCTGCGATTCCAACCCCTTTCCAGATCTGACTCTCGGTAAAAGAATCTTTCCCACTCACACACTCATTGTTATTTTTCATCGAATCCCAACATTAATTCGCAATCCACGTAAATTAGACGTTACCTGTCCTCTTCCGCGGTCTGTAACATCGTTGTCTCCTTTTTTCTCCCTTTTTCTTTTCGTTACGTCTGCTCAGCCTCACAGTCGCTTTTCTGAGCAGGACATCCGTTCTCTCCGTGACGCTCTTATCCAGCGGGCTCTATCTCCAGAGAATAATTACGGTATATGTGTGTACATATACATATATATAAGACGATGGAGCAACCGGAGAGCAGCAGCGGTATACCGATTATATCGTGTGCGAACTGCTCTTCGCTTGCCTCTTGTCTGGTTCATTTCCTCCCCAAAGTTCTCCCCGAGAGTCTCGTTATTTATTTTGTCTTGTATTTTTTTTCTTCTCTTTTTTCTTTTGAGACCCGACCCGCTAACAGATGCACGACGAGGACTGCGAGTAACTATATATGCATATATATATATATGTGTGTGTGTGTGTGTGTGTGTGTGTGTGTGTGTGTGTGTGTGTGTGTGTGTGTGTGTGTGTGTGTGTGTGTGTGTGTGTGTGTGTGTGTGTGTGTGTGTGTGTGTGTGTGTGTGTGTGTGTGTGTGTGTGTGTGTGTGTGTGTGTGTGTGTGTGTGTGTGTGTGTGTGTGTGTGTGTGTGTGTGTGTGTGTGTGTGTGTGTGTGTGTGTGTGTGTGTGTGTGTGTGTGTGTGTGTGTGTGTGTGTGTGTGTGTGTGTGTGTGTGTGTGTGTGTGTGTGTGTGTGTGTGTGTGTGTGTGTGTGTGTGTGTGTGTGTGTGTGTGTGTGTGTGTGTGTGTGTGTGTGTGTGTGTGTGTGTGTGTGTGTGTGTGTGTGTGTGTGTGTGTGTGTGTGTGTGTGTGTGTGTGTGTGTGTGTGTGTGTGTGTGTGTGTGTGTGTGTGTGTGTGTGTGTGTGTGTGTGTGTGTGTGTGTGTGTGTGTGTGTGTGTGTGTGTGTGTGTGTGTGTGTGTGTGTGTGTGTGTGTGTGTGTGTGTGTGTGTGTGTGTGTGTGTGTGTGTGTGTGTGTGTGTGTGTGTGTGTGTGTGTGTGTGTGTGTGTGTGTGTGTGTGTGTGTGTGTGTGTGTGTGTGTGTGTGTGTGTGTGTGTGTGTGTGTGTGTGTGTGTGTGTGTGTGTGTGTGTGTGTGTGTGTGTGTGTGTGTGTGTGTGTGTGTGTGTGTGTGTGTGTGTGTGTGTGTGTGTGTGTGTGTGTGTGTGTGTGTGTGTGTGTGTGTGTGTGTGTGTGTGTGTGTGTGTGTGTGTGTGTGTGTGTGTGTGTGTGTGTGTGTGTGTGTGTGTGTGTGTGTGTGTGTGTGTGTGTGTGTGTGTGTGTGTGTGTGTGTGTGTGTGTGTGTGTGTGTGTGTGTGTGTGTGTGTGTGTGTGTGTGTGTGTGTGTGTGTGTGTGTGTGTGTGTGTGTGTGTGTGTGTGTGTGTGTGTGTGTGTGTGTGTGTGTGTGTGTGTGTGTGTGTGTGTGTGTGTGTGTGTGTGTGTGTGTGTGTGTGTGTGTGTGTGTGTGTGTGTGTGTGTGTGTGTGTGTGTGTGTGTGTGTGTGTGTGTGTGTGTGTGTGTGTGTGTGTGTGTGTGTGTGTGTGTGTGTGTGTGTGTGTGTGTGTGTGTGTGTGTGTGTGTGTGTGTGTGTGTGTGTGTGTGTGTGTGTGTGTGTGTGTGTGTGTGTGTGTGTGTGTGTGTGTGTGTGTGTGTGTGTGTGTGTGTGTGTGTGTGTGTGTGTGTGTGTGTGTGTGTGTGTGTGTGTGTGTGTGTGTGTGTGTGTGTGTGTGTGTGTGTGTGTGTGTGTGTGTGTGTGTGTGTGTGTGTGTGTGTGTGTGTGTGTGTGTGTGTGTGTGTGTGTGTGTGTGTGTGTGTGTGTGTGTGTGTGTGTGTGTGTGTGTGTGTGTGTGTGTGTGTGTGTGTGTGTGTGTGTGTGTGTGTGTGTGTGTGTGTGTGTGTGTGTGTGTGTGTGTGTGTGTGTGTGTGTGTGTGTGTGTGTGTGTGTGTGCGTGTATATATATGTATATGTATATATATATACACCACAGGGTGTCCTGTTATGAATGGATAATCCTGCAACTGTCGATAGGTCGGATAATGTCCTACTATATGCTGGAATTTCAGTTTACTGAACTTTATATTATTTTTTGAAAAAAATCATCTGCTATTGGTATTTCGCATACCATTTCTACAAATGAAATAAATCGACAAGAACTAAGCGACTTTGTAAAGTAATTGGCACGATATGGGTAGTACTTTTTTTTTTATACCGCAGGCTATCAAAGTCAGATGTTCCAATTGGATTGTATGAAAATTTTGCATAATATCTCTTTTCATAAAGTTTCCTTAAGGGGGTACCCTCTCTGGAAACGTCAAAAAATAGTTTTTTTGCATATTGTTATACCGTGAACTTTCAAGAATATTTACAGACCAACCGGACCCTGAAATTCTAAAAATTGACGAAGTTACACCTATCTTAGTGGAACAGTGTGCGTCGGGTTTACCGCGATCCGTTGACTTTGAAAGCGATTATCTCGAATCTACATATCTTGAAATAGCAGGATTGATATCTTGAGTAACTTTCACACTATTGACTTGAATTTGCACAGTTAGCGTTCAAACAGTAGTAATTTTCGGTTCACAATCGCATTTTTTAATTGGATAAACCATTTGTTAATAAAAATGGCTTAAGCATGCTGTTTTCGAAGAGAAAAATGAGGTTTTCTTTGGAGAAGCTGTCATTTTTCGTATTTTTCGTAATTTCGAAAAGTGGATCGTGAACCCATAGCCAGTTGGATATATTTGAAGAAAACATTTTTTATTTTCGTTTCAGATTACATTTGAGCCTGGTAGAGATCCCGCCGTTGGTAGAGATCCCGCCGACTGCAGCATCACGAACACTTCGAAAGATTTTCTTCCCAAAAAAATTACTTTGTAACCACAAACATGTGTACATCATGCTGGGCAAAAATTAATTTATTCCAACCAATGTGTTACTAGAAAAAAATCATCATTCTGACCCTTCAAATTGGGCTTCCAGAGAGGCATACCCCGTTAATATTTAAGGTTAAAAAGAAGACTTTTCTAAATAAAACAAATTACCAAGAGTATTAAGGGCAGGTACCTGAGTAAACGGCGAAAAAAACAGGTAAACTTCGGGAATTTTTATCTCAAAAACTAATGTTTCGATTGGATCCGGGTTTTTTTTATTAGAAAATATCCACATTGAGGTATGTTTAGGAATTTTTTAAAAATAAATTCGTCGACTGGAAGCGATTCAAACGCGATTATTTCGAAACATAGTTTTCAAAGTCGGTGCCAGACGTATCTCGAAAACGGCTTGTCCGATTTTGTCCAAATTTGGATAGAATATTCTTCGATAGTTTTTCTCGTTCGCCACGTAGGGGTTTCTCATTTGATTGAACCATTGCTTTTTTATGCAATGTTTATGCAATCCAAAATCTTCGGAAATTGCAAACGAAAAATGAATGTTAAATTAAAACGGTCGCAATTCCGTCAAAAATGAAAATTTCAAATAATTCCTACGTGGCGAACGAGAAAAACTATCGAAGAATATTGTATCCACATTTGGACAAAATCGGACAGGCCATTTGCGCGATACATCTGGCACCCACTTTGAAAACTATGTTTCGAGATAATCGCGTTTGAGACGCTTGCAGTCAACGAATTTATTTTGAAAAAATCCTAAACATACCTCAATGTACATATTTTCCAATAAAAAAAACCCGGATCCAATCGAAACATTAGTTTTTCAGATAAAAAATCCCGAAGTTTACCTGTTTTTCTCGCCGTTTACTCAGGTACCTCCCCTTAAAAAAAAACCAGGTGAAAAAAAGTTATCATTAGTATAACTGGCCTGCGGAAACTGAGAAGTGGATGTTTATGTCGAGTACCGTCGGTTTTTTACTAAACTGAAATTCGAGCATATAGTGGGGCATGATCTGACGTATCGACAGTTGCAGGATTATCCATTCGTAACGGGACACCCTGTATATAGGGAGTTCTCGTTGCGCCTCTCTCGAACCGTCTGTGGTTTGCGTATCAGAGAGAATAAAAAGGAGAGAGAGAGAGAGAGAAAGGTAAGGGGTTTTATTCACGTAATTTTCGTGCGGGCATGAGGTCGGGGGTCAGCTTAAATTCGAGGGTATCCAATCGGACGATACGAACGTGCAGGTTCAGAAAAAAAGCGTTCCGTGCACATTTTTTTTTCCACTGACCAATTCTTTTGATGCACTGTTTGGCAATTAATTATCCCGACCGTATTTACCGGGGCTCTACACGCTCGTCAATTCAATTTCGAGATAACGTTCCTTCGCGATAAATAATTATTGTGCAATTACACACGCATACACATGTACGCCGAATACTCGCGGAAACTCCTCTATTAAGGGGTTACCCCTACTTGCTATTTTGAAAAAATTGATTTTTTTTTAATTGCATTTTTTTGAAGTATAAGTATCTGAGAATATGTCCTGAAAATTTCAAGTCGATCCGAACAAAATTGACTGAGATATGAGCGTTCAAAGAGAAGAATCCGCGTTCAAAGAGCGTTGAAAGAGAAACTTTAAACGCGTTTTTCTCAAAATGGCATTTCTGAAGTCGGTGACCAAGATTACTCGAACACTAATGAACCGATCTTCTTGAAATTTTGCAGGCTTATTTAATACATAAAAATGTTAATCGTTCGATTTTTTTTTTCGAAAAAAGTGGCCGTTTTGTAGCAAAAAAACGGCCTCTTTTTTCGTTAACATCGAACCATTAACTTTGACTGTCCGCCATTTTGTGATAAATGAATATTTTTTAAAATCCTTCGATTAAAGACTAGTTTATACTTATATTTGACTAAATCCATCCGCATTTTTTTTTCAGATGATCCACTTCGCCGCAATGTTGGTCACCGCAAACCGTGTATATAAAAACATTGTTTCATTGACGGCCATTTGCCACAAAACAATGTAATATTTTTTAATAAAAAAATTACTGAAAGTTCTTCAAGATGTGTTCTTTAAGATGGTATATTGATCGATTAAAAAAGTTTTGTAGTTTTCTTTGAAAAAAATAATGAAAAAGGCCTTTTTTGCGCTACAAGTGGGGGTAACGCCTTAAACAGCACTGCCTAAGTTCATTTGTACCTTGATGCTTTTTTTCTATTGCTATCCGCCGAAATCCAATAATACCCTCGTCCCGCTGTTGCATGTAACGAATGGCAATTTAATTCGTAACAAATCAAACAGCACGAATTGCGTTCCTATCTATTCGAATAGCCCCGCGTACTTCTCTGTTTGACACGCCACGCAAGTTTCTCGTGCTGCTACACGTCTGCAAATATCGCGAAAACGACAAAACAGCACGGTTGCACGTGGTTACACGTGGACATTCGAATATTGTTGTACTTTTCGCCATTCCGAAAGCTGTGCTAACATTGAATGGTCGACTGTTGAATTGCCGTTTGATTTAGAGTCGTACACGCGATGATAAAGGGGTGAGCTAGCATGGTGTTGAAGTTTGCAGCGTTGAAATGCAACGAAAGTTTTTTCTACATTTTATTTTCAATACTTTTATTATTATAGCAGATCTTTTAGATAGATAGATCTACATTATAGATCGCAAATGAGAATCTTTAAAAATGGTTAAGGTAATCCTATCGCCAGGCTTCAATCCATAGGATTTTTCTCATTTTTTTTGAGTTTCACTAATTATATTAATAATCGTCTCTGTAAAATTTCAGGGTCGGTTATCGACCTGATTACAGAGAAAAAAATATTAAAATTGCGTATTTTTGTGAAGGAATTGCGAGACGACATGCAAAAACCCAATTTCCGGTTGCTACCAAAGTGTATGTGATAGTGGGAATCCGTCAGATTCTTAAAAATAATCAGATTTACATACTTAACACTTGTAGTAATTCAATGCTCTCACAAAAAATTACGCTTATTGACCTAATTTTTATGTAATATCGGGTTTAATTTGAACTTCCGGTATTGGATTTATTACCACTTGCTACGATAAAGAGACGTGACAGCAAGGCAACAGCTGACTGTGGTCCTAACCTCATCTCAATCATTCGAATTTCCACACATATTTCATTTTTAACCGACGTATTTCGCCGACACAAATTTACCACCCTTTTTACCAGTCGTAGCCCGAATACAATGCTTCGTATTTCCCGCGCCTGACATTGTTTTGACAGATCGACGTTGAAAAGCATGGAGGTTAAACTCGCCTGATTGAGTAAAAAGAGACGGAGATAGAACCAATGTTGCCAAATATCAAACCTAGAAATATTGCGCGAATCGTTGGAATAACTATTTTTTTATTTTTCTAATTAAATGTGAACATTCATCAAACAGTTTACACATGGAAAATTTTATTTCTTACAAATAATTTTTTTTTGCATATGTTAAAAATGTGAATTGTACAAGTCTCAAGTATGATCAGTGGTATGACTAGTGCACTGAAAAAAAAATTGTTCATCCATCCAAAATTCGGTTGGATTAACAAAATTGTATCTCTAAATACGTTCAACTTAATTTTTGATTGGCATAACAAAACAGTATAGTTGGGCAGTAACCAAAGATACATTTAAACTATCTGCTTATTTAGCATGTCTGAGCAACTGTTAAAACAAAAAAAAATCGAGACAACGAAATACCTTTTGCACATACAACGATTCTTTTTTTTCAGTATGTGAAGCGATAGGATTACCTTCAAGGATTTTCGTGGGCAATATCTGTAGAAGAAAATGTAAGGAATTTAATTATATTAACTCTTGTTTTTTTTGTAAAAAAACTTGTAAAGCAAGTTGTGCAAATAAAACTCGATTATTATTATTGTTATTATTATATTAACTTTTGTTGCATTCCCACAATGCAAACTTCAACCTCATGGGCTAGCGTCATTCGCAAATTTGTCGTATCCAGCAAGCAATTATGGAGTTCATTATTTCCGGTGTTGAAAGAATGGCTGATGTTAGTTAATAAGGGAGATGAGATTGTTTTTTTATATAATATATTTTCCTTTTTAAGGTAGAACGGGCGCGCGCTCTTGATTTCTATAGAAGATTTTGTTCAAATTTTAACCAGGCATTGTTCATATCATTATGCACGTTTGAGTGAAATTTCAGAACAGTCGACTATTTAGATTGGGAGATAATGGGTTTTAAAATTGCAACTTCTAACACTGCAGGGTCTGCATCGACTGAAAGTCAGGTCACATAATTCGCCGTACCATTTAATTGGGTTTAAAAATTTTGAAATATAATTATGTTTAGATAGGAAACTAGTTAGGGAAAGAGTGAAAAAAAGTTTTGCTAAAAACGTTCAGTAAAGACAGAATAATTGTCCGTAAGAAATATTTGTTCCCTATAATAATAAAACACTATGGCAACACCGCAGAACAGTATTGTTCGATATTTCGAGACAAAACAAATAATTGTCGTATACCTAAAGTTAAAAACTTTTATCATAAAAAAAATATTTGCGATATGAATATTAATATTTGGTATTGTTTATGTTATCTTCATTAACAAATAAAAGTGTCGATTAATTCATAACTAATTGAAAACTTTGTTCGATTAAAGATTACTTCCAAATAATAATTAGTGTTGCAGTATTATTTTAAATATATCGCGCAAACTTACATCATTGGATACGTGGAACGATGCGGTGTTGTTATATGTCTTCTTTTATAGGGAACGAATATTGTTTACGAAACATTATTCTGTCTAAATTTCAGTGCAGCAGTGTTACAAGTTGCAATTTTAAAACCCAATATCTTCCAATCTAAATAGTAGACTGTTCTGAAATTTTACTCAAATATGCATAATGATAGAAACAATGTCCGGTTAAATTTAAATAAAATCTATAGAAACCAAGAGCGCGCGCTCGTTCTACCTTAAGGCAGTCATCCCGTGCGACTGGTTAAAAAAATCGATTTTTTTGCATAAATTTGCATCAAAATATAGTGTAGAATATGTGGGTAAAGTGATTTTCGGATATTCGCAGTCGTTCGGAAGTTACAGCGTTGAACAGGCCAGGTGCTTGGGGCGCGCTCTCGAGCACTCGAACCTTTAAGGGGCTTCTCACTATAGACGCTAAAAAGGGTATTTTCATGAATTTTTTTGAGAGGGTTTGTATTATATTATAGATATTGATATAAAAGTTGTTACACTTAATAAATACACTTTGGAAATACATTAAAAAATTATTTTATTTATTTAAGTCACTATTTATAGACGAAAGTGGTAGTTAAAAAAATGTCCTAAAAAATCGTAGGTCTGCGCTGTTGATGAAACCTCGGAGATGGATCATCCGAAAAAAAAGTTCCAACAACGGTGGAAAAAATTTCACCGTTGTTGGAAAAGAAAATAGTAAATATCAAAATGTAAAAATTTTTTGACATGCGCTATAGCTATAGTTATAAAGAATAAGTGGTTAAAATTTCATAAGGATCGGTTCAATTTCATCAAGAATCGGTAGTTTCGAAGATTTTATCAACAAGCCGTCGTAAAACGTTAGTTCCAAAAAAATGCGTTTAAAGTTTGCTTGTGTTACATAAATACATTCAGAAATGGTTTAAATGTATTTCGAAAGTGTATTTACTAAGTGTTACAACTTTTATATCAATGTCTATAATATAAACCTATAAAAAAAATCATGAAAATAACCTTTTTTAGCGTCTAAAATGAGAAGACTCCTCAAACGCGTTTTTTTTTCTCAAAACTGTATTTTTCAAACTGGTGACCACGATATCTCGAAATCTATCGAACGAATTCCTTTGAAATTTGGATGACTTATTCAGTACTCATGGAGACACTTTGCAAACTAGGATAATTCTGATTCATCAACCCATTTTTTTTCATGATGAAGAAATCGTTAAAAACACCAAAATTCACGAAAAAATGTTCAACAAGATGCCCAAAATGTACCTTTCAATATTTTTGAATAATCCTAGTTCAAAAACTACTTCATACTTCGCAGATTAAAATGCCGTTTGATTTTTTGGTTTCAGTTAAGGGGTTACCCCACTTGCGATTTTGAAAAAATCGATTTATTTTATTGCATTTTTTTGAAGTATAAGTATCTGAGAATATGTCGTGAAAATTTCAAGTCGATCGGAACAAAATTGACTGAGATATGAGCGTTGAAAGAGAAGAATTCGCGTTGGAAGAGCGTTGAAAGAGAAACTTTAAACGCGTTTTTCTCAAAATGGCATTTCTGAAGTCGGTGACTAAGATTACTCGAACACTAATGAACCGATCTTCTCGAAATTTTACAGGCTTATTTAATACATAAAAATGTAGTCTTTAATCGTGCGATTTTTTTTTCGAAAAAAATAGCCGTTTTATAGCCAAAAAACGGCCGTTTTTTTTCGTTAAAATCGAACCATTAACTTTGACTATCCGCCATTTTGTGAAAAATGAATATTTTTTAAAATCCTTTGATTAAAGACTAGTTTATACTTATATTTGACTAAATCCATCCGCATTTTTTTTTCAGATGATCCACTTCGCCGCAATGTTGGTCACCGCAAACCGTGTATATAAAAACATTATTTCATTGACGGCCATTTGCCACTGAACAATGTAATATTTTTCAATAAAAAAATTACTGAAAGTTCTTCAAGATGTGTTCTTTAAGATGGTATATTGATCGATCAAAAAAGTTTTGTAGTTTTCTTTTCAAAAATTCATTAAAAAGGCCTTTTTTGCGCTACAAGAGGGGGTAACGCCTTAAGTAGAACGTCAGCAATCGTGGTCGCCGCAAAAAACTTTTTTTTAAAGATGAGTGGCTGAGTCGCCGTACACTTTAGCAATGAGCGACGATTTCGGGCTGAGCAAATGGTCAAGAGTGCTCAAAATATGAATAAATATGTGGTGAAAAGTTCGCAGTTATATGTTTATTTAGTCCGCCAAAAAAAAATCCCCAAAAAAGCGAAAAAAGAGCCTTCACACGAGATGATTGCCTTAAGCTACACTGAGCGTGGAGAATTCTATCCACTACAAAAAGTCTCCCTACACAATTTTTGTCAGCCTCACGGTTATGGAGACAAATTTAAAAAACCGGGCTCTTCAAAAAGAATGAGCTTTGAGAGTGATGATGCTTGATAATTTCGAAATAATCATTGAAAAACTTAACAATATAATGAAAAAAATAAACTACTACTCGAAATAAAATTATTACCAATTTTTTTAATACCGACATAACCAAATCATCTTCCACTACCTCCCTTCATAACGCTGAAAAATCAATAAACCCAAACCGAATAAAAAAAAGGTTCAATTGTTTATAACAAAATGCTCTATGAAAAAGGCAAGAAGCATTTTTATTGTCACATTTCAAATTAATTAATAATCTTGCCTCAAAGTTTCTGATCTCCTAATTTTTCATCTTTTTTTGCTTATAACTTTTTTATTATTGACATTAGCGTAAAGAGTAATAAGAAAAAGTTATGGATAATTGTATCAACTACAAAAAAGCTATCCGCAAAATTTTCGTCAGCCTCGCGGTTATGGAGATAAATTAAAAAAACTAAGCACACCCTTAATTTCAAGATGGCGGCCGTTCTAAGTTCCCAAGTTTTTAGGTTTCCCGGAGAAAAAACACTTCTCGACCGATCGAATGATTTTTTCACCCAGGGTAAACGTTTACAGACAGAGGGAGGAAGACTGGTGAAGAAAAATCAAAATCCAACTGTAAGCACAAGAGAGAACGAGTGCGACGTGGCCGACGATAACTGGAAATTCGTTGGACCAAGCGTGAAAACAGAGAGTGCCACACATGTTGCTTTAATTGGGCTCTGCATACTGCGCCTCGAAAGTCGGAATTAACGAGCTAACGTTTCGTTATTCATTTTCCCATCCCGAATTTTAGCCTCATTCGTTTTTTTTTTTTTCATTGAACTCTTATACTGCCCGTCTTTTTTTCGTTGTCACCGCCGACCCTCGTTACGCTTCGTTTGGCGACAAACGCGCGGGCAAAGCTCAGAGGGCCCGGAGAAGTTCGATTTCGCCCGATTGAGCATTGATCGGCTTTTGTAGGCGTGTCTGTCGAACGGACTTTTTCTGCATCTCGAGCACTTTTTTCTCTCGGGGAACACATGCAATATGATCGTTAACGTTTCTGCTCATCGGTTTTGGAAGGAAAGAAAACAATAACAAACCAGATGCGAAAAAAAAGAATTTTGAAAAAGGATCGATTGGTTTTACAGGTGCTCGATGCGTTTTGTTCGACGTTGCAGTGCGTCTACGTGGATGCACCGAGGCAAACGAACGGGCGTATGTGCACGTGAATTATTGACGAAAGTCGCGAAAAACGAGAGAGAAGCAAACGCCCAAGGCGCAAACCGATATCGGGCAGCACAAATGAAGAACGAACGCGCCGCTGCCGGAAACTAAAGAGCGTCCGTTTCCGTGTTTGTATTCAAGCCGCGACAAAAGCCCCAGCGCCTCCTTCCCTCCGCGGATTATCCGCCAAAAGTTTTTCCAAATAAAAACGGCCGAATGTATTTGCGAAAGAAGAGTCGAGGCGAAAAATATCGTTCAAGCTGAAAACAGTTTTCGTTTTTCTTTTTTACAATCAGTGGAAAGCTTCGTTAAGAAAAAATATCGCTGTTCAATATCGTCTGCTTTTTTATATCATTATTTTAAATGTTCTCGATTTTTCCATATTTTACTGTAATTGAGATTAAATTTTTTCTATCCAGATATTCTGATCTAGATAAACCAATTTGTTATGTCATTATGCAAAGTTTGCTTCATGATGTCCGATGAGGTAGGAAGCTATCTTTTTAGAAAGATAGGATACTGTCTTCAAAAGACTCTTGTTTTTCAGAAAATATAGGTTCCTGTCCTTAAGGGGTTACCCCTACTTGCGATTTTGAAAAAAAAACGATTTTTTTTACTGCATTTTTTTGAAGTATATCTGAGAATATGTCCTGAAAATTTCAAGTCGATCCGAACAAAATTGACTGAGATATGCGCGTTGAAAGAGAAGAATCCTCGTTAAAAGAGCGTTGAAAGAGAAACTTTAAACGCGTTTTTCTCAAAATGGCATTTCTGAAGTCGGTGACCAAGATTACTCGAACACTAATGAACCGACCTTCTTGAAATTTTGCAGGCTTATTTAATACATAAAAATGTAGTCTTTAATGGTTCGATTTTTTTTTGAAAAAAAAAAATGGCCGTTTTGTAGCCAAAAAACGGCCGTTTTTTTTTCGTTAAAATCGAACCATTAACTTTGACTGTCCGCCATTTTGTGAAAAATGAATATTTTTCAAAATCCTTCGATTAAAGACTTGTTTATACTTATATTTGACTAAATCCATCCGCATTTTTTTTTTCAGATTATCCACTTCGCCGCAATGTTGGTCACCGCAAACCGTGTAGGGGAGACCGGGGCAAAATGGTATAGCGGGGCATAATGGGACCGGGGCAAAACGGGTTTGGGGCAAAATGGAATAGTGAAAATCAACACTGCTGGAAAATACGTCATTGGGGCAAAACGGGACTGGGGCAAAATGGGCCGGAGAAAATCAGGCTCCTCAGAAAGAGGCGGTTGGGGCAAAATGGGACAGTAGAATAATTCGATGCAAAAACGAAAGAAATGCAGGGGTAAAAAACGAGGGGTGATAAATGAGTGAAAACAGGTTTTATTTAATGTTACACGATATTTGGGTCACACTCTACTTACGATACTGTAATTTAACGGTGGCAATGTTTAATTTTTATTGCTTGTTTAACTAAGCTAATTTTTATCGGCACAATTGTCGCAAACGTACTCGATTAAGTTATCGTCAGCATGGGCACATGAATAGTGGGCCCATTTCTCGCATGAATTACAACGAATCTTTTAGATTAGATTAGTTACAAATATAAAAACGACTCACAATGGACGCGTATGGCGTCTCACTGCTAAACAAAAATAACATTGACTAGGGTTCAACAACAATAAAATGTACCTCATGATTTTGTTGCGAAATAATGATAGATGAATAAATACGTAATCGTTTAGATAACGAATAAAAACATAAGACATTGATTTCATGAATTGAGGATAGGAGTTTGGAATGAAAAACTAAAAACTGAAAATCCAATATGGCGGATGAAAAAAAGTTCTATTTTGTGGAAATAGTTATTTTTTCACGAAACTACGGCCGATGCATTCAATAAAACAATGGATATGTTAATTGAGCTTAACAATCCAGGTGATACGATAAGTTTGTTGATATTTATCGTTTAACTAAATTGCATTAATTAGCATATTTTTAAAGACGTATTTTGATATCGACTCATTTTATATCGTTGAGATTCGATTACGCGTAATCATTTATTAATATTAAAGACTGCAGCGGTTTTCATTTGTTAATTGAATTGTTCAAATATTTATTCTTCATTGTACGATCGGCATTTTCTGAAATTTCTTGGAAATTGTTAATCGAGTGTAACAATTTGATTCGAACAATTTAATTGTTAATGAAATTGTTTAAATAATAATTTTTTATCATTCGGTTAGAATCTTCGCAAGTTTGGTGTAGTCTATTAATGCATTAATGACTATTAATGCAGTCTAAAACTTCAATTGATTTTTTGATATTCATTGTTTGACCAAATATAATGATTGGACATGCGGTTAAGGCAATGTTTCAAGGTCGACTCGTTCGATTTCGTTGAAATTTGATTAATCGTAGTAATTTAACATTAAAGAATACGACAATTTTTATTTGTTAACTCAATCGCTTAAACAATTATTATTATTTTTGAGTTTACAACAACAGTTCGTGCTCGGCTCGTCAGGATTCGTTGAATCCAATAAATTTAAGTACTTCAACATTCAAAAAAATACTAATTTTTCATTTGTTATTAAAGTTTGTTAAACAATTACTTTTGATTCTGCGGTCAGAACTGTACCAAACTTGACGTAAATTGTTATTTGAGCCTTCTTATTCGATTGGTACAATTTCTTTGTCGTTATTAATTATTTAAATAATCAAGTAATTTTTATAATCTGACGCGCGCAATTTATGGTTTTTTTTTAAATTTTTATCTTTCTTTGTTTTTTTTTATTTATTTTCTGCCAACTGCACGTTACTGATACTGATTTTCAAGCCATTGATGAAAATCTAACTCTTGTCAATTTTTACGTAAATTGTTTTATGAAACTAGGACCGCCGCTCCCCATGAAATCGACGGATATGTGTCGACAAATATATCGGTCAGTCCGTATTATCTGCGTATATGTGGACTGAAACGAACCACAAGCACCATTTAGATTAGATTATGTTTCAACAGCTCTTTCATAGAGCCGAAGCATGAATTTTCCTGTCATCCCATTTTGCCCCAAATTCAGCGGGCTGCGACACTTCATTTTTGTGTGTCCCATTTTGCCCCTATCCCATTTTGCCCCAAATCAAGCACCCAAGAAACTTCATTTTTTGCTATCCCATTATGCCCCGATCCCATTATGCCCCAGTGCCGTTTTGCCCCGCTATACCATTTTGCCCCGGTCTCCCCTATATAAAAACATTACTTCATTGACGGCCATTTGCCACTAAACAATGTAATATTTTTCAATAAAAAAATTACTGAAAGTTCTTCAAGATGTGTTCTTTAAGATGGTATATTGATCGATTAAAAAAGTTTTGTAGTTTTCTTTAAAAAAATTCATGAAAAAGGCCTTTTTTTTGCGCTACGAGTGGGGGTAACGCCTTAAGAGACGCCTGTCTTTTAGGAAAGATAGGTTACTGTATTTAAAAGACACCTGTCTTTTAGGAAAAATAGGTTCCTGTCTTTAAAAGACACCTGTTTTTTAGGAAAAAGACATTTGAGTGACTTTTCTCGGCTGAGTGCAAATTAAAAAAAAATATATATATATTTTCATTGCATTCAAACGATACGAAAGTTCATCATTTATCGGCAACAAAAACAGCCGAATAGTTTAAATTGAAAGTGAAGAAAAAGGCGATGTATCCGGGTAGCTAGTGACAATTCACTGTTTATTCCATTCGTACCATGATCGCCGAGGTAAAAGGCTCTCGTCAGCGTGCTCCGGTGTACCGACGTTTTATTTTCATTTCTTCGAGCTTTTTAGCATGGAAAGCGCCTCTCTCTGAAAAAGTTGGCGAGAAAAATATAGGGAGCGCGGGAAAGGGAGGTGAAAAAGGAGACAGCTCTCGTAGCGTAAAAGACGTGAGAAGAAAGCTTTTTCTCACATTTTCCTCGAGCCAATGAGCGGGGGCTGTATGCAAGTTCTCGTGATGCTCATGCTACCTCTATATCCCTGTCAAGACGCCGGGGAGTTTTCCCGCGGAAACGAAGTTTTTTCCTCGTGAGCGCTTCTCGCACTCGAGAGAACGCTATTTTTTTTGTTTTCATTTTCTTTGGAGATAAATTCCTTCCGTTTCCGTTTCGTCGCGTTTGTTGACCTAACCGGGAAATGCGAAGCTGCGAAATGGCTCGTAAATATAAATTACGAGGGTCATAAAAATAGAAACAGCCATCATCATCATCATCATCATCATCATCATTTTGTCTGACTGTCTCCATTTTTATTTCCAATGGTTCGTTTCATGCCCTTTCAGGTTTTTACGACGCGATCCTTTTCACTTTTTTGCCGTCAATTATATATATATATATATATATATATATATATATATATATATATACATACACATACACACATATATATATACACATATTTTCATCCCCTTCACTATAACCCCACGCTTGACTCTTCTCTGCACCCAATTTCTTAGAGATTACCCAGAGCGTTGTCCACAGCCACTCTGGCCTAATGGATGACTGCATCGCGTTTGCTCAAGCACCTCAGGAAACTGTGGAAAACGTGTGCCCGTATAGGCCGCTACCCGACTAGAAATTTTGTTCCGGCAGCCTGAAGAATGATCCGGCAACTATCAAGCTGCGGACCGGAATACCGTAGTACGGCACCCCTGATCTATGCCGGATGTCCACTGAACCAGTGGAACCGTCGTACGGACGTAAGAAGGCCCGCCGTAGGGGAGACCCGGGCATAGAGTCCAGTAAAAGGGACGAAAGCTCAGCTGTATTTAGCGTAGAATAGGAATTTTGGACTGAAGGTAGATGGTTGCATGCTGAAAGTAACCCCAATAAAATGTTGCTCGTTAACTCGCCGCAACCCTAACCCGTGCGGAAATTGAGTTGGGGCTGTGATCGGGCCCCAATAATATTCCCCTAACTTTATTCGGGCCCTAATCTGGAAGCCACATGAGGGCCGTTAGCGGCCGGTCACACTTTGTCAACAAGGGCCATTAAAGGCGCAACGACCGGGGCCTTATAAGTTGCCTCAACCGCGCCTCATCAAAACCATTTTAGCCTCCTAAAAATGCCTCAACGGCGCCTCATCAAAACCATTTCAGCGCCATAAAATATCCGTATCAGTGGATATACGTGTATGTTAAATGCGTTAGGGTAAAATTCGTCGCAGATATGGCATAATAGACCAAATTAATTCCTATAATTATTTGCTCTATCACATGAACAATATCAATTAGTTAATATCATTGTGATATTAAGTATCACAACGTGAAATAATTTTTCATATGGAAAGTATTCGGCGAAAATAGTCACTATAAAAATGTTTCAAAAACCCGAACGGGATTGTTCAAACATACGCGCTGGCATCACTCCATGAGTGAATAAGGCAATAAGAATAATATGTAATTTTTTGAAGGATTTGTAAATGTAATATATAATAATTTTTAATGACCTCACGTTTTTATCCTATTTTCACCTATTATCGAATAATTGAGTGTTGAATTAAAATACCACAAACGATTTAGTCCAAGCTATGTATACTGGTCCGTTTCCTATAATGCCCAAACCTGGCCCTCTTGTGGCAATCCCTGTCGGGATTGCAATAATAGGACCCGAAAAGGGCCTTATTATGCCAACCTCTGTCGGGATTGCCATATAAGGGCCTTCAAGAGCTTATTTGAGGCTTTCCTGATAGGGAAAGCCTCAAATAAGCCCTTAAAGGCCCTTATTTTTACGAGGGATGCCCTATCAATTTTCCGCACGGGAAGAAATAGGGGATGACAACTTAAAAATCGCCGTATCTCGATAATTAATAACACGATGAACAAATGTTTCAAACAAAAATTGTTTGGAATAACAAAATACGTATAAAGTTATCTGACGATTTTTGTTATTCCATTATAATCTGTATACGATTTTTATTATTCCAAACAACTTTTGTTTGAAACGTTTTTTAATCGGGCTATTAATTATCGAGATACGGCGATTTTTAAGTTTTTAACCACTATTTCTTAGGGTTGGGGCGAGTTGAGGGGCAACATTTTATTGGGTTTACTTTCAGCATGCAACCATTTACCTTCGGTCGAAAATTCACATTCTACGCTAAAAAATGCTGGGTTTTCGTCTCTTTTACTGGACTAATAGCGAATAGCAAAGTATTAATCTCGAAAATCTTGGAAAAGACACTAAAAAACACCAAAGAATTGCAATACTTCATATATTTTTCTGAACGTCAGTTGGGTTTACTATCGGAAACTTGGTGAAATTCCATCTGATTCAATAGTCGGCGCGCAAGTAAGTGCGTGGGCTGAGCGGTCATCCATCCAGGTATTGGCTTACTCGAAAAAAGCTTTACCATGAAAATATTCGAATAGCCTTATTTCAATATCGAAAATATCACGACATGATAAAGGATCATTTCGCCGGAGCAGAAAATTAATTCACTCTGTACAACCTGTAAAACAGTGAGACAGGATGATCTTATAGTTTGCATAGTTAGAATGCAACGAAAATTAATTCTTTTGAAACGTTTTCTAAAATGAACACAATAGAGGAATAAAAAATTGCAAAAAAAAAATAATTGCACACCGACAATGCAAATTTCAACGTCAGGGACAGAACTAGTCTCGACTCACATTGGAACGTAGATCAATAATTCATACGATAAATAGTGCACTGGTGGTCGATTGCTTCGAGCATGAACATGTCGAAGCTGAAACAACGGTTGCAATTTCGACCGTGTACATATATATATATATATATATATATATATATATATATATATATATATATATATATATATATATATATATATATATATGGAAGCAAACTTTGGTGCCAGAAGGAATAAGCAATTAATTTACAGTAGAGCGAGTAAGAGAGAGCAAGAGTACGATAGGATTATCGACAATCGATACGATTTCCTGCGAGGAATCATACTTCCATGAACGACACGTCATTCGCGCGTATTCGGAAACACTTTTCAACACGATATATATATAAATATATACAGCCACATAGTTCGTACGGCGTGTAAAAAAATACTCGTGATCGAACGGATAAAAAAAATCAGTCTGCAAGCATTTTGCATTCGTCGCTCTCTTCATTAGTGATCCTCTCGCTGTCATTTCCTCTTTTGCAATCTCACTCTCTCTCTCTATCTCTCTCTATCTATCTAGATTTCTCTTATTCGTTAATATCTACTCACATATGTTATATATTTATATATATATTCATAAACGTACGTCTTCCATAATTTCCATATTCTACTTCCTTCTGTTATAGTAATTATTGTGTTATTACCGTTAGTTCGTTGCTCCATCATTATTGCGGAATCATGACCGTTATTCTCCGATATATCAACACCGTTATTTTGTAACTATTGGATTGCTCGGAAAGTAATTTCGTTTTTCGTCAACGATACTAGTGGGAAAAAACGAAAATACTTTTCTAACAACCCGATGTATTCATTCGCATTGCTGTACTTTTGTAATCGCGTTGAGCTGTTACATCGGAAAACTAAATGAAATCTAACAAGGAACATCACTTAAGTATCCGCACTTCGATTTTGCCGAAACTCATATATGTATTGCATAGGTAAAGCATTGAAAACTATGAGACACGTATTTTTTTATTGGGGGAACAACGGTTTTAAGGGGAGAAACCACCCCTAAAGGAAAGGCGTGTCGAGGGGTGATTTTGCAGTTTCACTCACAAGCAGTCTACCAATCAGAATGGAACAAAAACCAACATTATTCTAATATGAAGCGATGAAAAATCTACTACAGAAGGCTTGAAAAAAAATTACGAGGTGACACGCCGTTCTTTGAGGTGTGGGTTCCCCCCTTAAAACCGTTATTCCACTTAATGGGGTTATCCCACTTAATGGGGGAGATACCTTTAGGCGAAGACAAAATTTGCTGATTTTCATGATTTTTTTATACGGAAAGATTTCTTCACCATTTTCGAGACTTCAAAGTATGCTTCATTACTACTTTTGGCTGTTTGAAAAAAACGATCTCTAAAAATGGTGGAGGTATGGCATGGTCTTCTGAACTTTTATAAACTGGCGTGGCGTATAGCTAAAAAAAAAACAAATCAACCGATTCTGATGAAATTTGGTATCAATCTTTCTAACCTTATAGTCGAAAACCCAAAAGGTTTTTGAAATAAAAAAAGGCTTTTCCATTGCAAAATGTAGCCATTTTGTTTCCAGAAAATTAAATCTTGTTTCAAAGCGTAGTACCGCTTCATCGATTTTCAAAATTTCTCACTTTTTCTTGGGCCATGTTCTGCGTATGAGTGTGAATCTTCGCTGGTTTTTTTCAGACTAATCCCGCCGATGCTACGCGTCACGCCGTTTACCAACATCCGCTGCAACCCATTTAGAAAACCGTGCCTACCGCCGCTATTTTTAAAGATTAATTTTTAAAAATACCCTGGCACAGCTAAAAGTAGTAATAAAACATACCCTAAGTAAAAAAAATGGTGACATTTTTTTTCCTTCTAACAAAAAAAAACAGTTTTTTGTTGGAAGGTTAATTAGAAACTTTTAGATTTTTTTAGAAATTGAACACAAAATTTAGAACATTTATTAGAACAATTTTAGAAAAATAAATAAAATAATTAGAGAATATTATTCGAATAAAAAAAATCGATTTTTTAAGAATTTTTTTGAATAAAAAAAATAGTTTGTTTTCGAATTTACAGAAAAATTTTAGATTTCTTTTGGAATTTTTAGAAAACATTTTTAGAATGATGTTTAGAAAATGTTTCCTTCCAAAAAATAACCTCGTAAAAAAATTATGAAAATTAGCCATTTTTTCCTCGCCTGAAGAAATCTCTCCCCTCAAGTGACGTTCCTTGTAAGCTGATTTCGGCCTATCCCTTTCATTAATGACTCTCCCTTTTCCGCGTCACGCTGCGCCGAGAACGAACGCTGACGGGTTTGTTGTGCGAAATAAATTTTTTACACGATGTGTAGTGAGGGTATGTACGTTCAAAGGATGCGTGCGGTCTCTCCGTGTACGAAAACATAATGTGTCACATTACAAAGTGAAAATGCAGTTGGCTCAACGCTTTCCATGTACGGTATTTCTCAGTGGATTCGAATTCGCTGTACGGTAGTGCTTTCGCATATCCGTATTTGCATTACCGCCTAGATCCTGCGTTCACGCGGCGCGAGAAGATACTCATCAAAGGTATACGTCCCGAGTGCGCACAGACAGCCCGTGTCAAGCCGCACACCAGGACGAGGAGTGCCTGATGCGTCGAAGCATCGCGGGATTAAGCAGACCAGGGTGGTGAGAAATTTAAAAAAATTAAAGAATAAATAATAAAAATGGCTTGCGTTTAATTATTTATATCATGACCGCTAATCGATATGAAGCTTCTTTTCCAGCGGTGAAATATTTTTGTGACATTAAAAAATAGGATACTTTCTCGAGATTTAGTCCTCGGTGAATCGATCGATAATGAAGAAAACAATGGCAAATGTGATTTTATCACGATATTTCGTAAAGCGCTGGAGAAATATCAACAATTGAACCTGAAGTCTGATTTAAAAAAATAGCTTTCACAATTTTATAACAACAAATGACTCGAATTTTTGACGAATTTTTCGTTATCTGGTGGTCATATTGTTTATTTCGTGTTTATTTTTTATTAACATTTTTTTTAAGCTACCATCTGTACAGGGTCCCTTCCCTTCAATACATTCCCCACCATATTCCACTTTTTATGCCCACCACCCAACCCAAACCGACCCAAGGTTATTTTTTATTTTAAAGGTACAATCGGCAGAGGGGAGCCAAGAAGAACTATCCCTGGGATTTTCCAAAGCTTCGGCAATTCGGCTGGAATCGTGGTTCCACCGGATTTGACATATCTCATTAGAGCGCCGATATTAATGACCTGATCATAAATGTCACGAAGATTTTCTTATGTTATAAAGTTACGATGAATAGCCCTGAAAAAAACAGTTTTATATTTATTCGCGGCCTCGTTACAAATGATTAGACACGAGCCCATTTTTTAATTCGAAACCTTTCGAGTCATTTTAAATATTGAAAAAGGCGAGAAGCGCGTATAAATGTATCCAAGGAGCTGGAGTTAGTGAAGTTACCGGTTAGGGATGAAGAGTAAAAGCGAAGGATCGGATTGAAAGGCCCATGTAGAGATTGACCGTTGGGCCTGGGACGGGCCTTTACAGTTAGCCTTTCTAGAATATTGGACCGTGAGTATTTACCAATGAGGTTCCGTTGTGGAAATGATAAGAACGGCCCGATATCGGCCAACAGAGCCAACAATTATTGGGCCAATGATTTAATTCATTGTAGCGCCAATGTCGGTGATTGCACTTGGCCCTATGTGGGCCCTCTTAAAGGGCCTATGTAGAAATTGACCACTGGCTCTATGATGGGCCTTCACAGTTGGGCTATCTAGAAGTTAGTCTATCTAGAATATTGGGCCGTGAGTTTGTTTGGGTTTGTTTGGGTGCGTGATAAATATTCAACCTATATCGGGCAAAGATTGGCCCGAGATTGGTACTTATGGATACATATTTCATGGAATAACCTTGAAATAAATTGTGATTTGCGTATATGACAGGTTTCAAAATTGGCATGTTTTACTTACTTATGTTGGTTATTTACAAATGCCAATAATAGGCCAAGACTTGATTACAAAAACTGAACTAAAAAATATAGACGATTAATATATGACGTGCCAGTCATTTGCCTATTCTGGCACAATATACAGATAATGAATAACCCAAGGCTTAAATAAAATAAAAGCAGATATGGTCTCACCCACTCAGCCAATAAAGGGCTTAGATTAATTAAATGTAATTTCCAGTATTTTAGCATTGCCAGTTTTTAAATTGGCAAATTTCGATGAACTATCACGGCTGTTTATTGGTTTTAACAGATGGGCCCGGATAGGTTTTAGTAATGGGCTGATATTGTGCCAGTTCTCAATTTATAACGGAACAATAATGGGCCAATGTGATTGCTTGAATTTTAGCATTGCCAGTTTTTAAATTGGCAAATATAGTTCAACCATCACGGCTATTTATTGGTTTTAAACGATGGACCGATATTGTGCCGGTTTTCAATTTATAACGGAACAATATTGGGCCAATGAAATTGTCAGTATTTTATTATCCCCAGTTTTTAAATTGGCAAATTTAGTTTAACTATCACGGCTGTTTATTAGTTTTTAAAGATGGGCCAGGACAGGCTTTAGGGATGGGCCGATATTGTGCCAGTTTTCCGTTGAGAGCGGAACAGTAATGGGCCAATATTATTTCTCTTTTGCTGGCTTGTACGATGGTCCCAATATTGGCCTAATCGTAGCATTGGGCAACTCATGGCAACCTCTACATGGGGGGTACCGTAAATCGGGCCTACTTTGACATTCAGGGTAACTTTGACGGTTTTTGGGGCTACTTTGACAGAGCTTTGACAGATACGTTTTGAATGTGTGCGCAGCGAGCACGCTTGACGTTCTGTGGTGGGCGGCGGGTGTGGGGAATAAACTTGAACAACAATTTGTTGTTCAAGTTTATCATAATGGTGCTAAAGTTGATTGTAATGTTGCTCAAGTTGATTTCGATCTCAATGACAATTATAAGACTCATTAAATGCCTATAATAGCACCCCAGGTACTTGATATTTTTATGTAAAATGTTTTCTTAAGGGAGGACACCACTGTAACTGCCCATTTTCGACCATTTTCTTTGGATTTTTTTTAAAGAAAGGAATAAAATACATGGTCGAAAGAGTGTTTAGGTTTTATAAGGTATATATTGAAGTAAGTCACAAAAATTATTTGTCAAAAGAATACAAAATGACGGCGCATGAGTCACCGTATGCACTATTGTTTTTCAGCCAACCCTCTCCGCGGCACGCAGTAGAACTATCGTAAATTTAGTCCCGGAACTAAGCGTGAAATATTTTCGTTAATTATATTATTTTCAGCACTCAAGTACGGGGGGAATTAAAAAATAATTAAAAGAAAAATAGAGATGAGTTCGAAAAAAATCGTTTTTTCGACCATATTTTTCATCTAAAAAATAATATATTTTTTGACAATTTTCGATTCATTGGAAAAAGCGCGCGTACTTAACTGTTAAAGCAATCTAAGAAGCTGCAGTTAAAATTTCAAGTCGATTGGACGAAATTTGTTCGAGTTCTGCTGCCTTTATAACGATAACAATTTGGTTATAAAAAATCGTTGTTTTTCGTTTAATTCCATGTATAATGCATAAAATATTACATTTGTTATCAGAATTATTCCAAAGTAACCCTTAATCTTTGACATAAGTTCCATTTCATTGCCCTCCCAGGTAGGGAATCAAAAGGCTGACGATGGAAACAAACTTGTGCGAGCCTTGTTTCACCGAGCCTGAGTGAGACAGACCTGGGCCAGGTTTCATTGCCTCGTTTGGAGCAGCCTGGAACCAAGACTGGCTGCTTAGCCTAAACTCAGGGTTATTTCAAGCTTTATTCAGCCAGTGAATTTTAAGGCTAAAAAATCAAGGCTGGATGCAGGCTTGTTTCAGGTTGTGATAAAATAAAATAAATTTTAAATAGTATTTTTTCTGTACTTTCATGAAAAAAAAAAATTAGCAACAAATTTATCGGGTGCGAAGGCACGAAAAACGAAAGCGAAGGAGGCAGCTCAGAACATTTAAACATATTCTCTTATCGATATTTATGAGGTACACAAAAACGTTTTTTTCTCGTCACATACACATTTCGTATATACTCACTCTCTGGGATTTGCGTACACTCTGTGTATTACGTGTCCCATAAACAATAAATAAAATAAAGTATTGTGTTTAAAATATTTTATATATATTTTATAACAAATAATATAATGAATAATAAATATATATAATGAATAAAATGAATTCTTTACAAATTTATTAAATTTATCCCAATGTAGAATATAGAAAACTAAAAAACTGGCCTCATATAGCCTCGAGAAGAGTTTGGGATAAGCCTGGTCATAAATGCTCGTGAAGGATTCATTAAGGCTCGTTTTGAACCTTGTTGTTTCGTCGTTTCAGGCTTAGTACAGGCTTTTCTACCAGCCTTTGGTCAAGCCTGTGAGCAACAGCCTGAAACCGCGTTATCATTCAGGGGTTCAGCTAGGCCTCAAATAAGGCTGGTGCTCAGCCTGAATAAAAAAATGCGAGCCTTGTTTCAGAGCTTGGCGAGCCCTTTTTTCATCGTCAATTCCTACCTGGGCTGCTATATTCAGAAGAGCGCACAAATCATTGCCCGGAGATTATTCTCTCGATAGTCGCGAAGGAAAAAAAATTGCACACATACAACACGGATATACAAGAAAGCCATCGGCGAATAAAGTTGCCTCTGATAATTGGATGTGCGCCGAGTGGACGTAAAAACAGAGCGGTGGATAAGCGCGAGGATTCGCTCAGTGTGCGCACACGAGAACATCAGAGTGGATAGTGCCATTGACTTGCGCTTGTCCCGAGTTCGCGAATGAAGTCCTCCTCGTGTAGGAAATGAATTTCCGCGTGCTACATGTGAGGCCGCTTGCTACGTTTGTCTGTTACAATGTGCGGTGAATTAATGGAACGAGGGTTAATCCGTTAAGGGGGTATCCCTGTCTGGAAACTTCACAAAGTCGTTTTTTTTAAATATTCGTATAGTGTGAAGTTTAAAGAATATTTTAAGACCAACCGGACCCTGAAATTCTAAAAATTTACGAAGTTACACCTATTTTAGTGGAACAGTGTTCGTCGGGTTAAGGTAATCCTACCGCCAGGCTTCAATCCATAGGATTTTTCTATTTTTTTTTGAGTTTCACTAATTATATTAATAATCGTCTCTGTAAAATTTCAGGGTCGGTTATCGACCCGATTACAGAGAAAAAAATATTAAAATTGCGTATTTTTGTGAAAGAATTCTGAGACGACATGCAAAAACCCAATTTCCGGTTGCTACCAAAGTGTATATAATAGTGGGAATCCGTCAGATTATTGACCTAATTTTTATGTAATATCGGGTTTAATTTGAACTTCCGGTATTGGATTTATTACCACTTGCTACGATAAAGAGACGCGACAGCAAGGCAACAACTGACTGTGGTCCTAACCTCATCTCAATCATTCGAATTTCCACACATATTTCATTTTTAACCGACGTATTTCGCCGACACAAATTTACCACCCTTTTTACCAGTCGTGGCCCGAATACAATGCTTCGTATTTCCCGCGCCTGACATTGTTTTGACAGATCGACGTTGAAAAGCATGGGAGTTAAACTCGCCTTGTTGAGGAAAACGAGACGGAGATAGAACCAATGTTGCCAAATATCAAATCTATAAATACTGCGCGAATCGTTGGAATAACTATTTTTCATTTTTCTAATTAAATGTGAACATTCATTAAACAGTTTACACAAGGAAAATTTTAGTTATTACAAATTATTTTTTTTGCATATGTTAAAAATATAAATTGAACAAGTCTCAAGTATGATCAGTGGTATGACTAGGGTGAAGCGATAGGATTATCTTAAGGATGATTCGCGTGTAACGAAAGCGGACATCAAAGGACAGTAACAGTCAAAATACGCCCGAACTGCTCGCAGATTGCATAGATTAGATGTGCAACACGATCTCGATGATGAAGAACACTTATATGATGCCGGAATTTCTGACTAGCGGTGAGACGACAATTTTTCACAAGATCGTGTAAAATATGTACCAAAAGATTGAACGCGATTATCTCGAAACTACATATATTGACACGCACGATTGATATCTTGAGTAACTTTCACACTATTGACTTGAATTTGCACAGTTAGCGTTCAAACAGTAGTCATTTTCGGTTCACGATCGCATTTTTAAGGGGTTACCCCCACCTGCGATTTTGAAAAAATCGATTTTTTTTATTGCATTTTTTTGAAGTATAAGTATCTGAGAATATGTCCTGAAAATTTCAAGTCGATCCGAACAAAATTGACTGAGATATGAGCGTTGAAAGAGAAGAATCCGCGTTGAAAGAGCGTTGAAAGAGAAACTTTAAACGCGTTTTTCTCAAAATGGCATTTCTGAAGTCGGTGACCAAGATTACTCGAACACTAATGAATCGATCTTCTTGAAATTTTGCAGGCTTATTTAATACATGAAAATGTAGTCTTTAATCGTTCGATTTTTTTTTCGAAAAAATAGGCCGTTTTATAGCAAAAAAACGGCCGTTTTTTTTCGTTAAAATCGAACCATTAACTTTGACTGTCCGCCATTTTGTGAAAAATGAATATTTTTCAAAATCCTTCGATTAAAGACTAGTGCATACTTATATTTGACTAAATCCATCCGCATTTTTTTCTTCAGATGATCCACTTCGCCGCAATGTTGGTCACCGCAAACCGTGTATATAAAAACATTATTTCATTGACGGCCATTTGCCACTAAACAATGTAATATTTTACAATAAAAAAACTACTGAAAGTTCTTCAAGATGTGTTCTTTAAGATGGTATATTGATCGATTAAAAAAGTTTTGTAGTTTTCTTTAAAAAAATTCATGAAAAAGGGCTTTTTTTGCGCTACAAGTGGGGGTAACGCCTTAATTGGATGAACTATTTGTTAACCCCCAAAGTGTGAAGGGGGGTCGAATGGGTCCGGGCCCAAATTACTTGTTCAAATTTCTCTAACACCGGTGACTTGCGCGCCATTTGAGTGGTACTAGAAAAAAGTAGGGGTAGGTAGGTATATGTGTGCACAAGGCCAGCTGCATCAGTCAGTTTTACGAGAAACGAGCACGAGATCAAATCAGAGCAGGGTCAAATTCGACCCCCCTTCACACTTTACGTAAGTAAAAGTCAGTTTTTTTGAGGATTTTTTTTCGGTTTTTTATGCATATTTAAACATAATAAGCTGTGAGAAATACATGGATTGTTTTTTCAATTTTTAAACATAAAAAAAAAAAATTTTGTTTCTTTTTGAGTTTATTGCTGTACGAATTACGAAACATTTTTTTTCTTATTTTTCAAATAAAAAAAAAAATAAAAAAAATTTCTACTCCATTTCACAGCTATGGAGACGAGAACGCCAAATGAAATTTACGATTTACGGAGCCGTGCGTCCATGCAGTATTGTTACGAGGAGTCCGAAAATATTCTACAAATAACATTAATAAAAAAAAACCATTTTCTCAATGTATCTTTGACGTTGAGCGCTTTTTTCCCTTCAATACCTCACTTTTACCTCGTAAAAATATACCCATGTTCCCGTAATTAAATGGGGTATCTGGTTCAATTCTACATTGATGGCATATTTTTTTTCTTAAAGAGCAACATTTTTCCGTTAAATAACCGATTTTAAAATCTCGTTCACGTTACTATTGTTCAAACTACAATTTAAAAAAAAGTGTTTTTTTTCCGCGCATTGCTTTATATTTGTTTAAAAAAAACATATTAAAAATAACAATATCCGAAAAATTCTTCTTCGTACTTCGAAAGGACATCCTAAGGATGAACCATGAATTTTTACAGATTTTTTCATCAACAATTGTGTGCTTGGTAGCGCGCCGCCGAAAACAATCCCCCTTCACACTTTGAAGGTGCCAAAAACCCCTTCACACTTTGAGGGTTAATAACAATGACTTCAGCATGCTGTTTTTCAAGAGAAAAATGAGGTTTTCTTTGGAGAAGCTGTCATTTTTCGTATTTTTCGAAATTTCGAAAAGTGGATCGTGAATCCATAGCAAGTTGGAGACATTTGAAGAAAACATTTTTCGCTTTCGTTCCAGATTACATATGAGCCTGGTAGAGATCCCGCCGTTTCGGGCCTCGCCGCTGGAGGACTGCAACGCCAACTGCAGCACCACGAACACTTTGAAAGATTTTCTTCCGAAAAAATTACATTGTAACCACAAATATGTGTATAACATGCTGGGAAAAAATGAATTTATTCCAGCCAATGTGTTACTAGAAAAAAATGCATCATTCTGACCGTTCAAATTGGGCTTCCACAGAGGGATACCCCGTTAATCGCTAATGATGAACTTGCGATCACTGCGAAATTTGCTCCATTCTCTCTTCATCGTTCGCCACGTCAAAATAAACACTCACGCACGTGGAAACATAATAACGAGGTCCAACGGTACATTTATCGCGGGTTTTACTCTTCGCGTTTGAACATTTTGTACGCTCCCTTTTGAATCCTCGTCTCTGTCGATCATCGGCGATTGAAAAACCCCGCAAATGGTGCAACTTTGTATTTCGAGGGGCGCCAATTGCGCCCTTTCATTTTTGGCAGTCGACCGTGTAAAGTCGAGAACAAATGTGAGATAGGTGAACACGGAAACGTTTAAATTAGCACGCACGGATAATTCGGACTGCTGAAAGGATTTGGCCCGCAATGGGTACGAGGCTGCGTTATTACACGAGTGATCGAACATCCATTGCGTTGCTACTCTCACTTGTGTGACGCCGAATTTCGCTTGCAAATTCGGGTATAAATATGCTGTGAAAACGAGCAGATTGAGCAAGAGTAACAATATAACATTAGCAATATTAGCAATATAACAAGAGTAACATTGTTAAATATAACAATAGTAAAATTCTCAGTATGACAAAAGTAACATTGTTAGATGCAACAATAATACCATTATCAATAGAACGTGAGTAACATTGCCAATATAACGAGCGTAACATTGTCAATATAACAAGAGTAACATTGTTAAATATAACAATAGTAAAATTCTCAGCATGACAAAAGTAACATTGTTACATGCAACAATAATATCATTATCAATAGAACGTGAGTAACATTGCCAATATAACGAGCGTAATATTGTCAATATAACAAGAGTGACACTGTCAATCTAAGAAAGCGGACGCTGTCAATATAACAATAGTAACATTGTCGATATCACAAAAGTAACATTGCCAATACAATAAGAGTAAAATTGTCAATATAACTAGAGCAACATTTTCAATACAACAAGAGTAACACTGTTAATATATCGTGAGCAACATTGTCATATAACAAGAGTAACATGTCACTCTCGTTAAGGGGCTATACCAGTGTGACACTTTAAAAAAAATCGATTTTTTTTTGCCTTTTTCGACAGTTTATACTTTCAAGAATATGAAATGAGATTATTCAAATTTTCTGACATTGTAACTCAAAGGGCAATTATCCGATTGACCTGAAATTTGAACTAAGTACCCTGGAATATATTTACTCTACAATGATGTAGGATATTTTTGATTGGATGAAAATGGACGATTTGGCACTGAAAAAAAACGACCATTTTATAGGCAAGAAAACAGACTTTTGTTTATAACTACTCTATTTTGTTGGATTATGATATTTTTCGAAAATCCTACGTCATTGTACAGGAAATACCTTCCAGTTTAACGACATTTTTTCCTTTCTCGGTTTCAGCTACTCAATCGGCAGGAATCATGTCAGCAGTGGAGGAACTTTTTTTTTTGCGCCTCCGAAGGCAGCGCGTAAGTCGCTTGGATCTCAATATTTTTCTATGAAAAAATGATGTAATATAGGTAAGATATAGCCAAAAGTATTCTTAATTTTCCGAAACATTTAATCGAGTAAGTTTCTACCAGAAAATTCCCGAAAGTCACCCGAATTTTCAGCGTTCACACTGGTATAGCCCCTTAAAGAATAACATAACTGTGCTACTCTTGTTAAAGAGTAACATAAATACGTTAGTTTTGTTCAAGAGTAACATAAATACGTTACTCTTGTTATAGAGTAACATAACTATGTTACTCTTGTTAAAGAGTAACATAAACCCGTTACTTTTGTTGTATGTTGCTCACGATATATTAACAATGTTACTCTTGTTATATTAACAGTGTCCGTTTTGTTACATTGGCAATATCACTTTTGTTTTATATTGACAATGTCCGTTTTGTTTTTATATTGACACTGTTAGTCTTGTGACATTGGCAATATTACTCTTGTTATATTGACAATGCTACTCTTGTTATATTTAACTGAATATTACAATAGTAAATTTGTTAAGGGAGACTTTGTCCTTGAAATGCAGCGGGAGATGTTAGCGGCTCAACATGAGCAGCTACAAGAAGAGGAGGGATGCCACTATGGACCAGGCATTGCCGATTAGCGGTAATTATAAACACATTTGTGTAAACACATTACAAAACTTTAAACGCGTTTTTCTCGAAAACACGTTGTTAAAAATGGCTGACATTCTCCTGACCGCTGTAATTAACATATCGACGTGGAATTTCGAGAGCATACTCAGAAAATATGTCTTCATGGAATGACGGATCGTTTTTTCGATAGATACATTTTTGCATTTATTATTTATCTTTTTATGCGAAAAAAACGCGAAAATTCGATTTTTTTTAAATTGCCGTCATTTTCCGAAATTTGTACTAAACGAAAAACCCATCCGTCATTCCATGACCAGAGGGTCACAGATTGATAATATGCTTTGAATTTGTGTTTCAGATCAACAAAGAGGGGGCAGTCAGCCGTTTACCGCCCGCGATTTGAGGACCTGTTTTCGCGGAGCTGCAACGGCCGCCATTTTGGTTTTTTTTTCAAAAAAAAAATTTTAACGTTCTGTATATGATGAATAAAAGCAAGAAAAAAACCGCACTCAAAAAGCTTTACTTGTTTCCTTTAAAAAAAATAAAATGTAAACACCTGAAATATGGCACTCCAAGGACAAAGTCTCCCTTAATATAACAAGAGTAACAGAGTCAACATGACAAGAGTTACATTGCCACAATAAGAAGAGTAACATTGTCAATACAACAACAACAAAAAAAGTTATCGATATAACAAGAGTAACGAGTTACACTGACAAGTAAGTTAAAAATAGGTGAAGTCACTCTACACAACGAAATTTATGGACCTTTGGCCCACAACATATCTCATTAGATTGGAAGATGATATTAGTGCCTTCTGTCAATAGCAAAATCCTAGTGTAGACGTTGATGCGCTGCAGCTTTCCATATGCCGACAATTTGGCAATATAACATTCCTGGGTTTCCCATTCTAAAAAGCCAGAAATTGATAGCGATTTCTCGCGTTTTGGAAGTATGTTATTTATGGACTATGAAGTTTCTGGATTCTGACAGCTTAACGTCGCCTGTATCGGCACAGGTTTTCAGCACTTTCCCAGTGCCCTCGTGTAAACGTGGTACAGTGGTGCATTAGAAAATTGCGGCCGTGTGGAAGATTTCGTTAGAGCGAAAGAACACTGGAAATAGAAGAAAAAAACGCTTCAGGAAAATGAGTAATAAAAGTAAAACTTCCACATGATATCGACATTTTTCCGTGGCGACGAAAGGAGCGACGTAAAATAATTTAAACGGAGGTAGACCCAGGTAGGGAATCAAAAGGCTGACGATGGAAACAAACTTGTGCGAGCCTTGTTTCACCGAGCCTGAGTGAGACAGACCGGGGCCAGGTTTCATTGCATCGTTTGGAGCAGCCTGGAACCAAGACTGGCTGCTTAGCCTAAACTCAGGGTTATTTCAAGCTTTATTCAGCCAGTGAATTTTAAGGCTGGATGCAGGCTTGTTTCAGGTTGTGATAAAATAAAATAAATTTTAAATCATATTTTTTTTCTGTACTTTTATGAAAAAAAAATTAGCAATAAATTTGTCGGGTGCGAAGGCACGAAAAACGAAAGCGAAGGAGGCAGCTCAGAACATTTAAACATATTCTCTTATCGATATTTATGAGGTACACAAAAAAGTTTTTTTCTCGTCACATACACATTTCGTATATACTCACTCTCTGGGGTTTGCGTACACTCTGTGTATTACGTGTCCCATAAACAATAAATAAAATAAAGTATTGTGTTTAAAATATTTTATATATATTTTATAACAAATAATATAATGAATAATAAATATATATAATAAATCAAATGAATTCTTTACAAATTTATTAAATTTACCCCAATGTAGAATATAGAAAACTAAAAACAGGCCTCATATAGTCTCGAGAAGAGTTTGAGATAAGCCTGGTCATAAATGCTCGTCAAGGCTTCATTAAGGCTCGTTTTGAACCTTGTTGTTTCGTCGTTTCAGGCTTAGTACAGGCTTTTCTACCAGCCTTTGGTCAAGCCTGTGTGCAACAGCCTGAAACCGCGTTATCATTCAGGGGTTCAGCTAGGCCTGAAATCAGGCTGGTGCTCAGCCTGAATTAAAAAATGTGAGCCTTGTTTCAGAGCTTGGCGAGCCCTTTTTTTATCGTCAATTCCTACCTGAGAATGCATCTTTGCCTCGTCAGAATTCGATCTTTTTCATTCTTTTTCAAATTTAATTATTATGAATATCCAAAATCTTTCTATGCAGATTTAGATTTCGGATTCTTGATGCCAATCGAAAAAAGCTTGGTGCGATTAACGTATTGTAAGTTGAGGAAAAAAATCGGGCGATTGTAAAAAAATCGTTTTTACTGTATTCTACCGATCCCAACTTGAACATTATAAAAATGTTGAGATCGTCCCGGCGACGATCGTTGCTCCGCGCACGTTACGCCGTTATTTTCCATTAAAATCGAGCGGATTTAGCCGATAATTGGACGCGTGCCGAGTAACTTGCACGCCCGACACAAACGGCTATGTAATTCTCTACGATTCCGTGCGCCCGTTGTGCCATAAACGTGAGAATCATCCGGTGGAGGATATCGGGATGATGCGCCGGACTCTCCGTGCCGACGGTCAAGAATACGAAGCGAAGGCCGAGAATAAAGGAAATGCGAAAGACGAAGCAATAAAAATAACTTTTTGTGAGTGCATGCGATTTTTTTTTTCAATCTCGTCTGTACGAACCGCAAGGACACGCGGAGTGGGAAAAACTCGGCTCGTTCCTTACCTTGCGGACATTGTTATTACTAATATTATTATTGTTTTATTAACAATTATTTCGCATCTTTGCACAGAAAAATAATGTCTCGTTTGAACTAGTACAGTCGTGCTGTGCATTGAATCGGAATAAATTACAAGATGGCTAGTTTTTTGACAGACGATTTTGTAGGCCTAGCGGGTGCTAAATCCAGGTTTGCCTAAAAATCGGGGTGTAGGGTTCTTTTTTTTGGGGGATGAAGAGGGATGGGGGTGGATTGATGCCAAACTAAAACCCCCACAAGGTCGGCGCCGGGAGACAAAATGTTCAGAAAAAGCCGGGCTTTATTTTTGTCCACGGCGCCCAAGTCGTGGAAATTTATTTTGGGGGTGAAAAAGTGGGGTGACATTTGGAAAAATTAATTTTGATCCGATAACTCTTCAGGAAAAATTCATAAAATTCTTGTTTAAATGGGAACGTTGTAGCCATTGAAAAGACGCGTCGATCGAGTATTTGATCATCCCTCTCCAATAATATCTTTACCCCCAAAAAAATTGTTGAAGTATCAACGACAAAAAAGTTTTTTATTGTACAACTCAAAAACTTTCGACTTTTCGGGGATGGTTTAAACGTACGAAGTGTAAAGAATAATTTTCTCTATATTTTCGTTTCTATGCACCACCCTTGAATTTTGCTTTTTCCAACTCCTCTCGGGCGTTGAAAATTCAAAATGAAATTCTGGGAAAACTATTTACGGAAAATAAAAAGATGCAAGTTTGGCGCTCTGGACAAAAATGTAGCTGAGGGTTCAAGCTACAAATTGTTCCACGGCGGCGAATCCGTGCGGTCAATAGTTTTCCCAAAATTTCATTTTGAATTTCCAACCCCCGAGAGGGGTTGGAAAATCAAAATTCGAGGGTGATGCATAGAAACGAAAATGTAGGGAAAATTATTCTCTTCATTTCGTACATTTGAACCATACCCGAAAAATCGATTGTTTTTTAGTTATTCATTAAACCATTTTTTTCGGTATTTCAACAATTTTGTTGGGGTTGAAGATATTATCGGAGAGTGATGATCAAATACTCGATCGACGCGTCTTTTCAAGGGCTACAACGTTCCCATTTGCACAAAAAGTGTACGAATTTTTCCTAAAGAGTTATTGAATTGAAACTGATTTTTCGAAATTTCGACCCACTTTTTCACCCCCAAAATGAACTTCCACGACTTCGGCGTTGTGGACAAAACTAAAGCCCGGATTTTTCTGAACATTTTGTCTCACGGCGCCGACCCTGTAGGGGTTGTAGTTTGGCATCAATCCGACCCCATCCCTCTTCATCCCCTAAAAAAACCCTGCACTCCGATTTTTAGGCACACTTGAATTTAGCACCTGCGGTACGTACAGAAACAGCTCACAAAAAACTGAGCCTTCTAATTTTTTCTGATCACGGGGTTTTTCCAGCGACAGCACGACTGTACTAAACGCGCGAGTTGTAAACAGAAATTGAACGTGCAAATCAAAAATGAAAGTTGTTCAACGACGAGGAAATAAAAACAGGGGGTCAGTATATGAGAAAATACTGGAAGAAGTCGATAACGAAATGCCAGCAACGCGTTTGTCACGATTTAAATTGAAATTCATGGATAATGGAAATGCCGTCGATAATCAGTCACAGCCGATCTCTCAAGAATGCCGAGAAATTTGGGGGAAGCAAATGGTAAAAGACAGGATAAAAAACGGTTAAAAGAAAATTGCGTTATTGAAGTGAAACTTGATTACGTTGAAAAATATCGCGAATCGATTTCTCGTTTATTAAACAACGGTACTTTCAGCGGTTAATTTTGTTCAATTGTTGGTTTTTATTTCCTACAGTTTGAAGAAAATGTGGCAGCTGAGTGTCCATGAAATTTGACACTTGTTATTTCTCTCATTGTTGTGCCGAGATTTATTATTTTACAGTGAAAGCTATTATTTTACAGCTTTCTATTATTTCTCTTATTTTTGTGGCAAGATTTATTATTTTACAGTAAAAGCAATCTTTTTACTTAAAGGACAAAACGAGCTGAATACTATACTCGGATTCTCAATGGTCGCGGAATTCTAAAAATGGAAAAAAGCAAATGCATATCTTTGACTATCAGCAGCGTTGACCTGGGCCAATACTTGGATGGGTAGAGTAGGAGGTAGAGCTTGGACATCGGAGCTTTTTCTGTTACCAGATAATTAGTATTATTAGGTATTATTTCGATATAATTATTATGATATTAGTATTATTAGGTATTATTTCGATATCAATAAGTTGTAATATTGGAATATCGGTATTTCGACGTTTCCCCATCTTTACGGAAAACCTTGATTAAAAACGTTAGAAGCTTGAAAGTGAAGATGGAAGTTGTAGAACTAATAGTGTATAGATAACATGAAAAAGTTGCAAGGTCGACTCTCCGATTTCGATGAAAATTGGCATGCTTGTAGAATGGGTAAAAATAGGCGACACGTATTTTTTTATATCTGCGGAACCAGATTTTTAAGGGGTGAAACGCACCCTCAAAAATAGGGGTGGTTTTCGTTTTTCGTCGATAACGTTATCGTTCTCATCTTCAATGTATAGTACACGATAAAATAAACATTTTAGCAATTTGATTTTTTTCATATCTCGTACCGTTAAAACGTTATCGACGAAAAACGAAAAACACCCCAATTTTTGAGGGTGCGTTTCAACGCTTAAAAATCGGGTTCGGCAACACACAAAAAAATACGTATCGCCTATTTTTACCCATTCTACCAAATGCCAAATTTCTACCATGCCAAATTTCATCGAAATCGGAGAGATCTTTCCTTGTTGAAACCACAGTATTTATTAAAAATCACCATCTTACATTGAGACCTTTATTTGTTATACATTTCTAAACATACTCTGCTGTGTTCTTAAATATATCCAACCCAACATAAAATAAATAAACGAACGAAAAACAACCAATAGGAACTTTTATGCAAATAAAAAAGTAGTAAACAAGCGCAATTAAAATTAGGTAGTTTTATGCAAGTCAGCGTACGTTTCGTCTTTGAAAAACGACCTTACCTTATAGCAAGTGTAAGCCGGGGAAGAAAAAGCCCTTTCTGATTCCACACTCGTGGATAAGCAAATTTTCACTTCCGAAAGATTCAACGTATGATATTTTACGGCTGTTAAACGTAGTAAAAAAACAAGTAAAAGTAACTTACATGAAAATGATAACAATTATAATGATATTTCAATGTTTTCAACTCTGATATCGAAATATCGATATTATTCAAGTCCAATATCGGTTTTTCAATATCGAATTTTTGATTTGACATTCCGATTTTTCGATATAGTTGAAAACCGGTATTCATGCTCTAGTGGGAGGCAGTTTACTAAGTTTCTGAATCCACATTTCCCGGATAATTTTCCTCGCTTACCTCGGGTTTCTCTCCCCTCCACAC
The DNA here is from genome assembly GCA_963210295.1 of Ophion ellenae. Taxonomy (NCBI): domain Eukaryota; kingdom Metazoa; phylum Arthropoda; class Insecta; order Hymenoptera; family Ichneumonidae; genus Ophion; species Ophion ellenae. The sequence goes on from OY723392.1 coordinate 15,227,374, forward strand.
TCGTCTCTCTTCTACTCTCTAAATACACACGCACTCTCTTGCAGGGATTCATTCTCGGATTTTGCTCTCCGCCTCGTCTTAACTCGAGCGTGCAATTTCGTTCGTGCAAGTTGCAATGTAGACCCGCCGATCTCTCGCCGTATTTATCATTTCGGGTCTTCAAGGAATATCAAAGATTTTGAGCAAATATGAAACGTATTTCATGACATTGAACTTTGCATCCTTGGATAGCAGCGAAAATGATTTCTTTTTGTTTCCCAAATTTCTTTCGGCAGATGTGAACTACGAAAATTAAGGGTTTTAAGGCGTCTTCTCACTTTACAATTTGCACAAAATCGATTTTTTTTCATTGCATTTTTCAAATGTATACATATCCAAAAGTATCATACTAAAATTTTATAAACATCGGAGGAGTCTAACTTTATTTTTGTGTGTCCTTTACTTCACTACCTGAGCACATTCATTTGCTCGTTAAAAACTTTAAACGCGTTTTTCTCGAGACAACGTTTTTCGACGGCTTGTTGATAAAATCTTCGAAACTACCGAACCGGTCCTTATGAAATTTTAACCGAATATTCTTCACAACTATAGTTATAGCGCATGTCAAGGATTTTTTTTATTTTGAAATTTACTTTTTTTGCCCAACACGGTGAAAAACACGTTTCTTTTTTTTTCTAAAAAAAAGTCCGCCATTTTGTTATTTTTGCATATATCAAAAATCGTATGATATGCGCTATAGCCATTAACATACTGAATCAAAATCGTTTGATTTTTTTGTTTCGGATGATCCATCTCCGAGATTTCCGAGAAAAAAAATCAAGAATATAGCCTTTTTTTAGCGTCTAAAGTGAGAAAACCCCTTAAGCGTTTTAAACACACATACGCACGCACGCGCGTGCGCACACACACAGACACACACATCTATATATACATATACACATATCTATATAGGAAAAGATGATTTTAAGGCGTTACCCCCACTTGTAGCGCAAAAAAAGGCCTTTTTCATTAATTTTTTTAAAGAAAACTACAAAACTTTTTTAATCGATCGATATACCATCTTAAACAACACATCTTGAAGAACTTTCAGTAATTTTTTTATTGAAAGCCACTAAACATTGTTTAGTGGCAAATGACCGTCAATGAAATAATGTTTTTATATACACGGTTTGCGGTGACCAACATTGCGGAGAAGTGGATCATCTGAAAAAAAATGCGGATGGATTTAGTCAAATATAAGTATAAACTAGTCTTTAATCGAAGGATTTAAAAAAATATTCATTTTTCACAAAATGGCGGACAGTCAAAGTTAATGGTTCGATTTTAACGAAAAAACGGCCGATTTTTTGCTATAAAACGGCCATTTTTTTTCGAAAAAAAAATCGAACGATTAACATTTTTATGTATTAAATAAGCCTGCAAAATTTCAAGAAGATCGGTTCATTAGTGTTCGAGTAATCTTGGTCACCGACTTCAGAAATGCCATTTTGAGAAAAACGCGTTTAAAGTTTCTCTTTCAACGCGGATTCTTCTCTTTCAACGCTCATATCTCAGTCAATTTTGTTCGGATCGACTTGAAATTTTCAGGACATATTCTCAGATACTTATACTTAAAAAAAATGCAATAAAAAAATCGATTTTTTCAAAATCGCAAGTGGGGGTAACCCCTTAAAGAAATTTTATTTCACGGATAGTTCTAGGTCCAAAATTCGAACAGCTAGTTAGAAAAAAATAGACGATCGTCCGTAAAACAGCCAGATGTGCTGACAGCCAACCGTTCATACGTATAACAGGTTCGAGATAATCTTTCCGCATATAGATGTATGTATATGTGGAGGGTGGCTTCATCAAACAGAGTTCGCACATAGAGAAGAGGTACGACAGGAATCGTAGAATCCACTTATTAGGCACTATGTAAATTCCATTCCTATGTGCCAGATGTTCACGAGAGCGTATATATACGTAAACACGTCGTATCGGTGGACATACAACGTCACCGCATGCAAACGAAGACGACGAGCAATATTTGTGCGCACTCGAAGAGAAGCTAATAATAATTCTAATTGTTCCGTCATCGTTGTCTCCACGTGAAACTTTCGTCTTATAGACGAAAATTTGCGCGTGCAATGAATAGCTATGCTGAAGTTTGCATCGTTGGGATGCCAATGAAAATGTACTTGTTCTTCGAACAGCAGACATTTTCTTTCGGCCAGTTCTACGAGAGTGGCTCAAACGTTTTTGAGGATCCTCATTGGAGATCTACAACGGGAAATCCGCGAAAATCGTAGGACTTTCACTAAACTGAAATTCCATTATATAGTAGGACATGATCTGACCTATCAAAAGCACCTAGACGACCTGAAAACAAATATTGTAAAATTTTTTTTGAAAAAATCTGAAAAAATGTCAACGTATTTAAAACGAAAACTGCAACATTTTCCCCTCTTGATATTTTGTCTCTAACTCAATAGCTTTCGAGATACGCCAATCAATCGTTCCGACGATTCTCCGAGGTTCGGCGAGAAAATTTTCAGTAAAATATTCTGAAAAAAATAAAGCGAATTCGAAATAAAAAATAAAAAAGTTTCTCCTCTTGATATTTTGTTATAAACGCAATACTTTTCGAGTTAAGCCATCCTACTCAGAGTTTCGAGGGAAAATGGTAAAGAAAAAAATCTCGGAGGAAAATTTTGAAAAAATTCCAGGCGATCCGGTATAAACTTTCGCAGCTTTTTACATCTTTGATATTTCCTCTCGAACCCTATGGTTCTTGAGTTACGTTGGATCTTCCAAAATTTGTGTTTTTTAGTAAAAAATGAAATAACTTTGCAAAAAAAAAATCGTACGAAACTTAAAAAAAACGAAAATGGAGCTCCTGCTACCCCGTTCAAGTTTATCATGGATAAACTTGACAACTTTTTCCCCATAGGTCGTGCGCCCAGATTTCGATGGTAAAAAAAAAGCCAAAAAACAGTCACGTACAATAGTGCGTACCGGGTCGAAAAAGAATCGTAAAGAATATTTCAAAAAAGCAAAACAAAGCTGAATTTCTTCCCTTTAAAATGCCCTTCGGTAAATTTAGTTATCTTTTTTTTTTGACGAATGTATGTAACTTTTACTGCGGCAAGAAATATCGACTGGTGTATGCAAACTTTTGTGCGGCAGTGTATGTCCAACGATCCTGTCGCCGTTTTCGCTGAACATTCGGAATCTCAATACCTCTGCAATGCAAATTTTGTACACGTATATAAACGTCAACGGAGGAATACACGACGTTGAGACGAACCATCGTTATCGGAGCATGACGATAAAGTCTTTGCGTGTCTCTGAGATGGAAACTCGAACGTTTTGTCACGTTCACGAGGCTGGCTTTTTTAGATTTGACTTTAAGGGCTTCGTCAAAGTTCTTCCGAATGGGAATCGTCTCTAGTCGAGTAAAATACATCCCACGCCCATTTGCGTCAAATATAAATGTACAGGGTGTCCCTCCTATCTCCGCCACCCAAAATAACTTGGTAATTATGGACGTCACAAAAAAATGTTCCAGACAAAAGTTGTACGGTGTGAAGGGGGCCATCAAATGCGGCCAACCTTGTTCATTTCGGTGGAGGCGCTGACGCACAGTGAAAGTCACCTCGACTTTTTTAACCCTTTGAAGCATACATTTTTCCTTACGTGCAATCAGCTCAAAACTTTGTACTCGGGGGTTTTCGTGGTCGCTGATTACAAATCTGCACTCAAAATTTGGAAATTCAAGATGGCGGATCCAATATGGCGGACCGTGAATGCAAAAATCGTTTGATGAAAGCGAAAGTTGATACTCGGGGGTTTTCGGGGTCGCTGATTACAAATCTGCACTCAAAAATTGGAAATTCAAGATGGCGGACCGTGAATGCAAAAATCGTTTGATGAAAGCGAAAGTTGATACTCGGGGGTTTTCGGGGTCGCTGATTACAAATCTGCACTCAAAATTTGGAAATTCAAGATGGCGGATCCAATATGGCGGACTATAAATGCAAAAATCGTTTGATGAAAGCGAAAGTTGATACTCGGAGGTTTTCGGGGTCGCTGATTACAAATCTGCACTCAAAATTTGAAAATTCAAGATGGCGGATCCAATATGGTGGACTACAAATGCAAAAATTGCTTGATGAAAGCAAAAGTTGGTACTCGAGGGTTTTCGGGGTCGCTGATTACAAATCTGCACGCAAAATTTGGAAACTCAAGATGGCCGATCCACTATGACGGACCAAAATGCTCACAGTAGCTTGATGAAGATGAAACTCCATATGCAGGGGTTTTTTGAGTCGTTGAATTCGAATCTCAGTTCAAAATCGAACAATAAAAATGGCAGTTCCAATTAAAATAAAAAAGTTTTAAAAAAATATGGAGCTAGAAACTCGCTATGTCCTCGCCGTTAGCTCCGGGTAATGCTAAAAGCGTAATTCTATTAGAAATGCAGTATAACAGAAACAGCATATTGAGCAACGCCGATGTTTTAGTAATTCCAGTAAAATCTCCAGTTTTCGTCCGCCATATTGGATTCGCCATTTTGAGTTTCTGGATTTTCAGCTCGCATTCGTAATCAGCGACCCAAAAAGCGTCTCTGAATTCATTTTTTGTGCATGGTTTACCTGCTAGATTAGGCATAATTACATTTATTGTCTTAAAAACGTTTTTTTTTGTACTGTAGTGATGATCAATATCCACTAAGTGCAACATAAGCCCTTAATAGTGATATTGCAGTAACAATTGATCTCCTAACATCCTAAATATACATTTACATTCGTCGTTATGTGCTAAAAAAATGTATGCAAGAAAAACAGAGTGGAAGTAGGTCAAAGTCGTTCAAGGTCATTCAAGGTCATCTATTGAAATGAAATACAAATCTAAATATCTCGGATCACTAGAAAATATTTGGTAGTCATCCGAGATATTTACATTTGTATCGTCGATACTGACCTTGAATGACCTTGAACGACTTTGATCCCCTAATGTTTTTCATGCACATTTGATGGCCCCCTTCACACCGTACAACTTTTGTCTGGATCATTTTTTTGTGACGTCGATAATTACAGAGTTATTTCGGGTGGCAGAGATAACAGGGACACCTTGTATATGGGTGCATAAGTATGTACTGAATAAAGGTATATCACGGTGTAGCTATGGATTTTGTGTAAGTATATCCATTTCTATCTTCTATTGCCTCAAGCTCCACAGCCCCACGTGCTATCCCATAAGTCTCTCTTTCTCCTCGACTACCCTACCTCTCCCGCTTCATGTAGCCTTTAGTATCTCGATTCTGTGGCATCTCTCGTTAGTGTTTCTCCTCCTCCACCTTTTTCACTCTCTTCTCATCGCTGTGTTTCTCCATCTTCGTCTTAGTTATTATCCTGGCAGCATCGCTTTTGCTTGGCTATTCCTATTCCGTATATGCTCTTCTCTCTCTCTCTCTCTCTCTCTCCCTCTCTCTCTCTCTCTCTCTCTCTCCCTCTCTCTCTCTCTCTCTCCCTCTCTCTCTCTCTCTCTCTCTCTCTCTCTCTCTCTCTCTGCTTTACATATACCGAGTTCTGCATCGGATTCTTGATTCTCCGCTCAGGGCGACTAGCGTATAACTATTATGTACCATCGAAAGGAGTTTAATTCTACTCTTGCTATAGTTGTTCCAGCATCGGGTTTTCGATCATCTCTTGCACTTTTGCCTTGTATATGTATGCAGGGTGGCTCGGTCTGTGACGTCCAAAAGGAAAATCTAGATGCCTCGTATCTATACTAGGGTGATTCGTTTCAGGGAAACTTTTTTTTTTACCCATCGTGCCCGAAGACCTTTAGTTGGTACCAAAAAACGAACTTTCCTGAAAGGTGGGTGTTGTCAAAAAATATTTAGAGGTCGCGAATCAAAATTGAAGGTTTCCCATTTGATTAACATTGAAAAAAATGTTTTTCGCATTATTAGTGTTACCATTCCGCGAATTTTGATATCGCGATATTTTCCAAGTGGGTTCACATAGGAAATATGATACTCCACAATAAAGTTCATTGAGCCATGGCCGTAAATTCAACCGTTTCAGCGACATCATTATTTCAAGTGAATATTGTGCAAAATATCTATTCAAACGGCTGTAACGCCTAAGCTATTAGATATATCGAAAAAAATTCAGATGAGAACTTTGTAGAGAAAGTAATTTTCTACAAAAAAGTCTTATAAGCAGAGCCCGAAAATTCAACTCTTTCTCAGCTATAGGTGGATGAAGTAAAATAAATAGATTTTTTTAAACAAAAAAAAACCTATTTATTTTACTTCATCCAGCTATAGCTGAGAAAGAGTTGAATTTTGAGGCTTGGCTTATAAGACTTTTTTGTAGAAAATTACTTTCTCTACAAAGTTCTCATCTGAATTTTTTTTTCGATATATCTAATAGCTTAGGCGTTACAGCCGTTTAAACAGATATTTTCATACAATATTCACTTGAAATAATGATACCGCTGAAACGGTTTAATTTACGGACATGGCTCAAAGAACTTTATTGTAAAGTATCATATTTCCCATGAGAACCCACTTGGAAAATATCGGGATATCAAAATTCGCGGAATGGTAACACTAATAATGAGAAAAACATTTTTTTCGATGTTAATCAAATGGGAAACCTTTAATTTTGATTCGCGACCTCTAAATATTTTTTGACAACAACCCCCTTTCACGAAACTTCGTTTTTGTGTACCAACTAAAGGTTTTCGGGCACGATGGGTCAGAAAAAAAAAGTTACCCTGAAACGAATCACCCTAATCTATACCTATCCAAATCGCCCTCATGTATATAAGTTTTTTAGTTTTTTTAAAGTCTTTTTCGTTGTCGAGAAAACTAAAAAAGGAAAAGACTAAAACAATTTTAGTCAGGTTTAGTTTTCGAAAAAAAGGTTTTTAAAATGTTTTGAAGGGTTTTCCTGTAGCATACATTTTTATTGTTTCTCTGTTGTGTATGCACTTTCCTCTTAGCATTTTTAAAAGCCATTGGGAATCATTTACACTAGTAATAGTATTTTTTTTATTCTCTTGGAGTTTAGTGACTGATCCTCTCAAATCTATTATGATATTTCGATCAAACTCCAAGGCACTTACGTTAGTGTTAAGGGAGGAGATACCTTTACCGAGGGCAAGAATTACTGCTTTTTTTTAAAGGAAAGATTTTTTCACCATTTTTGAGACTTAGGGTAAGTTTTATTACTACTTTTGGCTGTTACATGGAATTTTTCATTATTTATGGCGGCGGTATGGCACGGCCTTCTGAACTGCATTTTTAAAACTGGCATGATGGCATCAAAACTAATCGACCGATTCTGATGAATTTGGGTATAAATCTTTCTAACCTGTTTATCCGAAACATGACCCAAAATGTTTTTGAAAATAAAAAAGTCTTTTTTTTTTATCTCAACATGTAGTCATTTTTTCGGGAAAGATGGGATCTTTTCGTTTCAAAGATTTCCATCTTTCATTTCATTTAATCGATTACCAATATTTCCCAAAAGGTAAACGGTGTGAAGGGGGCCGTCAAATACGATCAATCTTTTTCATTTCGGTGGAGGCGCCGACGTACAGTGAAAGTCACCTCCACTTTTCAAAATGAAATGGTACATTTTTTGTCTACCATCTTGTGGAGTACCTGAAGCCGTATGAAAAACATTAGGGGGTCAAAGTCGTTCAAGGTCATTCAAGGTCACCTATTAAAATGAAATACAAATCTAAATATCTCGGATCACCACAAAATGTTTGGTAGTGATCCGAGATATTTACATTTGTATAATCGATACGGACCTTGAAGGACCTTGATCGACGTTTACCCCCAATGTATTTCATGCGGCTTGAGGTGCTCCACAAGATGGTTGAAAAAAAAGTACCATTCCATTTTTAAAAAGTGGAGGTGACCTTCACTGTGCGTGAGCGCCTCTACCGAAATAAAAAAGATTGGTCGCATTTGATAGTCCCCTTCACACTGTACAACTTTTCTCTGGAATATTTTTTTGTGTCGTCGATAATTACCGAGTTATTTCGGGTGGCAGAGATAAGAGGGACACCCTGTATATATATATATATATATATTTATAGGATGGATATTGTCTATGTATGTATGTCTGTACATAGATATTGTATGTAGGTGAAACTTCTTGCAATTTCCTCTCGAGACGTTCACCTCTGTCTGACTGGCCGCTCGTTACGGTCTCGGCAAATATTTGCGAGGGAAGATTGAATCGACAATCAAGAGCTCTCAGGGTCTCGCAGAGTCCTATGATTCGAGCTATCGGTTCACTCGAGTCGCGCCAACTAATGCGATAGGCGTACTATACGATAGGCGTGTAAAGCGAATTCCTTGAAATCGAATATTTATCTATTTTGGCACTCCCCCCACCCTGTGGGCTTGGGCGCTGTGACAAAAATCGTGTGGACAGTTGTGCGGATGAAAAAAACATGTAATGAAAAACTGCTCTCGGTCGATTCACTGTGACTCGTGTAGCTGACGAAATGTGACGGCATGGAACACAAAAAGCCTCCGCATTAAACATTTTCGAACGTGATTTTGCGCTGTCAAAAGAGGTGACTGGCGCGGTGCAAGACTGAGGGGAAAAAAAGAAACGCGACGTGCGAACGAGGAGAGATACCAGTATTGATAACGCCTGGGCTCGAATCGCGAAATGCGAACCGTCGATAGATTCGTTTGTCAAGCCCTCGCAGTGGTATATCGAATCGAATCTGGTGAAGTATGCCTAGAGAGATAGGGGGAGGAAGAGAGAGTGAAGTGAAAGTGGAAAAATGTTCCGCTCGATGTCCTTTTTTCTCCCTGGCATATAAATTCGACTTTCCTCTCGCGATACGTTTTTCTTTTTCTTCCATCTCAGATGGAGATCGGGCAGACCCTATTCAAAATCTTATTGGACTAATGTACGTATAGATACAGGGTGTCCCAGAATTGATGGTAGTCTCTGAAATGGGGGGTCGGGGATGAAATTCTAAGTCGATTGATATGAGCATGTATGGGTCTCACATCAACCCCTGAATTATTATTAGTTTTTAAAGGCGGGCCAATCAGGTGCGCTCGATGAGCCTACCGGCACCCCTATACGCGCGTCTCGCTCACCGACGTACGCTGGTTCATCGGGCGCACCTGATTGGCCCGCCTTTAAAAATCAATAATAATTCAGGTATCGATCTGAGACCCATACATGCTTATATCAATCGGTTCAGATTTTCACCCTCAACCCCCCATTTCCAGGACTATCATCAGTTCTGGAATACCCTGTATACGCAAATGACAGATATTCGCCTCCCAATCGTGGTACACCTCAGGATATTGAATTTCCGGAAGTGTCGAAGGGAACTACACACATATATTGGATTACAGGTGGCATTCGCCTCATTCTGCACCCCTGTATGCAAAAGGGACCCCCGCACGTTTGGCATTGTTGCAAATGCGTTACTTGTCGTCTCGACGACAAACATCGTGCAATTCGATTATCTAAGCGCTAGAAATATACGTGTATCAATTTTACTCACTCAAGGTGGCATTGTTGGCCCTCGATTGATCGGTCTGCGACCTCAGCTGTCGCAGACGATTGAGTTTGCTCTGCTGCTGATCCAGTCGGTGCCTCAATCTTGCCAGTCTGTCCTGCTGTGCGGGCTCCTGTTTTTTGTTCCAATTGCAAAGATCGAAAAACTTTAGTTGGTTAAATGTATACGGATGCATGAGGGTGAAGATTCATGACGTTGAAGTTTGCAACATAAGGATGCGGAGGAAATTCATTTTTCGGGAACCGCGCAAATTTTTCGGTGCAGTCAGCCTAAGCTCTAATGTTTTTTGGCATCCGCAGTGGGGATCAACAACCTAAGTGTGCTGAAAATGTTGAATAGTGATAAATTGTAATGTAAATTAATATAATAAATTTTTGTATAAAATAATATGATGAATAGGAATATGAATGAATACAATAAAAAGTAAATAAGGGATATAGTGACAATAAATGCAGGGTTTGTAAAATGAAAGTGGACAACATAGTGCATATATGTACGTGCGAGAAAACCAAGGAAGAAATAAAAAAATAAATAGTAGAAGATCTGAAAAAATGGATAGGGCATAAAGGAGGAGAGCAAATCGATAGAAAAATACAGACAGTGCTAAAAAAGGAGCCTGTAACTGAACTATGTATATACATAAAGCACTTTGGGAATCTGATTGGGAAAATAGTAAACGAGGAAGCGAATGCAAGACAAAACGAAAGGCAAAACGAAAACGGGATATAAGTTAGAAATAAGAAAAAAATGTTGTAAGGGAGAACGTGTATGTCTTCTATGTGTAAACACCCTGAAGGGGTATACGTGAAATAATAAATACTACTACTACTATAATAAAAAGTAATATAAGATAATATAATAAATACTAATATAAAATGATATAATAATAGGGTATTCAAAAAAACCATATTTTGTTGCGTTCCAATGATGCAAACTTCGACAACATGGGAAATCAATGGGATATTATTGACACGCAATGACATATTATTCAGCGGGTGGAATAATCCATGATAAGTTTTTCGGAACTTTTGTCCGCAACGAGTGGACCTAAAATTCCACAGGTAAAGTCAGATTACTGGAGGAAGGGCCTATACCTCTCGGGTATTCGTATCTTAAAGCGTTACCCCCACTTGTAGCGCAAAAAAGCCTTTTTCATGAACTTTTTTAAAGAAAACTACAAAACTTTTTTAATCGATCAATATACCATCTTAAAGAACACATCTTGAAGAACTTTCAGTAATTTTTTTATTGTAAAATATTACATTGTTTAGTGGCAAATGGCCGTCAATGAAATAATGTTTTTATATACACGGTTTGCGGTCACCAACATTGCGGCGAAGTGGATCATCTGAAGAAAAAAATGCGGATGGATTTAGTCAAATATAAGTATAAACTAGTCTTTAATCGAAGGATTTTAAAAAATATTCATTTTTCACAAAATGGCGGACAGTCAAAGTTAATGGTTCGATTTTAACGAAAAAAAACGGCCGTTTTTTGACTATAAAACGGCCATTTTTTTTCGAAAAAATAATCGAACGATTAAAGACTACATTTTTATGTATTAAATAAGCCTGCAAAATTTCAAGAAGATCGGTTCATTAGTGTTCGAGTAATCTTGGTCACCGACTTCAGAAATGCCATTTTGAGAAAAACGCGTTTAAAGTTTCTCTTTCAACGCTCTTTCAACGCGGATTCTTCTCTTTCAACGCTCATATCTCAGTCAATTTTGTTCGGATCGACTTGAAATTTTCAGGACATATTCTCAGATACTTATACTTCAAAAAAATGCAATAAAAAAAAAGATTTTTTCAAAATCGCAAGTGAGGGTAACCCCTTAAGAAAAAATCACTGGTCAATTTATACCACGGTAAACTGTACTTGAAAAAGGTTTGGAAATGCAGTTTAGGTCGAATTTATTGGAAATCGAAGAAAAACTCGACCCGCCATGACCTAAACACGCATTTTGACACTCGAGCCATTGCACTTTATGAAGAAAAAAACGGAGAAAAGTTCCGAAAACTATGGTATAGATAATCGTAGACAATTGTGACATTGGCATCTGTTTGGGCTTGCCATCTAACGGTACAAGCAGCAGTGTATGGTGTCGAAGTTTGCATCGTTAGAACGCAACGACAGTTTTTTTACATTTAATTTTCCATACTTTGATTATTATAACATATCTTTTTGTATAGATTTATATTGTAAATAGCTAGATAAAAATCTTCAGAAATGGTTGAAGGATCTTTTTAGGCAAAATCTGCCAGACAAAATTGAAGGATTTCAAATATGTTCGTTTTTGTTGCATTCCAATAATGCAAACTTCAACCGCATCAGCGCGCTTCGGCAAAAACTGACGCACGTCATCACGTTGTACCAAGAAATGCATTTGAATGGAGCTTATTATTGTTAAAATTGTCCACTTTCTATCTGATTATACCGCTATCTGATTATGCACAAACAAAAGCAGCCTTATACTTGTAAAATTAACCAAAACGACCAAAGTATTATTACCCGCCGAGTTATCGTTCATCGTGATTCGTGCGTTGCACCGATCAATTCGGTAATTATGCATTTTTAGGACTTTTTCGAAAAACGATTGAAATATTTTTTGCCATGAGCTGCTCTAATTGGTCGCCATTATTGATATTTCGTCGAGGGAGGCTGACATTTTTTATTAATTTAATAAGTTATGGGGTTTTGAAGTTCCCGGAAGCACGTAATAAAATAGGGGATTATTTAAATATTTCGACGCCTATATTGGGGGTAGGAGGTGGGGGGATTTATAAAAGAAACCTTTCTAAATACAATGCCGAAGAGAAATCGCGGCGGTCACTTCCTCCTCTTCCCCTGCAGCTGTTGTTTGGGTTGTTATTACGGCCTCAAAAATTATCAACGTAGTACAATTGTAGTTCATTTAAATATATTTAAAAACTACATTTAGTGTATTTGGGCGGGGGGGGGGGGGGGGGTGCGCTTCTTTTATAAATTTCCCCACTCCCCATATCAAATATAGGCGTTCCGAAAATGTTCGAAAGTACGCTATTTTATAACCTGTTTTCGTGAACTTTAAAACCCTATACCTTTTTATGGGTGGGTGACCGCCGCCATTTATTTTCGGGATTGCATTTAGAGAGGCTTTTTTTTTATAAATGCCCCCACCCCCCACCCCCCAATATAGGCGTCGAAATATTTTAAAAAGCCCTGTTTTATTACGTGTTTCCGCGAACTTCAAAATCCCATAACTTATAGAATTTATGGAAAGTGTCAGCTTCCCCCGCCGGAATATCACTCAATATAATGGAATAAACAAGTTCACAGTAAAAAAGGTCCCGTTGCTTTTGGGAAAAATCCTCAAATGCATAATTACCATTAATTTTTTTCCACGGACTTTTTGTTAACTTTCGATGCCTACCGCAATCATAGGATTTAAAAATCGTAGTTTCGTGCACGCGTCCGCAACGGTTTTCAGACTAGACCCGTGTATCTTTCTATCGATTAATTGGACCGCAGTTTGTCGGTTTCCGGGGGGGGGGGGGGGGGGGGCACGAAGAACGAGCATACGGAAATTATGTCCTATATCAGTAGGGCACCCGAAGGGAAATCCCATACGGAGTATTATCGACCTGACAGTGTCCCCAGACGCAGTCTCGAACCCAAACGAAAGTAGTGAGGATTACGAAGACCTACTCGGCGTTCTCTTTTCAATACTAGATTTATATATGTAGTCTACCTTGTATGGCGTTACCTCGATTCTAAATCGCACATGCAGAAGGGAAATTTCTGTGGCGTGGAAGAGAGAGAAAGAGAGAAGGAAGAGGAAAGCCCTCATCACTGCTGCTGTCGGCTCCAAATAAGAAATACAGCAAGTGGCTGTCTGCATATACCGGGTGTCCCATTTTAATCCTACACCTGATTTATCTCGAAAAATACTGCAGGTTAAGTGTTAAGTATGATAGAACTTTGAGGGTTTAAACGTTAAAAACAATCTTTTTGGGTCCACCATTCGAAATGGCGACCTTAAGATGGTCGACATGTTTAATAAAATGGGATCATGCATTTTTTTCACCAAAACATTTATCAGGCCAATACTAACAACTTATGTGGAAAAAGGTTTATGATAACGTTCACAATTTTTAGGTTAGATCTAAAATATACAGTCCGACCTCCGAATAAGAAACCCGGAAATAAGAAACTTTCGCCAGTTTCTCACTCGAGCGCTTCCCCCACTCCGACTCAAACTCCGAGCTCGAGAATTTTCTGCGCGGAACCTCTGGTTAAGAAACCAGCCTGGGAGAGATTATTCGGGCAAAATAGAGTGAACGTAAATTGATGTGTGCATGCATGCGTAAGTATGTGTGCGTGCGTGTGTGAATGTAACAAAAAATCTACAAGTTTATTTAAAAAATGTTGTATTCATTAAAAAGATACATATATGTGTTGACTTCATATGACATATACTACAGTCTGATCTCTTACGCTTCTTTACAGTTTCGGTCATTTTATGACAGTTAATAGTAATTCAGATACAGAAGTACACAATAATATTCAATAGCATGTATATAAACGTGAAACAAAAATTCGCTAAATAAATGTCCACGAGCAGTCGAAAACGTTTTTGCATGGGCGATGTGAATACTAAGTTGCAACCCGTTCGAGCGAGTTTCTTGTTGCGAGGATCGCATGCGGAAAAGAGTGAGAGCGGTGGGGGTATGCGATATATAAGAAAAACTCTTCCCCTCGGGGGCTTTTGGTTTCTTATTCGGAGGTCGGACTGTACTATATAAAATATAAAATATAAATATAAAAATAAAATATACACATAAATATTAAATATTTATATTAATAAAATATAACAAATGTATAATATTAATAAAATTATAAAATATATAAAATATTAATAATATATATATATATATATATATATATATATATATACACATATATATTTAAAATAACGTTCACAATTTTCGGGTTATTTTTTATAGCTTAGGGACTTAACTTAAAATGTGAGCGCTATCCAGAATGTGCCACGAGGAGGTGAAGTCTTCATCATCCCTAGTGTAAGTGTACTTTGTTTGGGTTTGTTCGCGTTTGTTTGAGTTCATTTGGGTTTTTCGATAACCCAAACAAATCCAAACAAGGATCAAGCCTCTACTCGTTACTTCCATTATCGAACAAACCCAAATTAACTCATACACACACACACACACACACACACACACACACACACACACACACACACACTTACACTGGGGATGTTGAGGACTTCACATTCTCGTGGCACATTCTGGACAGCGCAAAAATAGTAAAAATTGGTATTCTAACCTAAAAATTATGAACGTTATCAAAAAACTTATCCTACGAAGGTTGTTCATTTCGGCCTGATAAATGTTTTCGTGATAAAAATGCATGATCCCATTTTTTTTAAACATGTCAACCATCTTAACGTTGCCATTTTGAATTTTGGACCAAAAAAGATTTTTTTAACACCCCCTTTGGACCCTAAAAGTTTCGTTATACTCAATATTTGATCGGAGCCGTATTTTTCGAGATAAATCAGTTGTAAGATTAAAATGGGTCACCCGGTATATATAAATGTATATATGTGTGTGTGTGTGCGCGCGCGCGCGTGTGTGTGTGTAAATCCCCGAGCAGGCAAATGATACTCTAAACGTAAAAAAACACTCAGCTACGTTAGTGATATGTCATATCCTACCAGATCGATATCCATGAATGCACATACACTCTCCGTTCATTATTATAGCACATGTATATCTTTTGCTTAAGGCTGAATAAGATATTCGTGAGAAATATCACAACAATTTTAGAAATTAGAGCGTTTGAGATCAATAACCCAAAAAAACCTAAACAACATTTCGAAACTCGATCGAACATAAGCAACCCAATGAATAGATTGCTCGCTTACCACACTGAGAGTAACGCCCTTGGCATTTATAAAAAAGAAACATCATGGTAAAATAGGAAATAGTAATATTCCCTGTAGTTTGTTGACATTGCAATTGTAGTATGATTAACACAACTATACGCGAATAGTATATCTAATTATGCGATTTGAGTGGCGTATTCGACTATATATTATATCCCCGAATTGATTACCGACTATTGTAAAAGGCTTTGCTGATTCTACGATCTTGGATTTCATTTCCAATGATATCGTGTCATCAAACAGAGGCTAAAGAACGAGCTCTTCGGATAAATACCACAGATGTGATTTAGCAGCTGCTGCAGTGGATATTTCACTATCAATGTCTTTGTAGGCAACCACGTTCTTGAGAAATATCAAATCCCGATTCGATTCACGGTACTAGGAGAATTGAACGATGCTTTTATGTAAAAAAAAGTACCAAAAAACAACAGATCCGCCGTAGTCCGTTGTTTTCGTTTGCGGTCAGCTTGAATTGTGCTTTCAAAAGCTAGCAAAAAATAGATGAGGATATCATTTACAGAATTAATTTGAAAAACATTTGATTTTTCACCAATTTTCTATGCGAAAAGTATCGAATATAAAATGTTGATATTTGGTACGTTGACTAAGCGATCTTTATTGAACATCGAAATATTTTTTAAAGTTTGACGAAATATGGTGGTGGGGGCGGGAGGAGCGGACCTCGCTTGCGGAAGTTCTAAGTCCCGGACAGGTGATCTAAAGCAATAAAATCAAACATATTTTTACTTTGTACAATATTGTGTACAAGTTAACCTAGAAACAAGAAGAAAAATTGAAAAATAAAAAAACAGTGAGCAAAAAACTGCGAAAATTTTTGGGAAAAAAAAACAAATTTCTTTCTGATCGCTCACTATTGTTTATTTTTCAATTTTCCTTCTTGATTGTAGGTCAACGTATACACAATATTGTACAAAGTAAAAATATGTTTGATTTTTTTTGCCTCAGATCATCTGTACGGGACTTAGGACTCCCGCAAGCGAAGAATGTCATCACCCGCGCATCATACGTGGCTCCTCTCACCCCCACCGCCATGTTTTGTCAAACTTAAAAAAATATTTTGATGCTCAATAAAGACCGCTTAGTCAACATACCAAATATCAACATTCTATATTTAATACTTTTCGCGTAAAAAATTGGTGAAAAATCGAACATTTTTTGGTCCAACAAGGCAGAACCTTCCCTTAATTAAACTACGAATGGAAAAACACAAGTCACTGAGCTCGGCATGAATAATAAAACTATCGATTAGGACGGAAAACCCGAGCCGCTGCAGAAAGTTACGTTTTTCCGGCGAGCGAAATATTTTTTTTCCAAGCCTCAAAACAATTTTTAATTTTCAACAATTCTTCGTGAGCTGCTGTCGACTTTGTTTCAGGCCTTAAGGGGTTATGCTACAGTAACGGGTATAAAATCAAGTGCGAATTTAACAATTCTTTTTCCTACGAAAAAGTGATCTACTCATAAAATTAATTACACATCTATTTAGTATGAATAGAAAGCTGTTAGATTGTTTTTTTCGATGTGCAAAATGGCCGACTACAAAAATTTTCTGTTATCTTTTTTTTAGGCGTTCCGCGGCGTGACATTTAGCATCCACAATTTTTTACCCAGAACAAAAAACAAAAATTCTCGTCAATGTACATTAGAGAAGTACGTACGGAATTAAAAAATATTGTTTTATTCACAAGTTGTGGGTATTTGAACTTGAATTTGAATTGAACTTGAATTTTCAGTGAAAAATTTCGTACAACACTGCTCATAAAATGAAAAGGTTTCGATTAATCAGAAATTCCGTACGTACTTCTCTGCGAAATGCAATAACGAATTAACTTTTAAATTTGGAGTCAATCGAGTGAAAATTGTTGACGTTATTTGTCACACCAATTGGAAAAAGCTTTTCCTGATGATTGGGAAAAGATTTTTGATGATAATAAGAATGAAGTCACCGAAGAAAAATGTGAACCTTCTCTGAATACAAACGGAGTGTGGATCTGAAAAGACATCACCTTCGGATAAAGGGCGGGCTTCCTCTCTTTATCCGAATTTAGTCTGAGGCGAAATAACACACACTGAGAAATTTCGCCGTCATGCGTCCCTTGCTGCGGTACTCCGTTCATGTTTACCGATGAAACGCTATTTGTCACAATTATTAATAAATACCTACAGTATTTATTAATTCGAAACATTTCTCAGTTATTGTTCTACAGAAAGCAGGGCTCCGAGTGGCAAAATGTGACGTTTCTATCGTGTCTAGGTCGAGTTTCTTTTCTATTTTCGATTAGCAAAACGGAAACTTCATTTCCTAACCTTTTTCCGTTACAGGCTTCCGCGATAAATTGATCTGTCATTTTTTTCGAAGCCACGAACATTCGTGCGGCATAGATTCTTCCTCTGGTAATCGAACGTCGACTGTGAACATTTGAAATCTCTCGGTCTAGCCGTTTTTTGAGTAAAATTCACAAAACTTTTGATGAATTTCTTTGCCAGCGGCATCGTGTATCATTTCGTCTTGAGAGATCTGCATAAAGTTGGAAATTTTGGAACATCATTTTTTTGTTGCATAGTTTTATAGCTTAGGGACTTAACTTTAATGTGCAACAAATGTTTTGTAAAAATTCTGGAAATTGACTAACAAGGAACATCCCTCAGGTGACACCCTTCGATTTTGTTGAAATTTGGATATGTTATAAAGTACCGAAAAGTAAGCGATACGTATTTTTTTGATCGGCGGAAAAACGGTTTTAAGGGGTGAAATGAACCCTCGAAAATAGGGGTGTTTTTTCGTCGATAATCGTTCTCATTTCCAATGTATAGTGCACAAAAAAATAAACATTGTTGCAATTTGAAATTTTTCAATATCTCGTACCGTTGAAACGTTATCGACGAAAAACGAAAAACATCCCCATTTTTGAGGGTCCGTTTCAGCCCTTAAAACCGTTTTTCCGCCGATAAAAAAAATACGTATCGCTTACTTTTCGGTGCTTTATAACATATCCAAATGTCAACAAAATCGAAGGGTGTCACCTGAGGGATGTTCCTTGTAAGTTTTGACGTTTTCCGTGAAAGCGCCATATTTCGATTTAGCCTTTTTTCGTTTGCGTTTTTCTCGAAACGCTGCAAGTGGGATTTCAAAATGTATTCAGCCGGTTCGATTTAAATTCGAATAGAGCAGAGTTCAGACATTTTCTACTGTACGGCCAGATGATTTTTTGATATGTTTATTAATTTGTTACTAACAAATTATCAAAGTTGTTTTTCTAGTCGAAAATCGAGCCTTTTTTTCTCCAGACCGCCTTTTCGTCACTGTGAAAACTTTGAGAAAGTATTAGGTCCTGCGAACGTTTTATTATTATACTAAAAGTACATTCTGTTATTTTTTATTTCAGTTTACGGCTATTGTGGGTTCTTCACAGAGGTAGCTCTGCTTTGGTGAACATATTTATCAGCCCGGATACTAGCGGAAATGTGTTCGGAATGTTTGAAAATGTCAAAAAATGACTATTTTGAAAAATGAGATGCTCATAGAGGGTGTTTTTTGGGAGCGAAATTAAATTATAAGCAAGCAACGTGCACAATTGGAATTTTTGGGTATTGAGGAGTTTTCTCACTTTAGACGCTAAAAAGGCTATTTTCATGATTTTTTAAAATAGGTTTACATTATATATATTGATATAAAACTTGTTACACTTAATAAGTCCACTTTCGAAATACATAAAACAAATTTTTTAAATGTATTTATGTAACCCAAACAAATTTTAAACGCGTTTTTCTCGAAACGACGTTTTTCGACGGCTTGTTGATAAAATCTTCGAAACAACTGGACCGATCCTTATGGAATTTTAACCACATATTCTTTACAACTATAGCTATAGCGCATATCAAGGATTTTTTTCAAATTTTAATAATTACTATTTTTTGCCAAAAACGGTGAAAAAAACTTTTTTTATTTTTTCGAAAAATTTCCCCCATTTTGTTATTTTTGCATATATCAAAAATCGTATGATATGCGCTACAGCCATTAACATATTGAATCTGAAACCGTTCGATTTTTTTTTTCGGATGATCCATTTTCGAGATGTCATCAACAGCGCAGACCTACAATTTTTTAGGACATTTTTTTAACTATCATTCTCGTCTATGAATAGTGACTTAAATAAATAAATAAATAAATTTAATGTATTTTGAAAGTGTATTTATTAAGTGTAACAACTTTCATATCAATATCTATAATAAAAGCCTATCAAAAACATGCATTAAAATAGCCTTTTTTAGCGTCTAATGTGAGGAGACCCCTTAATTCCATGGGAGAAAAATTAGGGATGACTTGTTTCGAGATTTTAGTATACGGCACGTGGTTGGAAACAACCCGAATGGAAAAATGAGTATCGGTTTTCGTGTTTTTAAGACTTATCGCACACTTACCATACGGATCATGGATTAACATGATGGATTAAGGGGTCTGCATAAGCTTGCATTTCGAAATTACGATCTTTCATTGCATAGTTCTATAGCCTAGAATCATACTCTCAATTTGCAACAAAAATCTTCTAAAAATACGAAAAAATTACCGAGCTATGACAATTTTTGTGATCCGTCAGATCGCGCACTGCCTTACGGACAACCGCCCCACTCCGATTTGCCCTTTTTGCGCTTTTCCCGTAACTATATGTTTTATGAAACGGTGTAAGTTGTATGGCAAAATCTATTGGTCCGATTCACTGTTATTTCGAACAGAGCATGGTCTATAACATTTTTTACCGTATGGCCGGATGATTTTTTTATATGGTTATCCATTTGTTAACAACAAATGATAAAAGTTTTTTTTTTAATAAAAAAAATCGTGCTCTTTATTCTACAGATTGCATTTTCTCTATTTTTTAAATATCGAAAAAGTATTCGGTTATACAAAACTTTTATTTTTATACTAAAGAATATTTTTTTTTTTTCAATTCGGATCACCCCTGTTGCCAGGACCACTTACAAGGATTGGCCATGCAGCAACAGCGGCACTTTGTTCAGATAATAATAATAACTTCATTGTTTATCAAGTTTCGCCAATTTTTTAAATTCAAAATCATTTTTTTTCGTTAAATTTAGCACAAATTGAAAATAAACCATTTCAGGGTTGTCGAAGCCGAATTGGAAATCACAAAATCATTAATGGCATTATCGGATATTCAAATGATAAAAATCGCCTAAAAAATATGATTAATGGAAAAAAAAATAGAACGACAAGCGTGCCCCGAGATTAGTCATAAAAATCATAGAATGGGTCATTCTATTTCAGAGAATTTTTTGAAAAAAATCAAAAAATGCCATTATCTTTAAATGAAATAGTTTTCACTTTAGAAGAAAAAAAACGTTGACATTAATGATTAATAATTTTTTAAATATTTTTTAACGAAACCATGCTTCAAAATGAAAAAAATATATGGTGACATTTGTCGATAATCAGTCAGTTAAGGAGT
The DNA here is from genome assembly GCA_963210295.1 of Ophion ellenae. Taxonomy (NCBI): domain Eukaryota; kingdom Metazoa; phylum Arthropoda; class Insecta; order Hymenoptera; family Ichneumonidae; genus Ophion; species Ophion ellenae. The sequence goes on from OY723392.1 coordinate 15,248,371, forward strand.
TATGAGCGTTTTAACGTCACCAAAACTTCCGAAATTGAAATTTTTTGGAAAATATATAACTCCTAAAAGAGAAGAGATAAAAATCTAAAAATTGGTGTACATCTTTCTTTCATGGGGTACGACGATGGGGATTTTACAACAAAAAAAATCAGCAAAACCAAAAATGGTCGGGGTCACGGGCTAGGTGAAATGGCGTGGAATTTCCCACATGCATCCTTGAAACTCGAATCCGACCGAATTCCACCTCATGTAACCAGGATCCTCGAGAATCGCGATAAGTCTTAGACACAATAGTTACCGTTATTAAAAAAGTCATCTAGAGGAACCGGAGACTTACGAAATCCTCTTTTTCTCACACACACATACAATAAATGCGTTTAAAGCCTTACATCGCAGTTACGTTCGTTAATCGGGGATTACGGTTAATGTTACGAGCGCGGAGTCTTTGCCGGGAAGAAAGTTGAGATTTTAATGTGCTACTAATTATGATTATCATCATTAACTCGAGTTGATAAGAAGCGAGAGTGGAAAAATAATTGCGAGATAATTAAAGAGATGGAGAATTATCAAATTGTGGTGGCGGGGTGTGCGTGGCACGCATTGCGAGGTGCTTGACTCTCGACCACGAAGAAACATACTAGAGCTCGCCGCGCGATACGTACTCGCGCGCATGTAAAACGTTGCCTAACGAGACTGAAGAGGCAACGGACTTAATGCACTTATCAAGGTTTAAGTACCGAAGATACGGTCTCCTGGGTGGTCTACGTGGTTTTTTCTTCTGCACCACACGATATTTTTTCGTGCTCCGTGTACATACATACATACATATATATATATATATATATATATATATATATATATATATATATCGGGTGCCCCATTTTAATCTTACATCTTAAAAAATACTGCTCCGATTAAGTATTGAGTATAAAAAATCTTTGAAGGTTCAAAGGGGGGCGTTAAAGATTTTTTTTTGGTACAACATTCATGATGGCGACGCTAAGATGGCCGGCATGTTTATAAAAAATAGGAACATGACTTTTTTCACCAAACAAAATTGTCGAGCCAAAACTAACAACTTTTGTGTTAATTTTTTTCGATAAAGTTCATAATCTTTCGGTTAGAACAGCATTGTTTTTTTAACCTATTTTAAGCGGTAACCAGAATGTATCACGAGAAGGTAAAGACTCTAATATCCCTAGTGTTAGTGTACTTATGTATGTGGGCGTGAGTTTGCGCTGAATTTAGCGCTAAAATAGCGAAAAAATCGTGTTCTAACCTAAAAATTATGAACTTTGTCAACAAATTTTTCCTACAAAAGTTGTTAGTTTTTGCCCAACAATTTTGTTTGGTGAAAAAAGTCATGTCAATTTTGTTTGGTGAAAAAACTCAATTTTAGATTTAAAATATATTTCTTTCTTAACGTCCTTTTCTGAAGCCTGAAGGTTCTATTAAACTCAATACTTGGTCGAAGCAGTATTTTCCGGGATAAATCGGGTGTAAGATAAAAAAGGAACACGCGGTATATATATAGTCGCCCAGGCAAAAATTGGCCCGGACCATCACTGCTCAGCACTGAAGGACTGCCAAAGCTGCTCACCGCCCGCGCGACCATCTCGATTTCTCTCTTTCTCTCGCTTTTATTTGATTATTTCAAGGAATAGTGTTTTTATTTATACGTATAATTATCATTCTGTTTGCAAATATTATTTTGCTGCTATCATCATCATTGATTGATTTTGTAATTTAATATATTATTATTTATTATGATTTAATATTATGGTTATCACTCTCTCTCTCACCCACCTTTCTCCCTTTCTCAATTTTTCTCCCGCCCAATTCGCTAGAGCAAACGAAACCAGGTAGCAAAATATATACTCGACAAAAACGCGTAGCATACGAAAAAGTAAGGCTTCGCGGTAACAAAACGCGACGATAATGGGACGAAAGTATGATTTTCATTGGGCAAGCCGAGGATTGCCGGCGAAAAGCGATATAGTTATTGGTCGCGTGTTGTATGAGTTACGGAACTGCTGACGGAAAATTGCTCACGGTGCATGCGCGGGCACACAGTGAGTCGTGAAAGGAGCCTGCCGGAACGAAGAGTGGAGTTGAGCCTCGGTGATTCCGTGTGGGTGTGCACGCTCCGTATGTATATTATATTAAAGGGCCTCGGGAAGTACGAGAACTCTCCAATCATAATAATCTCTCGTGAAGCAAGGGGGGGAGGGAGAGGGAGAGAGAGAGAGAGAGAGAGAGAGAGAGAGAGAGAGAGAGAGAGAGAGAGAGAGAGAGAGAGAGAGAGAGAGAGAGAGAGAGAGAGAGAGAGAGAGAGAGAGAGAGAGAGAGAGAGAGAGAGAGAGAGAGAGAGAGAGAGAGAGAGAGAGAGAGAGAGAGAGAGAGAGAGAGAGAGAGAGAGAGAGAGGCGACACTGTTCTACCGTCGTAACAAATACCCAAGCAAATAAATGGAGTTCTGTGCCCGCTTAAAAAAGAAATTCCATGGATACACGTTTCATACGTGAATACACGGAAAAAAATGATTCGTACAAATTAATAGTTGGTGTTTATAAATTACTGAGGAAAGATGAATATAATGCAGTTTCACACTGTAAACCAATCATGTTACAGCACTTTTACGAAAAAATAATGGATCAGACGTGCTTTTTTACTTTTCGAACCGATGGAAATGCAGATTTAAACTGTAAAAAAATCATAATGATCACCGCGATAAAGTAAACTGTCGAATTTACAAATTAAATATAAGATATCGCGGTACTCAATGCGTAAAATATACGGAGTACCTTAAAAAAAAAGTGAGATTACACTGGTAATCACTGAATTGAAGGATAAAATTCTTCAACAAGCACATGTTAAAATGAGATTAAATTCTATTGAAATTTGGCATTGTCCTCTGAAAAATGTGGTGTCAGTTTAAATTAAAAACTGCAGTGAACACCTTGCAAATTGTATCGTAGCTCGGCATTATTCAATACGTTCCGATTTAATTTTTACAGAGTTAATTGGCATTTTTTACAAATCGGGCAAAGCATATTTCGATAACGGGGTTTTGAATACTAATACGGATATTTAAATTGATTAGTGTCATACATGAAAAAATATGAAAGCGCTCAGTAGAAGTTACAGCCGACATTGCGCGGTACACCGCGTGTACCTCGAATTTTTACAATGGGCACTGTAAACGCGTGACCGCGTCAACTCGGGGGTTAAGGCGTTCAAAACTGCACGCCTAAATCAACAAAGAAAAATTCTATCGCGTGGTCGCCCTCAGTCTCGACATCTACTCAGTGCTCTTTTGGATCCCGTGGCGTAAAGTTTTGCGCAGTGTCTTCGAGAAACGACAATTATTTACAATCAATGTGAAAACGGACACACACACAGTGAACAAGGACAAACCGTTAGTGAAGAAAAAGTACCGTGAAAGATTTGTTGCTGCTGAAAAGAGGACGAAAAAACGAAGTGAGTATTGTATTTGTACTTTTCTATCTCGCTTTCACGTATAATGATGCTTGATGTACATAAAGCTATAAAATCTGCATTATTTGCTATTTCACAGTGTAAAAATTTGTCAATAAAGTCGTTCATTTTATAACATTTTGAAATGTAAAAATTCGTGGGTCCGCTCGTTCACTTTGAACAGTTTCACATAGTAAAAATTCGAAAGTCGGTCCATCTACTGTTTAAAGTTTCACATCGTAAAAATTCGCGAGTCGGTCCATCTACTGTTTACAATTTCACATTGTAAAAATTCGTGAGGCGGTTCATCTACTGTTCACAGGTCCACATTATAAAAAGTCGTGAGTCGGTTCATCTACTGTTCACAATTTCAATAGTTCAATAGTCCTACAGTTCTTTGTGTGGAACGTGGCGTGCACTTTTTAGAGTTTTACGTAGCAAATATCGAAGATTTTGTACCGAGAGGCCCTATTGATGTGAGACACAGAACATTTTTATGGGATTTCCATCAAAATTTATAGGATTTTTTTTCCGTGTATGAAACATTGATAAGTATATGTGTCTACTATAGGTCAATACTTAAAATTACCAAATGCATACCTGCACATCAAAATGCGCAGGTATACATGCAAGGGAAGTACGTATTGAATTTGTGAATACATTAATGCACTTTTAATATGAAAATATATACAGGGTGGCTTGAAAAGTGTCGTCCAATAGGAAAATCTACCTGCCTTGTATCGATACACATCGTAATCGCCACGTATGTTATCGTATCTTTCTTACTTTGCGAGAAAAAAAGCATTTCTTTTATTTTTCTCGTCTGTGTATGTACTTCCCTTGCGACTTTCTTTGACTTGTGTTGTCATTATGAAATTGCACTGTTGAGCAATAAATACATGACATGGCCTTGATAGTCTGCATCGTTGGAACGCAACGAACATTTTTATTGTATTTCCGTTTTCATGCGAAATATTTGTTTACAACTCTATGGTGAGAAACTTCGAAACAATTGTCAAAAAAAGTTTGAGTGATACTCGTGACCCAAAGGAGCCAAAAATGTTTGGCCAAAGGAGCCAATCCCATGTAGGGTGATCGGTAGTGGCCAACGATTAGCCGATGCTCGACGCCGAGCTTGCCAACCTTGGCACTCGAGCTTGGTCCGATCATCGACTGAGCCTCGGGTGATAAGAGCGGCCCGATATTCGCAATCAATATTGGCCCTAGAATGGCTTATGAGAATCGGCCGAGCATCGCGTAGGAGTTCATTCGAGAATCGGCCAACAATAAGTCCCCGTCAAGATTGCCATTATTGACACTCGAGCTCGGCCCGATTATCGACCGAGTCTCGGCGGATAATTGTGACCCGATATAGATCACCAAAATTGGTCCTACACTGCCAAAAAAAAAGAATTATTTTTGTATTGTAATTCGTCATTACCTGGTCTTTTGAAACGATTAGTTCGAAGAAAATATTTCACCTATATGGGACTCGATGCGCTTCAGCCGCCGTTTTCTTCGAATGAAAGTAGAAAAGCAGCACTTCCCGCAAATGACGATTATTTGGCACAAAATCAGACATTTTCACACAACAAAAAGTATACGACGCAAAAACAAAATCACTAATGTGTCAAAGCGGTTTGTTTACCATATGTCTAAGCCTGGTTCATGACGTTTTGGTTATGTCACAATCGACCAGCACGTACTAGTGGAGCCATCTCTTGAAAAACAGCGGGAACCCAGGTAGGAATTGACGATGAAAAAAGGGCTCGCCAAGCTCCGAAACAAGGCTCACATTTTTTAATTCAGGCTGAGCACCAGCCTGATTTCAGGCCTAGCTGAACCCCTGAATGATAACGCGGTTTCAGGCTGTTGCACACAGACTTGACCAAAGGCTTGTAGAAAAGCCTGTACTAACCCTGAAACGACGAAACAACAAGGTTCAAAACGAGCCTTAATGAAGCTTTCACGAGCATTTATGACCAAGCTTATCCCAAACTCTTCTCGAGGCTATATGAGGCCTGTTTTTAGTTTTCTATATTCTACATTGGGGTAAATTTAATAAATTTGTAAATAATTCATTTGATTTATTATATATATTTATTATTCATTATATTATTTGTTATAAAATATATATATAAAATATTTTAAACACAATACTTTATTTTATTTATTATTTATGGGACACGTAATACACAGAGTGTACGCAAACACCAGAGAGTGAGTATATACGAAATGTGTATGTGACGAGAAAAAAACTTTTTTGTGTACCTCATAAATATCGATAAGAGAATATGTTTAAATGTTCTGAGCTGCCTCCTCCACTTTCGTTTTTCGTGCCTTCGCACCCGACATATTCATTGCTAATTTTTTTTTCATAAAAGTACAGAAAAAATATTATTTAAAATTTATTTTATTTTATCACAACCTGAAACAAGCCTGCATCCAGTCTTGATTTTTTAGCCTTAAAATTCACTGGCTGAATAAAGCTTGAAATAACCCTGAGTTTAGGCTAAGCAGCCAGTCTTCGTTCGAGGCTGCTCCAAAAGATGCAATGAAACCTGGCCCAGGTCTTTCTCACTCAGGCTCGGTGAGACAAGGTTCGCACAAGTTTACTTCCATCGTCAGCCTTTTGATTCCCTACCTGGGAACTTAGTTGCGCACCTAATATATATATATATATAGAATCAGATGAAAATGCACGCCATCATCCTTCAGGAGACACATATACGGGCCTTATCATGCGCGCGGGTTAATGCATATAAGTGTCATAAACGTGCGTAGGGTATAGGTACACGGATAACGAGATGCGATAATCGCCCACTCGACTAATGACCCATTGTCGTAATAGAAATTGCAAACTGGGTCGCGTTCCTTCACTCTCGTTGCTCTTTTTCCCTCTCCGGTCACCTCACTTTGTTGTAGTTCTCACTATTCCTTATATATATGTGTATATATATATATATATATATATATATATATATATATATATATATATATATATATATATATATATATATATGCAGGCAAATAATAGGCACGAGAGTACAATAACCCTCGCGCGGTAACGCGCATTCGAGATACACTGCGCGAGAAAACACGTTTGTACGGAGAAAATGAAAATAAAAGCGGTAGGAACAAAAAAGAATGAAAATGGAAGTTAACAATCGCGTATGCCGTGATTGCTTCCTACGTGGACCTCGCGTGTACGCTCTGCGCGTAGCTAATAGATGTTTTTTTCTCGAGTGCACGCGTTGCATAGCGTGTTTCTCTTTAGCCCGCACCGATTGGCGAGGTTCGCGTACACGGATGAGGTTTTCGACCCGAGACGGTGAGGAAAGTTCCCAAGACACTTTTCCAGGCTTAGTTTAGGAATACTGTATGTTTTGGGGATCGGGCTTTATTTTGGGAACATTATCGACAAAACGGCGATAACGGAGGATGTCGTATTGGTTCCGGCTGTTTTGGGTTCTTCAGGGAGGTAGCTCTGCTTGGGTGAACATCTTTGTAGTCGCGATTCTAGTGCAAATGTGTTAAGCATGTTCGGAGCGTCGAAAAATGACTATTTTGAAAAACCCAGATGCTTATGGGGGTGTTACTTTGAGGGCGAAATTAAATGACAGGGAAACGATATACGAGCTTGGCATTTTTTGGTATTAGTTATGTGGAAGCAAGATCGGGTATGGCTTGTTTGGAGATTTTGGATAAGGTTCCGAAAAGTGCCCCGTCCGATCGAGCTGAAATTTTGCACAAACCTTCCTTTTAATATTTTAAGACAATCCCTATAGGGATTTTTGGCGACCCGCAATAGTATTCAAGATATTTAATTTTTTAGTTTTTTTGTGGAGGGGTTACGTGGGTTTGTAGATTTTAAAATATCCATTTTGTTTAAATTTTATCATCTAATAGTCTAGATCTAATAGTTTTATTATATTATACTTATATACTATATAATAATAGCTATATTATAATAGTCTTGATCTGAAGGTTTTTATCTAATAGTCTAGACAATATGTCTAGAATACTCTCCCAAAGTTTTAAGTCAAACGGAGTAAAAGTCTAGGAGAGAGACCCTTTGGGAATTCCCTCCGTTGGGAAAGACCGGCCGGGAGCGACACAAGTAGGGTAGCCCCGGCCAGCGGGTAGCCCAGGCCATGTCTAAGATGTATGCTCGCTTTGCGTTTACTATTAATGTTTTCATTTTCCTGTGTTCTTTTGTGTCCTATCAGAAACGTGCGTCTGTCAGAGCTCGACTTGTCTTTGTGTTCGGTCGTGAAAGCGTCAATACTGATTTGTGTGAGACACGATCACGACACGCTCAACGTAGAAAAAAGTGCACCGTTGAAAAAACGTAAGTATTATATTTTTTAACTGGCCAATATTTAGTATAATCATTATGTCTTACATATTTTTTTCCGTTTGGAAAAATTAACATTTATTTTAGTACCAAAGCCATGACTTTGCTCAAAATCGAATCGGGTAGCTTCGGCCACCACACAGTAGGAGAAAAGCCCAAAAACCTGGCCAAAACCTCAAATGACCTTTGACGGGAATGAAAATTGGCTTACAGGGGTTTTCAAGGTCGCTGATTACGAATCTGAAAGCCAAATTATCGTAAACAAAATGGCCGATCCAATATGGCTGACATGAATGTTAAAAAGTTGCCAGATGTCGACAAAAATTGGTATTTACGGGTTTTCAAGGTCGCTGATTACGAATCCGCAAGCCAAATTATCGTAAAAAAAATGGCCGATCCAATATGGCCGACATGAACGTTAAAAAGTTACCAGATGTTGACAAAAATTGGTATATACGGGTTTTCAAGGTCGCTGATTACCAATCCGATATCTATTGTTTATAACTTGCAACAAAGAGCTTACAGCAAATTGTTATAAACAAAATGGCCGAGTATCCTGCTAAACAGATAAATTAATATATTTAAAAAAATCATCATAATAAAATAAACGTGAACAGTGTATTCTACGCAATTATTATTTTTATTTCCAAAATACATACGGAACGTTTCAAAAATAGAAAATTTTATTCTTAATCAAAATCGTAATCGGAGTCGGAGTCGGAGTCAGAATCATTATCCGAGTTTGTATCTATTACAACTCCCGGCACGGCTTCAATCTCGGCGCAAAATTCGTCTGCTGCAGCAGTCACTTTAGGAGCGATCAACATCGCTACAGCTTCCGGCGACAAACTCTTCAGCTTCTTCTGTGGTAGTCTTCTGACACTTGAAATGTACGGATCAGAAGTAACTAAGAGCCGATGAAAAACATCTTCCATAGTTTTAACCCTGGAACTTTTTCGCGCAAAATCTTCTCGATATCGTTTGATGTCTTTGTTTCGAGCTTCCTGAGCATCTTCGGATAATTGGCCGATTGGTAATAGAGCATGAGTTATTATCACTGGACCATGAATTAATAGTTTGTGCACCGAAGTAGGCATGGAGTACCAAGGGTATAATGCAACGGTCTTTCTTGCCGTTTCAATAGCATACTGTTCAAATCTTTCACAGTTTATCTCGTGGCCACACGATATAACTTGTAGGATTACGTACAAGCGTTTAATAACTTCTTCCTTGACCCCCGTTATCGCAGCGGAAACCGTCGAATTTTCAAAGAATCGCCGAGCTGTGTTGCCATCATTGCTGCTGCCGTATCCAGGCTTTGGGCGATCGATATTTAGACCCAATTGCTTCTTGAATCCTTCTTGAATGGCCCTCTTGCGTTCCTGGGTAATTTTTTTTTCTTCGGCACTTCGAGCTTGCCATTTTTTAATGCCGAGTTTGTAAGACACGTGTAAGCAATACTCGAAGCACCGTATCCACGCATGCAGCGTCGACAATCCGAACTTCAAATTTGTTTCATTGATTTCCCTTTGCAATACAGTGTCGATGGCATTAAAATCTTTGCTGGTTGCTCCACACAAATAGCACCGTTGAGCAGATTTCGTCAATGATACAGCGTTGCAAACTTTACCATCTATCATGGTGAACAACAACTTGTACATTACGGAGATTTCTTTTCCATCTATTACACTTTCGAATGGACGAAGTGACTTTATTTGTTCTTCAACAATTTGGACTTCATTAAGTGTTGACTCTGTGTCTTCGCGTAGAAACAGTAGTCTAAGCGGTCTACAAAATCGTGGAGACGAGGGTCTGGGGTTCTTCCAAACAACTATTTCTTCCTTCGATTGTTGATCATAACACACGAGTTGTAATGGCACGACTGAAGTAAAGGATACATGCGCATCAGATTTGCTGTCATCACTGAACGTCTGCTTATATTCACTTTGCCCAAAACTTCCATCGCAACCCCACTTGCAAATCAAGTCCATTTTACGAACATTATCTGGAGTCAATCTTTGAATGAGTACATTTTGGACGAGTAAAATACGTTCAACTGTATGATCTAATAGTGCCTGTAGTTGGACTTCTGCACTACTCTCTGTAATCCTGATTGCATCACGTGGTGGATAACAACGCTTTTTTGCTTTCATCACTTTTTCGTAAGACGGATATAGCTTACAGTTATTTTCCTTCCCTAATCTTCTCATTCCCTGGTAAGTACTCTTGGAGAATTTATATTCAATCATAGCGGAAAGTGCAGCCTCTTCGGATAAAGTAATTTCATCCGTTGCTGAGTAAGCTTTACGATACTTGGAAGCTCTTAAAGGACTCGTCATTGTTACGTCCTTAATAACTTTTGCGGCGTCGGATTGTCCTGAAGAGCGAAGGCTCATCTGAGTAGCGTATGCTAACTCGACCGAGTTGAACGATGTACGAATATCTTGGGTCTTCCTTCGTTTAGATCTTTCACTGGACATTGTAAACTCAAGGGACGGGCGGCCGCCCGTATTACCCGGGCTTGTTACTACAGTGTCTGTAGGTGCGGCAAAACATACCTGCTTGCTAAGCCATTCACCGTTATTCTTGAAAAATACACAGGATTTTCTGTGAGCTTGTTGCCACCTCGTTCTCATTTGATTGAAGAGTATCGAAAAAGTCTGTTTCGAGTCCTCAGGCACTACAACTGTACGTCCGGTGTCCTTGGAAATTTTTTCTACCATAAATTCGATCAAGGAAGCGAATTTATCGGATAAATGCTCGCTGATTATCAGAAATACTTCTTTCCTTGTCAGCACCAATTCTTTGTAACCGGATCCTGTAATAAAGACATAAAATTGTAGAAAATTGGTGTTAAAGGAAAAGATAAAATTTTCAATTAATACAAAAACTTGAACAATGTACATTATTTTACCAAATAAATAACCGCAATAATTGAAATAATTTTAAGAAAATTAGACAGAAAATATTGACATGGATTTGGTTAAAAGAAAGCTTTGCTTACTATATAATATATATATATTCAAATATTTTATTTGAATGTTATAACATTTCATTCATATTTAAGAAATTTTTATGTGGTTGATTTTAATATGTATATATATATATATATATGCATACGTATATATCATAATTAAATCACAGAAAATTTATATATATATATATACACATACATATATATTAAAATAATTTATTTCAAGCGTATACCAGCCGTCTTGTCCGTTATGATGCTACTTCACCCATTCTCAAGTAGAGGCGCAGAGGCTGCTCAATAGTGCCGCGTGCACGCTCGGCTACCGCACGATGCGAAAAAAATCATAACGGACAAGACGCACGTTTTCCGCAGGTAACTCTTGTAAATTTCGAAAGCTTATACATTAAACTAAAGGCCGAGACTAGGAGCTTTGCAAAATGTGACAAAATATATAACTTTTCGGACCGTTGAAAATATAAGTTTTCAAAATTATTCAATTTTATTTATGCCGAAGGCTATACTACATTTCAATCATTTATACATAAACTTTAGATTCAACCGATGTAAAAACATGTTCTACATACCTCCAGAAGTCGTATCCATGTTGCAGAATTGAAATTAAACCCGTCACTTTAAAGTTATGGGTTTTTGAAGTCAGCGTTATTTTCGTCTGTTCAGCGCGTGACACGTACACTCTTCACGAACACTAACTGCCAACTGACGCTGCGGCGCAGGTATACACTTAAAGGGCTTTCCCTTCCACAATAGAATGCAGTTACTAGTCCTCTACCTGAATGACTACTCAACTGACCCTATTTCGAAAATTTATTTTTTGGGGTTTTGGCCAGGTTTTTGGGCTTTTCTCCTACTGTGCACCACTTTGGCGGGTAGCTCCGGCCATTCATTCGAAGGCCTATTTCTTGTCGAAAATTCATAAAAAAAAGGTTTACTGCAATTATCTGTCCTTTGTTTTCGTAGGTGGGCGTCAAAATGCCTAAGTTCAAAGGCAGAATCCCAAACCGAGGAAATTGGAGCGAAGAAAATATGAAAAGAGCAATAAAAGAAGACTTGGACTTTTTGTGTTCTGCTTCGACCGATATCCCACTACCTGAAGATCGCGATAACCACCCAACAACATCGCCATGCCCGTCTACAGCCCGGAAACATGTACTGAATACTTCGTTGCCTCTACCAGACGCCTCAGAGAAGAGACTGTCCGTTCGAAAAAGACGAACCCAAAGAAGTGAGATTTTAACATGACTTTATCAAAATGAGCTGATTGAGAAATCGACAGTTCCAAAGAAGTAGCCAAAGATCGCGATGAAAAAAAAGAACCTCACAACCGAAAAAGCTGGATCTAAATCGCGCGCCAAAAAAAAGACACTGACGCATCATTTGTGGCGAAAAATTGGACGAAAACTGGATCCAATGCCAAATATGTCAAGACTGGGCTCATGAGGCATGTGTCAATATAAATCCAGGCGATTTGTACTACACATGTGACGTTTGTGTCGCCAAAAATCGTTTCCAATGCTAAATATCACGGTGGCCGGAGCTACCCGCCATTTTTCTGGAGAGGCCCAATTCAAGCCAAAGTTTAAAATATTTTTTTTTCAAGTTTATCATAATTTATCATTTTTTTGTACGATATTCTATTAAAATATATCTCAGTAATAATATTTGTGCAGTTCCGATTATTACTCCACCCTTAATTTGCGGCATAATTATAAAAATAGAAAACTGGCTGGGGCTACCCCCCTTTCCTCTAGACCTATCGCATTTTCCTTCTTCAAAATAGCATTGACTACTGATTGAACGGAGGTTTTTTTCGATTACAACAAATTTTACAAGGCTATACGTAGTGTAAATTGTACAAAAAATTGAACTATTTCGCATACAACTCTGCTGAAAAATTCAAATTTCACTTAAACATAAAATCTTTCGTTCAATCACGAGCCGTACTTATCTACTAACAGAAAGAAATTTTTTTTTTAATTTCAGATAAAGCTATCGTGAGTTATCCTGACCACCACGAGGACACTTTTTTTAGGGGTCTCGGGAAACCAGGTCCCACCGACTGAATTTCCCAAATTGTTGAATGAAAATTAAAAAAAATATCGTTGAAACGTTGAAATGTGCTTAACATTTCGAATGAAATAATTTATATGTAATTTTTTTTAATGATGATTTTCTTTGGCTTTGAAACCCACGTGGCCCCTCAACGCGGGCCGCCTATATCTATATCGGCTACGTCTCCGTTCATACCTAAATATGTTATCGCGCTCCCCGTTTTGTCCAAACAAAAATACCCAAACAAACCCAAGCGAGCCCAAGTTAACCCAAACCCAAAGCCGTTGTCCGTCACCAAAAATCCTTCAGGGGTTGTCTTAAAATATTAAAAGGAAGGCTTGTGCAAAACTTCAGCTGAATCGGAGGGAGGGGGGGTCGAAGCCCTACCCGAGATTTTTTTTAGTATACGGGCTGAGGCTGCGAATAATCCACGTGGGAAATCAGTATTGATTTTCGTGTTTTCAAGACTTATCGCACACTTTCCGGCAGTACAGGTCACGGATTAACAAGTTAGGGGGATTAACATGATAGAGCAGGGGCTCTGCATGAGTTTGACATTTCAAAAATTACTATTTTTATTGCGTAGTTTTATAGTCTACGGTCTTAACTTTAATTTGCAGCCAGGATTTTGTAAAAATTCCAAAAATTGAACGAGTTATGATATTCTTTGTAAAGGGTCACATCGCGGACTACCCTGCGGCGAACCGCTCAGCTGCGATTTACCTTTTTTGCGTTTTCATCGTAACTATGTTTTATGTAATGGTGTAAGTCGTATGTGAGAATCTACTCGTCCGATTCACCTTACATTCGGACGGAGCACAGCTTGTAACATTTTCTATCGTATGGCCAGCTGCCTTTGTCAATGTGCTTATCCATTCGTTCACAACAAATGATTTAAGTTGTCTTTTTTTAGTAAATAGTCGAGCTTTTTTTTTAGAGAATACTTTTTCGTAATTTTCAAAATTTCAGAAAGGTATTCAGTGATACGAAAGGTTTATTATTATACTAGAGGTACATTTTTTTAATTCTCCATTTTAGAGCACCTTATAGTGGCCGGAACTTACACCGATTGGCTCTGCAGCAACGGTGGCATTTTGTTTAAAGAATAATAAATTCATCATTTACCACTATATTTCAATAAAGAAAAAATCAACTCTTGGCAAGACTATGTATTAATTGTGAGTAAAATGCTGACACCGTCATCCCAATACTTTCATCAGAAAAAAAATATTAACAATCGACCTGTTTTGTGGGCTCCGAGATTATGCAGATCCGCTAACAAGTTGATGGCATAGAGGGATGTTTCACACCAAAATTACTTAACGTTTGCTCAAATCCTGCTTGCCTCAGTCTCGGACTAGTTGATTTTTCAAAGCATCTCAGAATTGCTGCAAAGGAGTAAAATTGATGGCGTTGAAGTTTGCATCGTTGGAATGCAACGAAATTTCTTTTTTTAATTTATTTCATCAGTTCTTTCATCGTCCGAATTCTTATTCTCCAAACTTAGGCTGTAGGTTTTTCACGAGGATCCTAAAAAACTGTTGAGCGATTTTTGAAGCCTAAATTTGCCGAAAAAAATTTCGTTCTGCTAAACTTTCGTTGCGGTCCAACGATGCAAACTTCAAATGGTTTGAAAGTCGGCTATAAAAATTAAGTGAGATTGCATTTTTTCATTGAACAATTTGACAGCCCTAATATTTGGATAAACGTGAAATGAGGATCTGGCGAACAAAACCGGCCTTGTCTATAAAGTACTTTTTTACAGGAGAGGCCAAAAATGAAAATAACCAAATAGAGACAAGTTAGAATTTTTAGCGATATTATATGGAGGCTCTATCAAAATGTAAGCCTGGACCCGGCTATAGTTAAATAAAAACACTAACTGCCATTTGTTCATTTTTATTCTGAACAAGTCAGGTTTTGAATGAGAATATAAATTTGTCTCTTATTTGAATTGGATATAAAATTGTTTTTTTATTATCGATTTAATAATCCTACACAAACTCGTTCGATTGCAAATAAAAGTGCAATGTAATATTTACCCAGGCAGCCATGGACAAGTCCGCTTCTGCTTGAAAGCGCAGTTTGTAACAAACTTTAAAGTCTTTAGTGCCAGATTTGATGTAAAATACTTCGGCAGCTGATAAAGGTGTGCTTGAAGAACACGGGAAGAGAAAAAAAATTGACCTGCACTGAGAAAAAATCCAATTGAATCAAAAAAATATATTGGTTGATTCAAATAAATGTCTGATTGCGGAGTGCCACCGATATATAAGATTGTTACAATACTATAAAATATTGGAAAATGTGATAATAATTGAAATAATTAAGCGGTTGCTACAACATTTTTTATTTCGTACAAAAATATAATCAATACAATGAATTGTATTTACTACATCGAAACGAATATGCCATGAGACGTAAGCTTTTCAATTTGTTTTAAATCTTAAATAAAAAGTGAGCAATAGAACGATCATCCACGATAATAGTGGAGAGAATATCAGATATCGAATGGAATATCCATGGAGAGAATATCAGATGTTCAATTGATAAGAACAGATACTACACTTTGATCTTAGCCACAGGCCACGAAGCGATACTCTTTAGAGTTTCTCTGGCGTTTAAGTAGATTTTCGGTTCGCGCTACGCTTACGAGAAACGAGCGCGCGTGCGGCTTCTAGCGGTTACTCCGAGAACTAAGGGTTTCCTCACACCTATAATTTCGGTGGCGCTCGGCCATGATTTGGTTGAGTTTTTTCAATCAAATGCGCAAAACACAAATTTTATTTTCGCATAATTTTTTAACCAATTCAGACCTTTGCTTAATATTTCTTGATCAATATAAAATATTAATATTTTAACGAATAATGTACTTAAAAATCAATATCGGATATGGTGAAAGAAATAAATTAACATATTTACTCAATAGAAATGTTATCTGAATCAAACGAGCGAAATTCAATTTTTCTTGTGTACTCAAATCAACAATATTCATGTTATGAATTGAAACGCTTTTTTTGTTCGCTGCAGAAAATGCATTCAAAACTATATAATTTTTTCGCGATAATTTTTTAGATAGTTTCAATAATATATTGTTCTTGGCTAACAATATATTTTTTGAATGAAACAAAACTTTTAATTTTATCATGTTATTAAAGTCAATAGCGTTTTGTTTGGACTAATAAATCCGATTATTTACATCAACAAGTTTACAATTGAATCAACGAAATTTTATTCGATAACACCAATGATATTGGATCAATGATTTTTTTTCTCAGTCTAGTGTGACAAGTCCGGTTTGTTCGCCAGCTTCTGGAAAATTGAAATATTTTGGTAGGTAAAAATTGCGACGAGAAGAAAATTCATGACAGTTGCAACAGAATCGATACTTTGAAAGAATTAAGATAGATCTAGAGCTGAAACAAGCGTACTACGTGTTCGGGTAATCGGGATTTCAGACGAAACACCCGGCACGTATTTTTCGTATCAGTTTTCCGCCATCGTGACAACGTGCTTGTGGTTCACCGGATGTGTCATCGAGGCTATTTCCCAGTGCTTCCAAGGATGAGACAGTCGAGCATGAGAATCGCACGCCAAGGCGGCAGGGGGGGGGCGGTTGATGTCTCGCGAAACGTCCTCACGATCGCCGGAAGTAGATTCGACGAGTCTGTATCTTTTACCGTATATGATACGAATAGAGGTGGAGAAAGGCAGAGAAAAAGAACAGGTAAAAGCAAAATGAGAGAGAGATAAACGGAACCAAAGACAGGAGATAAACTTTGGTAGCAATTTTGAGAACGCTGCCAATATACCGAACGTATAGAGTTTAAGGGGTCTTCTCACTTTAGACGCTAAAAAAGGCTATTTCCATGATTTTTTTTTGATAGGTTTATATTATAGATATTGATATAAAAGTCGTTAGACTTAATAAATACACTTTCGAAATACATTAAAAAAATATATATTTATTTAAGTCACTATTTGGAGACGGAAATGATAGTTAAAAAAATGTCTTAAGGCGTTACCCGCACTTGTAGCGCAAAATAAGGCCTTTTTCATGAATTTTTTAAAAGAAAACTACAAAACTTTTTTAATCGATCAATATACCATCTTAAAGAACACATCTTGAAGGACTTTCAGTAATTTTTTTCTTGAAAAATATTACATTGTTTAGTGGCAAATGGCCGTCAATGAAATAATGTTTTTATATACACGGTTTGCGGTGACCAACATTGCGGCGAAGTGGATCATCTGAAGAAAAAAATGCGGATGGATTTAGTCAAATATAAGTATAAACTAGTCTTTAATCGAAGGATTTTAAAAAATATTCATTTTTCACAAAATGGCGGACAGTCAAAGTTAATGGTTCGATTTTAACGAAAAAAAACGGCTGTAAAACGGCCATTTTTTGTAAAAAAAAAAATCGAACGATTAAAGACTACATTTTTATGTATTAAATGAGCCTGCAAAATTTCAAGAAGATCGGTTCATTAGTGTTCGAGTAATCTTGGTCACCGACTTCAGAAATGCAATTTTGATAAAAACGCGTTTAAAGTTTCTCTTTCAACGCTCATATCTCAGTCAATTTTGTTCGGATCGACTTGAAATTTTCAGGACATAATCTCAGATACTTATACTTCAAAAAAATGCAATAAAAAAATCGATTTTTTCAAAATCGCAAGTGGGGGTAACCCCTTAAAAAAAATTGTAGGTCTGCGCTGTTATGAAAACTCCGAGATGGATCATCCGAAACAAAAAAATCAAGCGGTTTTATATTTATTATGTTGATGGCTATAGCGCATATCATACGATTTTTGATATATGCGAAAGTAACAAAATAGCAAACATTTTTCGAAAAAACGTCTTTTTTCACCATTTTTGGCAAAAAAATTAATAAATATCAGAATTATAAAAAATCCTTGACATGCGCTATAGCTACAGTTGTGAAAAATATGTGGTTAAAATATCATAAGAATCTGTTCAGTAGTTTCGAAGATTTCCTTAACAAACCGTCGAACAACGTTGTTTCGAGAAAAACGCGTTAAAAGTTTGTTTGGGTTACATAAATACATTTAAAAAAATTGTTATCTCTTTCGAAAGTGTAACAACTTTTATATCAATATCTACCTATCAAAAAAACCTATCAAAAAATTCATGAAAATAGCCTTTTTTCGCGTCTAAAGTGAGAAGAACCCTTAACGGAGTACACGACAGTAAACGTCTAACCTTAAGTGATTTTTTCGCGATTTTTTTTTGGTGTAATGATAAGTGAGAGGATAATAATATTCAAGGATGTTATTAGTCATATCTTCAAGTGAACAAAAAAAAATTACATTAAAAAATTGTACAAAATGGTGACGCTGGTGACATTATCGCGAGGCATGTTGAATTTGAGGCGCTCTGCGGTACGCAGTATAACTAACTCTACAGTGGTGTTACCCCTTAAAAGGAGCCATATTGATTTCCAGTTCGGGCGCGGAAACACAATTTTGTTCCACGGGATCTTGGCACGGCTTTTTCTCGGGCCACATATTTTGCTCTACAGGATTATAAACGCAGACTTTTCACCCGGTCCGCGTGTACATTTTGAGCCGGAACGAGATAGCGCGCGAACCCAAAGGTATTTTCCGTTCTCCACCGGGAAGCAGCCGAACGATTTAATCCAAGGAAAAACCCTGAATGGAAGTTACGTTATATGGAAACGCGCAAGGTATCGATTCGACCGCGCGTGTGTAATGAACGTCCCGAAAAATCGTCGAAATGTCGCATAGCCTTGATATCAATGGATTTGTTATACTACTTTTGAAGATTGACACTGAAGTTCGCACCGTTGGAGTGCGATTTGATTTTCAAGTGTCTATTTTGTCGTTCGATTCGGGCTGTGGAAATTGCTCCTTCACGGAAGATTCTTGCCACGGTTGGATTACTTACGATTTGGGATAATACTTGGCTAATATACCAATTTGGATAATTTCTCTTAACACCAAAATGCTAAAGTTTAAAGTTGAAGTTAAAGTTAAAAGTTAAAGTTACAACTTAAAGTAAAAAGCTAAAGTTAAAGTTCAAAGTTAAACTTCAAAGTTAATAGTTGAAGCTAAACGTTAAAGGCAAAAGCTAAGATAAAAGTTAAAGTAAAAAGTTAAAGTTGAAAGTTAAAGTTAAAAGTTAAAGTTAAAAGTTAAAGTTAAAAGTCAAAGTTAAAAGTCAAAGTTAAAAGTTAAAGGTAAAAGTTAAAGTTAAAAGTTAAAGTTAAAAGTCAAAGTAAAAAGTTAAAGTTAAAAGTTAAAGTTAAAAGTTAAAGTTAAAAGTTAAAGTTAAAAGTTAAAGTTAAAAGTTAAAGTTAAAAGTTAAAGGTAAAAGTTAAAGATAAAAGTTAAAGTTAAAAGTTAAAGTTAAAAGTTAAAGTTAAAAGTGAAAGTTAAAAGTTAAAAGTTAAAGTTAAAAGTTAAAGTTAAAAGTTAAAGTTAAAAGTTAAAGTTAAAGTTAAAAGTTAAAGTTAAAAGTTAAAGTTAAAAGTTAAAGTTAAAAGTTAAAGTTAAAAGTTAAAGTTAAAAGTTAAAGTTAAAAGTTAAAGTTAAAAGTTAAAGTTAAAAGTTAAAGTTAAAAGTTAAAGTTAAAAGTTAAAGTTAAAAGTTAAAGTTAAAAGTTAAAGTTAAAAGTTAAAGTTAAAAGTTAAAGTTATAAGTTAAAGTTAAAAGTTAAAGTTAAAAGTTAAAGTTAAAAGTTAAAGTTAAAAGTTAAAGTTAAAAGTTAAAGTTAAAAATTAAAGTTAAAAGTTAAAGTTAAAAGTTAAAGTTAAAAGTTAAAGTTAAAAGTTAAAAGTTAAAGTTAAAAGTTAAAATTAAAAGTTAAAGTTAAAAGTTAAAGTTAAAAGTTAAAGTTGAAAGTTAAAGTTAAAAGTTAAAGTTGAAAGTTAAAGTTAAAAGTTAAAGTTAAAAGTTAAAGTTAGAAGTTTAAATTAAAGTTAAAGGTTATACTTCCAAGTTAAACTGAAAGGTTAAAGTTGGGGTTAAAGTTTGAAGTAAAACATTTGAAGTTAAATGTTAACAGGCCTATTAAAATGTTCACATTGAAATTCATAGTAAGAAACAGTAACATGAATGTTCCTACTTTAAAATGGGGCCCGATCAATCAAATGTAACCTCATAAAATTTCATTTTCGACGAACAAATAAACAGTTTATGAATCAATATTTCTTATTTAATGCCAATATCGAAACGTGACAAATAGAGATCCCTATCGAAATTTGCCAAAGAGGCTGCACTAGCCGGCTGACTCCTCCATCTTAATAAGGATGCGGAGAGGGGCGGGTAGGGGAGGGGGCGGCATAAAAGATTACTTACCTGTGCTCCACGGAGCACGGCGAGGCGGGCTTCTCGTTGTTCCAGGAGGCGCCTTTGTTGGGCTATTTCCCTCTGTTGCCGCGCTGCCATGCTCTCGAGCTCGCTGAGCACCAGCACGGCACCACCCCCGCCCACTGGTAACTGAAACAGCAAAATAAAATCTCATTAAAATGGCGTGATTCCATGTAGCGAATATACAATTTGTCGTACTCGCAAGTACTCGGGAGGCCGAATAATATGCCCGGTAAAATTTTACATTTTGCTGTCATTTCCAAAGATCGTAATGTCAAGTCAAAATCATGAAGATTATAATGATGTAAAAGTAATCAGTAATAAATTAATTTGATTTTTGGTCGAATATTAGTCGTGGAAATCAGCCGAATCCTTCAATCACCTCAATGATCTTTTGCAAAGTCGGGTGTCAACTTGTTCGCTTCATCGCACCTGAAAATAGAAGAATCGGCCCTCAAAAATAAAAATTCTTAGGCACATATTGCTTAATATCCCTATTTCGATATCGATAGAAAAACAGTAATTCGATCAATTATATTTTTACATGTGCATGAAACGATTTCATGTAGGTACATGTTCGTGTTACGCTTTTGGCTCCTATAAGGTGGTCGGCCCAGTAGTCGTCAGGGTCCTAGTGACCAGCATGTTTACACATTAAATAAGTATTTGAAGATGGGAATCAGTCGTTCGTGCAGACTTGTGATATATTAGCGTTCGGAAGGTATTATATGTTCACACTCGTAAGCATACGTGTTCAAGAATAATCAAATCGAATATAATCAGCTACGGCGTTTATCTGCGATTTCGGCCGAATCCTTCATTTAGAGGTTAGAGTGAACCATGTCACATCTTGGGTGATTTGAGAATGCCTGGGGGCTTGCTTAAGGTAAGTTTATCTTCAAGTTATAAATGAGATTCTTGGTTTTACGTTCAACATGGAAAATTTTAGTCTTATGCTAATTGCAACGACTTTTCATATATCCCGATTATTGGTTCAGCATTGTAAACACTTTGCCGATGAATCGCCACGGCTGTCGATAACTGGGACATGGTTGGCAAGAAAAAAAGTCTTATGAATCGAATATCAATTTACCGAAAATCAGAAAAGAAATATTGCGTCTGTAATGAGCATTGTCGAAATAATCCACGGCCTCGTAATCGTCATACACATATTCGCAATAGTGAAAAGATGTGCATATAAATAAACTTTGTCGATCACTGGGTCGTGGTCATGTCGATAACTGGGTGCGAAAAAATATTGAAAATTATTTTATGATAAAATAGTTGTTTATATTTATTGGAAGTAAATAAAAATTCAAATCCTGACCTAATAATTAGTTTTATTTTTGAAATTAATAAAGTTGTGCGTAAAATAAATTTGTGTTTTAGACTGTTTGTCAAATGTTTTAATTAAAAGCAAAAAGTTTCTGACTGAGTGACTAAAAATTATTCTGTAGTCCTATATGCAGATACATTCGAGCCAACAAAGACCTACGGGCCTCTGTATAATTAGTTAAAGCCATTCGAACGCATGTGACGATTAGTGAGACGCTCACACGGCGATTACTACACCAACCGTCATGGCGGCATGACGATGATCCGTACAATAGCGCCTTATAACCTTTATGAAATATTTTCTCGAATTTGGATTTTTTCATTGTGAAAAAAAGGAAATATCCGCAATTCTGACAATAATTTATTCATATTTTCATACATCTCTGGTAATTTTTTCAAGTTATTTCATGCATTAATTAAGGTGTAATTTGCTGTGTCCCTTAGCGTGTCCTTATTGTCGTTGTCAATTTGCGGGAATTGTGCAGCTCGCAATTGGCATCTGAAAAAGTCCAACAAATTTTTATACATTCTTGAGATGTTGTTTAAGAACATGAACCTAAATTTGAAAAAAAAAATCGAGAATTGAATGTTGGAACGTGTCTGAAAAAAAGATGATCGATTTTTAGCTTTTTCTTCCCCGGCATTTTGCAATAATAAATATGTTTTAAACAATCTAATCTTTCCAACTTTACGTTCATGTTTTAATGAATTATATGAAGTAAACTTGTTCCAAATTTGAAGATGATACATCAATTAGTTTTTGAGGTATGATTACCGCCAATTAAAAAAATGTAATTTCGAGAAAAACGCGATCGAAAGTTTTAGTATATGTAAGTCGTTGCGCTACCTGTTCTCACTCAATCGTCTGTCACTTGGTCACTTTTCAATATTTTAACTTGACATTTTTTTCACTTATTCTCGAATATGTACACTCTGAGAAAAAGTGAAATAAAATAGAATGTTTTGACCCGTCACAGTGGTTGGGAGTCGAGCGGAGAGTTTTTATCATTTATATACATACCGTCAGAAAGAATCCGAATATCGTTTTGAAATTTTCAGGGTGTACTATTAAGATATTTTGCATCCGATTTATGAAATAAAAAAAATGGATTTTTTAAGCATCTGAAGTGGTTGCCCACCTTAAGGTGATGAAACAGCGCTAAATTGGCCGATTTTGGATCATTGATTTGGCCTATATAGACGGAAACCTTATTTGACATTTAATGAATACGTGCCCGTATGACATCTGTAGCACGAGAAAAAAGAATCAGTATTGATCTAACAATCAACTACGTGCTCGAACTACCTCAATGCGATCCAGGATTTGTACGTAACGACCACAGGAAGTCCGCACGAATTTCGGTTCAATTTCTCGAGCCATTGTGATGCGAAACGTTGGAGACAATAATCTCATTTCCTCGACGTTCACGGTAGGAAAAAAGGGTCCGCAGCAAACAAACCCAAACAAATTGTGACATGCAGAAAAAGCGATGGGTGAAAGGGACGAGCGTTGAATTCTGCATTTGAAAATTGGCGTTGGCGAGAGAATTGCAGCGTGTGTGCAGTCGTTGAAACGACAGTGTAATGTATACAAATAGGAGCATTCGCTGTGGAAACGGAATGAGGGATTTTCACGAAGGTAAACATAAGCGAGCCATAACATATTTCGTGGGTTTATACACTTCGAAATCTGCACAAGTTATCACGGCGATATATTGTGCATATTTCGGAGGCTGTAATCACCCTCCTGTACGTGTAAATATGTATGCTACGCGTAATATATACGTAATATCCGCATGTATAAAAGCTTTCCGGGAATCAAACAGAATTTACGAAGAGCCTGAAACGAGAAGGGGGCCTCCTCCCAGCGAGAGAGAGGATTAAGGACTCTCGTCTCTTTGGAGATATAAAATCTTCACCGGACGGTATAGAATTTCCATGGTCACGATAAGACCCTTCGCAGTCTCCCTGCACGATATCTTTCCCATCTGACTTCGTGGGAAATGTGTAGGGTTCCTTAATCTCTGATTTTTTTTCTCCAATGGTCCCTTCGCATGCCCTTTCGTGATTCCATGAACCCAAATCCCTTTGGTACTTTCACCCCACGCTCGCTTTTTCGAGTTTTCGAGCCAGCTCTCAACTGCTGCCCAAAGCCACTCTTTCCAAATGCACTACTGCGTTGAGTTTGCACGAGGGCACACGGAAACTGTCGAAAACCTCTGCTGGTACAGGCGTCAATATCTCAACTGTGTTTCAGTCGTGTTCACCATTGGAAACGTGACAGATCGAAAATACGTGTCGATGCCATTCTCTGTTCGGATCGATGTCAGGACTTCGCGGCATATGATTCACGGATTCATTTGCGTCGTGGCTGGCAGAAGTTTATATAATTTCGGCACATGTGCGCTGAATAATGTACTCCTATGTATATATTTATGTGGTATGCTTATTAGGACGCTGAATAAGTTCTCGCTGTTTCCCAACAGACGGCGTTACCAGAACTGCGTGCGCGTAGTTTAAGATGGTAACGCATCTGTAAAGAAGTACTATAAGCAAGCTTGAAATTCAGTGTATGGCATTTTGCCGAAGTGTAAACAATTTTTTTAATCGTGTTAAACATGCCATATTTAATGCCAAAAAGGAGCATTTGCGGGCAATTTTACTGACTACTTTAAAAAAAAATAAAGATGTTGATGCGTTGAATTGGAGACATTACTTCATGAAGACTCATGTCAGACGCTAGCCGAATCATTAGGAGTTGATAACCAACACTTTCGAAACGTTTTAATGCATTAGGAATAACTTGTTAAAATAAAGTAGTAATTTCCACGAAACAACAGCGAGAACGTTTTCAACATCCCAATATACAGGATGTCCCAGAACTGACGGTAGTCCCTGAAATGGAGGGTTGAAAGTGAAATTCTGAGTGGATTGACATAAGTATGTATGGGTCTCAGATCAAGCCCTGAATTATTATTAATTTTTAAAGGCGGGCCAATCAGGTTGCGCTCGATGAGCCAGCGTACGTCGGTGAGCGATACGCGCGTGTAATGGTGCCTGGCGGGAGCACCGCACCTACATTGACTCATCGGGCGCACCTGATAGGTCCGCCTTTAAAAATTGACAATAATTCAGAGGTTGATACGAGACCCATACATACGTATATTAATCGACTCAGAATTTTACCCCCAATCTCCCATTTCAGGGAGTAACATCAGTTCTGGGACATCGTGTATACGCTTGTGCATGCATGGCAGATCCTTTTGAAACTTTGACACCGTGGATGAAATAAGCTATGCGAATCTTAATTGGCTCCGTTAACATTTTCTCGAGGGAGCAGCAGTGAGAAGCGTGAAGACGCTTTGTCTGCACTTGTTATTACCGTTGGGCGGTACTTTTAGATTAGTTTTCATAAATGTAATACACCAGATTACATTCAGCAGGATGGGACAGCATTGTACAGAGGCTCGAGCGAACTTTATCCAATTCTGAAATCAGATAGACGCACAGTGACAAAACGAACCACCTCTATTTGGTGTGTATTTTTAGTTCGTTTAGTTTAAACTCTTCATTATTTCGAGATTACCTCATGATGTTGAAGTTTGCATCGTTGGAATTCAAGGAAAACGAACCTTTTTCCACTTTTCATATTTTCGATAGCAGATTCAACCGACTACAATGAAGCAAACTATTTTTAGGATTGCTAATCGCTCTACAGCTTGCATCTGCAAAATATGATTGTGGGTAATAATCAAAATAAGGGATAAAAAGGAATTTTCGTTGCCTTCCATCGATGCAAACGTCAACCCCATTGTTCGTTCGTATGTTCTTGAGGATTTTTAGGATGCCATCCCTTGAACTTTTACCGCGCACTACATGATTTTTAGTTCCCTAGAAAGTTCTCAGACTGGACTACATCATAATCCACGGGCCTTTTCCGATACCTGATGCTTCGGCCTTTATCTTGAAGTGACCGAAAACGATTGGTACCAAAATTCAAAGTGTGTGTTAGTCTCCGTCACCCATTGTCATCAATCATCCGTCAAAGAATACCTATGTACTTTTTTCTGGAAGGAGTACACGATGACGGTTTGTACGTTTTACGACGGGAATTAAATAGTCTCGAGTGGAGATGTAGCATTGATTAACAGAGAATGGGAACAATTACCGTGAATTGCGCGTCGTTCCATGTTCCCCAACGAACGCATGCCCGTAAATTAAGAGAGGAAGTTTCAGCGATCCATTAAAGAGCGTATAGTAGTGGAGGAGGCGGAACAGGATAAAGGAAGCAGAGAGGATATCCCGAGCTGTCTCGAGGTGCAGCAACCCTGGAGATATCCAACTTCCATTCTACTCTGCAAGGTGGAACAGCTCTGGAAACGTTTTACAGGTTGGCTCACAATTTTTTTTATTCGAAAGAAACGATCGAGTCAATAGAGATAACGATTTTTCCCCATATTACAATTTCCGAAAGCGCAATCTAAAAATAAAAAATCGCAGAAATTTCTGGATCCACGTGTCTTTTTCTTCGGCTTGCATACTTATTCAGGCAAATCTACCGAGCGGTAGTTCCTCGAAGGAAATCCGGTGGAGGAGTATGACCAGTCTGAAAGATCCTGTAGAATCTTGCATTTGTTCTTACCCCTTTACAAAGAGTCGTAGGATTCCGGTGGTGCAAAATGGTGTGAGGGTGGACCCGACAATGCCGAGGTCCATATTTAATCGCCAGGAGAAAGAGAGCGTGAGAGTGAGTGTGTGTTTTGAGGTGATAAATTGATTTCACGAGCTGACCCAAAATGATCGGGGAACAAATATACCACGCTGCAAGGTCGAGTAAACTGGGGCTAATGAATTACGATTTTATTTCATTTTATTCTCAAGGTGCACGCGCTGCGAGTTAAACGTCTCCCGAAGGATACTAATATGTATGTGTGTGTATGTATACGGAGAGGAATGTGTGGTGTTTTCAACCATATTTCAACCATATTTTATATTTCCCCGAGGGAACAATAATATTTCATAGCCATAGTTACTGCCAAAAGCATAGTAGTGCTTATCGATGTTGTGGCAGTTGCGAAAATGATGCACATATGATAACCTTAACCTCCAATCTTACAAGCATACGTTGATTATGCAGTGCTTTGTAATATGGTAGGTGTTCTTAGAATGGATATTCCCGGACACTAGAAAAAATTGACTCCCCCAAATTCTAATAGTAAGCAGGACTGAAATATGTACACGTTGATTGAATATGTTGCTTGTGATCTGCGACGATTTTTCTAGTGATTTGTATCTAGTGTATTCTAGTGATTGGTCTATTATTCGATTATTTTTCAGTGTCGGTTCAAGGTATCAAGTCCGTCTACTAAAGGCATAGAACCTTTTATAAATCCAAAAAGAAATATTCAACTGAGAGTTCTACCTCAATGATCTGTTATTATAATTCGTCATTCCCTGACCTTGTAAAAATATTTCGCCTACACATGGAATCAAACCTACAACCTTGCTATCTTGCCACTGAGCTATCGCGTGCTTGTGGCAGGTTGATTGCGAAAATGGCACAGCAGACCAAAGTAATTCTGGCTGTACTTCCAAATAGCCTTCACCCCTGATTTAGGTGAACTTTCGTACAGATATTTTATCTTGATATGAGGCACTGCTTAAATGGATTTTTGGCGCATTGCAATATTTTTTCACCATATGATATGATACGATGTGCTATATGCATAGTAATGTCCTACAAGAACAGAAGGTGGATTACGAGAAGAAGTGTTCAAGTGATATCAATTTTTGCAATGCAACAAACATACTATGTATTGGGATATTGGATAAGTTCTCGCTGTTTTTTCGTGAAAATTAATGCTTTATTTTTAAAAATCATTCTTATCCTTTCAAACGTTTTGAAACCGTTATGTGATCCGAATGATTCTGTAAGTTCAGCTAGCGTCTGACACGATGTAATAATGCCTCCAATTCAACACATCAAAATCATTACTTTCGGAGCGCCTAAACCAATCTTTGCATGTTGTTTTCGACAGAGCATGGTCACTGTACGTCTCGACAAGAATTCTGTGTGCTTCAGTTGCAGATTTTTAAAATAAAGTAGTGCAGTGAAATTCTTCGCAAATATTCTTTTTTTAGCACGAAATTTGACATGTTTACCACTATGAAAAACAAAAGTTGTTTACACTTCGGCGAAATGACACACACTGAATTTCAAGCTTGCTTATAGTACTTCTTTATAGATGCGTCACCATCTCAAACTACACGCACGCAGTTCTGGTAACGCCATCTGTTGAAAAACAGCGATAACTTATTCAACGTCCTAATAACAGTTTGTGAGGCATGCGTAGTTCTTAAAACTACTAAGCCGTGGTTACTCCAACTGCAAATGATTTACGTCTTCCCTATCAACAAACTTTGCCATTTTTTTCAAATAGTGACCTTTCGTAAGGTCTTCTAACAAATTATTCTCGAAGAACGTTAATATCTACAATATAGATTGTACAAACTTGCATAGAATAGTGGAAGTTTGACCTGAACAAAACCTTACATACAGTAATGTCGGAGTAATTACTTTTTGTGCGCCGATTTTGTGCCAGCACTGAATTAACCATATCTATAACAAACAATTGTTCCGTATAGATATGTTCTTGTTACAGATGCTTGTTATAATTACGATTACGGGGATGATAGATGGTCGAACACGCCACCACCGTCGCATGTTTAGATATCTTTTTCGCTTATTGTGTCAACCATACTGTAATTACGGTGTCAATAAATTATAGGGAATTCCACCATTCCCTCTTTTACCATGGGCGTTTTTGTATATACCACGGATTTTTTTCTCAGTGTGCACATGTGTGTATTTGACCAGGGAGCTTTCGACAACGTTGAAAAAAGTCCCTCTATCAAAGTAACACCCGCAGCCAGAGGTTACTAGGGTAAAGGGAGACGACACAACATAAAACTAAAAGGGATGCGTATATATATATATATGTGATGTACTAAAGTAGTGCGTGACTTTGTGATGGGCTGAGGCCGCACGCGCCTCATCAGCACAAAATGAAGGCCTCTCCTTTTTTTCTTCTCCCTTTTCTCCGTGATGACCTCGTAATGAGTTTGTTTCGTCGGAGGTCGAGAAACGGTGTGGTTCCATCTCCGGGGATTAAACCCGTGTGGTGTGCAGCAAGAAGAAGGCGCTCGGCATTCCAAAAGCAACGGGAGGCATCATACGTTATTATGTTTCCTACACACACATATATATATATATGTATGTGTGTATATATATATAATGGATTCTCGAATGCCCATGCACGAGTACCACCTTCGTAATTAACTCGTGCGCCGTACACTTTCCAAACGTGAAGATGCGCGTGCGGTTCGAACGAAAAATCATTCAAAATGATATCACGATTGAATAATGACTAGTGAATTACCCCGAAGATTATTTCTACGAACGTCCATTGGACGCTCGAAGTTTCACGCACGGCTTCATCAAAGCTGTTCATTTCAATGACCATTGGGTGAAAACAATTTGTGGCTTTGCTTGACAAAATAATTCGTAATTTTAAGGAAGGAGATACCTTTAGGCGAGGAAAAAAATTGCTGATTTTCGTCTAAAGGAAAGTTTTCTTCACCGTTTTTTAGACTTAGGGTATGTTTTATTACTACTTCTGGCTGTTACATGGTATTTTTGTATTACAAAATGTAGCAATTTTTTCGAAAAATGCATTTTATTGTTTCAAAGCGTACCGGTTAATCGAGATTTCTCGGTCTCGGAAGACTAATCGACATTTCTTAGTTTTTCTTAGTTCACATTCTGCGTATGAGCGTTAATGAATGAAAAATCTTCATTCTTAGTGAAGAAATTTTTTCTTAAAAAAAATATGAAAATCAGCAATTTTTTCCGCGCCTAAAGGTATCTCCCCCCTTAATGGAAATTCATATGGAATGCCATTTTTTATACTGCGAGCTGAGTCGATTTATTCTTAATTATGTCGCATAATTAAGCCGTATGTAACATTTGGGATCGATCGGCTAACCCGTTGAAGAATTCCAACACTTGTAATTTGCAGTAGTTTTGCGTGCGGTCTTATGCACCGTTGGTTTACTCTCCTGGGTATGATTGCAAAAACCACGAAGAAAAAATGCGGTACAGAATTTTTGTGATTTTTTGGGTGGCTAATTTTTGCACGATTGGCACTTTGCTTATTTGCTCGTTAGGCTCCCCCATCCGGTTTTACCAAACGACATGACAAAGCTGTCGACACAGGTGAGCGGTGCGAAAATTGAGGCAGCGATAAACATTGATGAATGCAGTTGAAACAATTATAATTTAAAAAAAAACTTTCTATCGCAAACGGGCTTGGTTCACGCATTAGGTCACTCACGACTGATTTTACTTCACATCTGGAAAATTTATTGGGGAACTTCAAATTTCGGCTACGTTAGCCTGAAATTGTGTCTCTCATAAACTCTCAATATGTCTGCATAAGTTTACAATGTGAATTATGCGTCTTTTTATGGCATTATTTTATAACCTAGGGCTTCAACAATTGGCAACGAAAATTTTATAAAAATATCAAAAATTGCCCAAGGTTTTC
The DNA here is from genome assembly GCA_963210295.1 of Ophion ellenae. Classification (NCBI taxonomy): domain Eukaryota; kingdom Metazoa; phylum Arthropoda; class Insecta; order Hymenoptera; family Ichneumonidae; genus Ophion; species Ophion ellenae. The sequence goes on from OY723392.1 coordinate 15,278,544, forward strand.
TTTTTCTTGCGTTTTTCTCACAACTATGTTTTATAAAACGGTGTAAGTTGTGTCTCCAAATCTTCTTTTTGTCAAAAGTCCGATTCACCTAAAATTGACAGAGCATGGTTTATAACATTTGATATCCCCTGACTCGATTATTTTTTAATATGCTTATCCATTTGTTGGTAAATGATTAAAGTTTTTCTTTTTGGGTCGAATATTGAACTTTCATTTTACAGCGTGTCATTTGCGTAATTTTCGAAACTTCAAACAACTATTCAGTTCAACGAAACTTTTATTATTATTATTATGCTAGAAGTACTCTTTTAAATTGTTCATTTCACACCACCCTAGTTACCAGAATTGGTCATCAACTTTTTCAATCGATACTTCTCAATTTAAAAGAAATTGCAACTCTGGCAATCCTTTGTATTAATTGTAAAATTCCGATCTCGCCATCCCAATACCTTCATCGAAAAAAATATTGAAAATCCACCCGTTTTTTGTGCCCCAAGTTTATATAGACCCGTTAAGGGGGTAGCCCTCTCTGGAAACTTCAAAAAATTGTTTTTTGCATATTGTTATAGTGTGAGCTTTGAACAACATTTTAAGACCAACCGACCTTGAAATTCTAAGTAGAGATTAAGGTAGAGATCCCGCCGTTTCCGACCTCGCCGCTGGAGGACCACGAACCCTTTGAAAGATTTTCTTCCGCGAGAATTACATTGTAACCGCAAACATGTGTATAACATGCTGGAAAAAAATTAATCTATGCCAACCAATGTGTTGATGGAAAAAATTCATCATTCTGAGCCTTCAAATTGGGCTTCCACCAATTGTTTGTACTAATAAATCCGATTATTTACACCAACAATTTTACAATTGAATCAACGAAATTTAATTCAATAACACCAATGATATTGGATCAATGGTTTTTTTTCTCAGTGCAGAGGGCACCCCGTTAACCGCGCCGATGCCATGGTAGACCCGTGATGCCTTGCAGAAATGGGACACTTATCGCTTGTAATATGCAATGCGAGCGAAGCTCTCCCTATTAATATAAGGTGACGCAGCGCGATACGCTCCCTCGGCAAAAGATATCGTAAGTAAATATCTGAATGTACATACATATATGAAGGGTGAGATTAGATACAGGGGGGTAGCACTATTACGTGTATATTTTGCATGGCGTACCTCCTGGGTAATAGCCCATATCGTTATATCCCGGCGTAATTAAGCGTATGCGTATCGTTCGACGGAAATTAACAGGCGGGGCATTATCGAGCGAGGGAGAGAGAACAGGAAGAGGAGAGGTCGGGTAGCGGGAGACAATGATTTTACGTTTGATAAAAGGAGTACGAGGGGTGCGCTGCGCCAAAGATGTCGCATCGAAAGGCCGCGATCTCCCTCGTTAAGTTATGATGATAAAGTACATAACGTTTGATCCCTTACAGATGACTGCTGTTCCCTCGTTCATCGTTATTCTATAAATATATTTATAAGTTTGATGTCGGGTGATTTAGATGGAATAAAGATCCACACCCTTTTCGTATTTTGCTTAAACATTTTAGTAGCAGGAAACGACAAATTGTCGAAATAACAAATATTGATCAGCAAATTTTATGTGACTCGAGACGAATACCTACTTGCGATAACTATGGACACACATTTCATTCAATCTTTTCATGTGCATCAATCGATGCAAATCAGTCCTGAACTTCAATGAAATTGTCGCGTGTTTTGGAATCCCGGAGAAGTATTAGGACGTTGGGTAAATTCTCGCTCTTTTCCGACAGATGGCGCTACCAGAACTACGTGCCCGTAGTTTAAGGTGGTAACGCATCAATCAAGAAGTACTATAAGCAAGCTTGAAATTCAGTGTACGTCATTTCGCCGAAGTGTAAACAACTTTTTTTTCATAGCCTTAAACATATGAAATTTCGTGCCAAAAAATAGTATTTTGGGGAGTTTTACTGCACTGCTTACCGCGACCATGCTCTGTCGGAAACAACATGCAGAGATTGGTTAAGACGTTTCAAAAATAATGGAATTGGAGGCATTTCTTCATGAAGACTCGTGTCAGACGCTAGCTGAACTTGCAGAATTGTTTGGAGTTGATCACACAACACTTTCGAAACGTTTGAAAGCATTAGGAACGACATTTCAAAATAAAGCATTATCGCTCACGAAATAAACAGCGAGAACTTATTCAACATCCCAATATGAGTTTCACAATTGCAAGGGATACGGGCATATAACTTTCGTGTGCAAGGGGCTTGGAGGGTGTCCCTTTTTCGGTGACAGATATGCATCGAGCCGGAGTACGGTCTGCTGCACTTTTGGCAAACGTACACATACGTTTATGACCACAAAATCGAATATTGCGAACGCATCGCTTCTGTATTGCAGATTGGAGGTTGATAAAGGGTCGGCCTTTATCAGAGTTCTTTGCTGACAAAGGTAGGGTCTCCTCCACCTTCTCTGTCCCTCTCTATCGCTTGCTTTTTCTACTTCCCTCGTCACTTCTCGTCTGTCCGGTCACTCTACAACTGCAGCGCAATATAAGCTGTTTCGTCACCAATGCGGGGAAAGTAGGAGCATCCAGGTACATACCCGTAAAACCAAGAGAATGAGAGAGAGAGAGAGAGAGAGAGAGAGAGAGAGAGAGAGAGAGAGAGAAATAGCAGTGAATCCAATAAAGCGCGAGCGCTTTCCCGAACTCCAAATGGTATGCGAGTAGCGAAGAATCCAATAGTATACCTATATATTGATGGGAGCTTTCCCACAAAACTATTGCCGTTCGTTCTTTTCGCTTCGCTTGCATCTATATACCACTATATTTCGGGCCCTCTAGGTTAGGTTTATCTCACGCCTGCGTAAACTCAGCATCCTTTTTGCTACTATACAACTCTCTCTCTCTCTCTATTCGTCTTTCAGTGTTTTCGCCTCTTTGGAACGGTATCTCTCTCCTGCTCTTGCTATTCCAAGACTATTTTCTATGGCCAGCTCTCGGCTACGATGTCCAACAACGACTTTGTTTCTCTCTGCTTCGGGGTTATTCATCCTTTCCACTCTCAACTCTTCGCGGCCACGACACTTCTCTCCATTTGTACCGAGACATTTTGTGCGGATGACAATCGTAGAGAAATCCAAGAGTTGCCTCGTTGAAACTTTGAGGCAAGTAAAGAGTCTACGAGCGGCTCTCACTCGCGCATGTCGACAAAATTTTCACCATGTAAAGAACGAATGTATGTGCGTCACGGTTTTGTCGGAAAATAAATGGAAACTCTGTGGCACTGCACTTTTATGTGGGCTTGAAGAACTTTATTGACAATGTATGAGGTGCCGAACGTTGCGAACAATTGCGGATCGAATTGGCGAGATTTTCCTTCAGAGAAAATCGATGCTCATGTTTTTGCGAAAAAGATAAGGTTTTTCATTTTTATTTCTAAATGTTCTTCCTATCCCTTCACTTGCACCTGTCACTTCTGTGTTTCCGAGAGGCCACAGCCAACCCTCTTTCCTGATATACTGCCGTATGGCACTCGCACGACGGCGCAGGGAAACCGAGGAAAAACTGCGCTGATACAGGCGACTACACTTTCATTGTTGCTGTCGGGTTACCATCCGAACCTCAAGAAAACGATCTTCATTTTTTTATTTCTCTATTTTTATTACTATCTAAACTTTTCTTTTGCGGGTTAGGTTATGGATCTCTAATGAGGGATCCATACGAAATTGAGCAAAACTAACGAAAAAAAAAACATTTTTGTTGCATTCGAACGATGCAAACTTCAATACTATACAACTGCCTCACATAGGGGAGGGAGGCTCAAAGTGGGAACTCTAAGGGAAAAAAAGGTATAAAATGTCATATTGAAACAATTTTTTTTGCTATCGGATGCTAAATTTATAGTAGTTTAATAGTGCACTCACACATTGCTAGTAAATCTTCAAAATACAAATAATAAAACCCATTTGAAAACTTAAGTAATGTCCGCTTTGCCCAGGGGGTAGTCTAAAGCGGGCACGGCTTCTGGGCGAAGCGAGCACGTAGAGGGTAATCCGAGCACCCCGTATGTTTCCGGAGATTAGGCACAAATAAGATGAAAATAGGGAATCATAGGGACGGAAAAATATGAATGTACCCACATATTTTATTGCAGACAAATCATTGTTATTATCATCAAAGAACAAAAACTTAACATATCTTCTTAGCAGTCAGTAAAGTTTTTTTTTGTTGGCAATTATCACAGCAAAATGATCCAACACCAGGGTAAGCAGTGCATGCATCATGAGCCCACATTTGGGCTCTCTTAAGGCTTCTTAAGGCCCTCATCCCAAGAATCTTGTTGTGCCTTTCTTTTATATTTATTTACCATCTGAAAATAATAATGGATATCGTTATAAAAAGGTACAACTTTCGAACATGTAAAAAACATAGTTGCAATAAATAATGGCGTTTTGGTGAATTCCTATATAGATAAATAAATAGGAAAATTATTAAAGTAAAGTCATCTTCTATCTTCTATTATCATCTTAATTTCACATGATCACCTCTCATTGGAGCATAGCGGGCACGTGCTCGATTTCCTACAATAAAGATAAATAAATAGGGAAATTATTTAAGTAAAGTGTCAACTTAATTCCACAGTTATCTCTTATACTGGGCATAATGGGCACGTGCTCGCTTTGCCCTGCCCGCGTTGGCCTTTTTCGCTACTTGAGGTTTTCATCAATCCTGACCAAAAAATGATTGAAATTCATTCAAGCGAATATGAATAAAACAAAGTGAAATAGGCATAAAACAATAGTTATATTTTAGTATGGATCTATTTTACTCACACATAGACAAAACACGATGTACATACTTTGCTTTTTTTTTCCAAAACCCATGGAATTTTTTTTTTCGCCCCATGAGCCGCGCGAACGGCCGCAGTTGAGCTTCACGAGCGTGGCAGATCGGGCGGGACGGGGGCAACGCCCCCGCGTCGCGAAACCGCGCTGAGTTTTCGCCCCACACGTTTGGTGTGATCCTCTTCCCCTACACATTTGGTGTGATGACATTCCCCTACACGTTTGGTGTGATCCTCGTCCCCTACACGTTTCGTGTGATCCCCTTCCCCTACGCGTTTGGTGTGATCCCCTTCCCCTACACGCTTGGTGTGATCCTCGTTTGATTACCATGTAACTGAAACGGTTACCACTACCGTTTACCATCAGTCTTAAACTATTGACAGGTCAGCTCTTATTTTATCAGTTTCTCCATCTTCTAATGTAAATAAAAAAGGCGCATGGTAACCGGATTTTCGCGGGATTACGTTTCTCCCTTGCGAAAATTAAAGTTTTCATTATGCGTATGTGTGTGTCTGTGCGTCAGTGGAAATACATGAGAGAAAGCGTGCGAAAGGGAAACAGAGGTCCACGAGCATAAGCAGGCAGGACGAAATCGCGTTATCGGCTTCAGACGACTTCTGTCCCTTTTTTTCCTCCCCCATCCTCCTCCCTTCTCCCTGACGCTTCTTTTTTATCCACCTTCCGTAGTTTCCGTGCGAGTCGAAGAATAATCCGGATCAGAGGTTGCCAACCTCCGATTCATCTCTTATGGCCTTGTGCAACCACCTGCTGGATATATCTCCATTTTCATCCCTCTTTTTACATGTGTGCATATGCGTGTGTTCTTGGCTCTGTGTGTCTGTAAATTGTCTGGCCGCCTCGGTGAGAAGCACAACGCTTTGAGGATCATTCCTTTCGGTTCTTGTACTCTCCTGACAAAGGATGAGTCCTGTATATGCAGTTGGTTTACCCTGTGGCCTGAGGGCCATGAACTCGTGGAAAAAGCCCAACGAATTGTCCGAGAGAAGCAGAGAGAGAGAGGGAGAAGACTGGTAAAGAGAATAAAATGAGAAATAATCTCAGAATGATAAACTCGCGTAACCCCAAGGCAGAACCCTGTATATATGCATGCAAGGAAACTTTGTTCCCCTTTATTCATCCTATTTTTTTCATCCCTTTTGTAGATCCACATCATTCATGAGACGAAACAACGGATGTTTCCTGAGTCAGCGTGCAATCAAATAAGGAAATTCAATGCATTCTTCAACATTCACGGGGAAATAGCATTTCAGAGATACAAAAGCTTCCCAGGCCGGCGAATCTTCACTATAGTGACAAGTATGCAATATTGTTATGAATAGCTTTGTTGGCCAGGATCTAAAAGATTGAATTTAGTTACGCAAAGAGGGTTTGTTTTGTAACGTCAATTCATAATTGCTGTTATTTTTTTCGATGTTCTTTCGCTCGTCCTTACAGGCTTTGAAGATTACATCCCTTTCATTTTCAACCGACTTGTCTCTTCGCTATTTCCAGTTCTGCAGAAATCGCCAAGAGTGTTGCTCAGAGCCACTCTTTCCTAATGCATCGTCGTGCCGCATGAGGGTGCGCGGAACTGTGGAAAAACTGTCGGCACAGTTTTCTATATTGTTGCTGAATTTCGGTTGCGGTGCCATCGGAAACTCGGTGAAACTGCCTCCCGACCAACCCCTACTCGCGTAGAAATTTCTTAGGGTTAGCGTGATCAGGACCAGGCCCCAATAGGGGTGTGATATGGTTAACACCTATTGCGGACATCCTGATCTGGCCCCGATCGGCCGGAAGTATTTAGGTCCGAAATCAGGCAATTCTAAAATGGCCCTACTGAGGCCGTCCCCGATAAGATCCCACTAAGGCTTTCCCCGATAGGTCCCTACCAAGGCTTGTCTTGATAAGCCTTACCAAGGCTTTCCCCGATAAGGCCTTACTGAGGCTTCCCCTAATGAGGCCCTATGCAGGCTTTCTCAGGTAAGGTCCGACTAAGGCTTGCCCTGATAAGGCCATAAATAGGCTTGCCCTATAACTGCCTCAGTAGTCGATAGATGCACAAAACCTCTTATTTTCCACGTGGAAACTTCGATTTGATAGCATCGTAGTTTTGAAGTTTTGATGTAATCATGAATTTAATTTTAAAAAAACATGTTATGGACTGTCATGACAAAAAACGTTATGAAACTCGGATCCGTGTTAGAAGATTTCGGCAGCTTTGTAAGGCGGATAGAGAGGAATTATATATATATATATATATATATATATATATATATATATATATATATAGAAACAAAAAGATAAGACCAAATGTGGTCTTCAATTAATCGGTCAATCAATCGATGTCAAATCAACTAATGGGTTTCGCGTGATGCCGTAACCAAGGTAACTTTTGAAGCATATGATCAATAACTCCCAATTAACACGCTTAAACTGTGTTGCTTTTTCCCGTGTTGTTTTTGCTTGTGCGTTGCTTGCCCTCAACGTGTGTTGCTTAGTCCAATGTGTGTAAATATGCGTCTTGTATGTTGATTCTACGTGCTTTATGTGTGTTCGAATAAGCGTGTTGTTGATGGGGACAGCTGCAAGGGTGTGTAATAATCTAATGCGTACAAAATGCACACGTGTATCATTTCAACGCATGACGTGTTACCAAATGCATAAGTGTGTAGAATCACCATGGCAACGCGTGTCTAGCCTTTATGTTGTGTTACTTTTACATACTTTGAACACATGTCAAATACGCCTCGTTTTCGCAGTGTATTTAGTGTATGAATCGTTAGATAGAATGTGGCCAGCGTGTCATCTCGTGAAGTGCCGTATAAATGAAACGATTTTTAGGGTTCTAATTTTTTGTTACAAGTTCGATAACTTGGCTCGAAATTTGACCAGTATACTGGAATGTATTTTAACTTGATTGTACACGGCAAAGAGTTAATTGTTAAATATTCGGGTTCATGAAAGGAACCAAACTCGATTGCTTATACATACACGAATCAAATTTCCAACATAGCCGTGGGCAAAGCCGCGAACAAAAGCCAGTTATTAATCATTTTCCCTACGAATCCCCTCTATTTTTGCGCGTAACATGTTCCGGCGAAATAGAACTGACCGAGCTGCTCCTAAATTACAAATGACTATACTCCAGTGTTATGCAGTTGCAGATAAAGTTTGACTCAAGCGTTTGATATTCCACTTTGGAAATTGTGCACGCGAGGTCCCTCTTCACTCGGGTTGAGTGACACATCGAAGTCACCCTGTCACTTTTGCAGAAAATCGAGGGTGAGTAATACATCTCGGAATAGTCTCATGTGCGCGCCTGGAAGCCCACCGCAGCTACCCTTGTCTGCCTATTCTCCGACGAGCGATTTCCGCGTATAAAGAGCCTTGAGAACGTACACGGAGAGAGTGGCTGGAAAAGCTCGCTTCGGTAAATGCTCATGTGTTCTCACCAAGTTTCTCAATGTGTGGGAGAGTATTTCTAACAGTGCCATATACACATATGCTGCATGGCGAATGGCACGAGTTCTACCATGTCCTCTTGCACATCGGAGGTGCAGGGCCAAGGGGAGGGAGGGGAGGGGGAGGTCAAGCTCTTGTATAGTTGTCGAGAGGAAAGCAAAGGGAAAAGCGATTCATTCAAGCGCGTTATCTTGACCGGGTTTTGACGGCTTTCCCTTGTACTCCACCACTCTCTCTCCTTCTCTCTTTGGCAGCCTCCCTCTCTCTCTCAACCTGTCTCTCTTCTCGACAGGGAACTTGTGTTTGCCGTCACGTTAACTGAGCTTTGCAAATGCGAGCAGGAAATTAATTCTGTCGCGAACATTTATCGAGAGAGCGCTTTACCCTTCTCTCTCTCTCTCTCGCCTACTCTCTTTCACTGGAGAGAGAAAAGGACATGTAATAGGTGGAAAGCTCTTCTTCGAGCGGATGAAGCAGACGCACGTGACAGCCCCGTCGATCGCGAGTTCTTCACATCCCACGCTTTTGCTAATACTTATTCTGCGATAGAGATGACAATAGACAAAAAGACGAAGACGAAAAAGAGAGAGAGAGAAAGACACACACACGGAAGGAGAATTTGTTTCAAGCCCCAATCCCGCTGGGCGGCTGGGCGGCTGGAAAAAATGCTTGTGTGAGTGCGATGTTTCCAATAGACAGATTTATATGAGCGTTACGATATGCATATAGCCAAGTACATGCATACCCACATTCACAAACATATATAAGCACACAGAAAGTGATGGAAAAATTGTGTACGCCTGCGGTAATGTTTCACATTAAAATCGTTGGCTTGGGTTAATACGTGGTTTGGTGACGCCTTATAGCTGTGCACTGGGTAGTGCACCGACTACTGGGCAGACGGCTGTTTTTCTGAGTTTCCGATTATGTCACAACTGGAATTCCGTAAAATTTGACTACCTGTATGGGCACAGGTTTTCGACAGTTTTTCTACTCTTTCGTGCAAATGCGGCACTGTCCCGACTAGAAATGTTGTTCCGGCAGCCGGTTGACTGATCAGGCGGGTTTGAAGATACGGTCCGGAATACCATAAAAGCACCCGCCTGATATGTGCTGGGTGTTTACTGGATCAGTGAATCCGGAGAACGGGTGTAATAAAAACAAACTGATCAGTCCTGAATCAGGTAATCTTGCAAGGACCTTGTTAGGGCGCCGAAGTCCGTGCCTGATCGGCGCTGTATGTCTGCCAGATCAATAGTACCCAGATACCGATGTAAGAAGGCAGCATTAATCAGGCCCACATCAGACGACCCGCAACGCGTCCCTCACATGGCTCTTTTAAGGTTACCTGTTCAAGGCTTGATTGATTTTCCTTTTCCCATCCGTGCTCAGAGGTTGGCTAATCCAGTAGACATCCGGTACCGATCCGCCACGCACTTCGAAGTGTATGTATGATTTGCTCCGCATATCTACCGGATAACCTTATTCGGGGCCATCAAAGTAAACAACTGAGTTGCTGCGTGCATAATTTCGGCAAGATTCTATTAAAAGTAATATGGGGTCCACGCGGACCCCGTCAACATCAAATCAAGATACAAAGAACGAATAAAAATAAATTTGCAGTTTGCATCGTGGGAATGCAACGCTTTTTTTCTTCCCTTCTCATTCGTTTATTTTTATCGGCGCCGAAATCGGCGTTTTAGATTTACAATGGTATTATAAATGTTGATCTTCTAGTTTTTCACGTTGTGTTATCGGCCGGAAAATTTAAGGTACTGCCTTTGCCCACAGTTGACTTAATTGTGAAATTTGAAGATCTATTGAAATTACGTAAGGAAAGTGCTACTTTTTATACAAATTACGAAATTACGACGGAGGAAATAGTTCAAGTTAAAAAAAAATTCCTTATACTTGCTTGGGTGAAAATCAAATAAAATGGGTCGAGTATTTGAATTTAATTATTAAGAATCGATTTTTTCTAGGAGGTAGGGGATACCGGGCTTTCTAGGGAGAGGGTAGCGTCCACCCTGGCCTCTCCTGGTTACGCCAATCCCGTTAATGTTTATATATATATATATATATAAAGTTGATACGAAAAATACTAACGCACCTTGCTGCATTTCTTCATTCTCGCATCTTCATCTCCGAGGAAATGTTGCAAAAATGATATTCTTCATAGAAGGGGGATTTTTACGAGCATATTGGTGTTTGAGGAAGGCTTTCTTTATTGTCGACCTCTCTATATCTCGTCAGTGGATGCCATCGAGACGAGCCTCAACTGCTTGCTATTCCAATAACCAGAAAATATCGTTAATCACAAGAGGAACGAGGAAAATGAAAACTTTGACTCGGACTTTCCCATCCTATCATTCGGGCGATTGGTATTACGAGAATAAAAAAGAATAAAGGTCCGCGTCATGCTTCATCGCCAACACAGGCGGACAATGAAATTGGTCCTGCAACGAAGCGCTTTTGTTTTGGCTGGAATCAATTACGCCTTTGAAGCAAGTGCGAAGTAAAAATGTATCTTTTTCCATGAATTAAGCTTGCATTAAATATTCTCTACCGAAAACGCGTTTATATCGAATCAGTGTCGGGGCAAGTGCGATTCTCATTCTATTGCATTAATCATGGAGCTTTTTATGGTAGAGCAAAGAAGTATTTTTCCGCTTTGATCTGTTTTTATCGCCTCGTGCAATAAAGGAAATGTATACGATTTTCGAGATAACGTTTACAGTGAGGGAAAGAAGCTCCCGTTTTATCAAGTGCGAGGGTTGCAACGATACAGATGCCCAATGTTACATCCGGTAGAAAGACCCACCCTGTCGAAAATGACGAGGCAATTTGGCGTCCGTGTAAATCATGTTTTGGCTATTTGGGTGTGCGTATGGCCAAAATAATAATAATAAACGCGGCAACTCGGATGATGAAAGTCCAAAGAGCAGCCTAAAGGAACAATAAGTTTCTTCTGAAGCCCAACGCATTTCGAAAAAGGAACACGGGAATCAAGTTTCTGTAGGAAACAAATAATATTCAAGTTTGCATCGATGAAACGCAATGGCAATTAATGATCTTTGAACTGTCTGCATTTTATCGGGTGGGTTCGAGTTTCCAAGATCACTGAAACGTCTTTTGGCATCATAAGAGGCACACAATCTAGACTTGGACTCAAACGTTTTTCCGGGTCACTAAAGATTGACAACCTCAATTTGAACACGAATTTTGGATTTTCCATAATGGATCTGCGTTTTCGATGATAATAAGCATGCCGAAAAGACAAAGATCAAGAACAATTCGCTATGCATGCCAACGGAACGCGAAAGGTTGAAGGGGAAAGGAGCGAGGGAGGCTGTGAGATATAAGCGGAACAAATGCACACTAAGATTATAGAGTTTCGAGAGAACGAACGAGATCGTGGTGAAGGGTGGTAGAGGGAAGGCAGCGGATGTGCCTGAGGAGGGAATCCTGCATGAAAATTCGTTGGCATCGTCTTTCAGCAGCATTGAATGAGCCTCCGAGTTATGGCGAGTTAGGATAGAGCTGTACGAGGTTCAGAACTCTTCAAGCAACAACGTTTGGACAAAAGAAAGTGCAAGACGAACGATCTTACGGAATTTATCATGTAATCCACGAGATTGTGAACCCCTCATGTAAAAATCTACACTAAGAAAACAGTTTATGTGTAGTAAAGAAATACATTTAGTTGGAACTTTGATTAAAATATTCATTAACTGCTACAACATTTGTTTGTCGTTGAGAAATATTCGTCTTCTCATGACAACATTTTACAGCGATAGCATTTCTTTTAAAAGAATTGATTTATTTGATCACTTTTATTTCTCTTAACTCAGTAAGGTGTTTATGGTCATCGAAAAACGAGTTGAAATTGTGTTATGATAATACAGTTCAAAGGAATAGAGATTTGTTCACAATTAATATATTTAGATTTGGGGCCGTTAACGAATAGTTGCCGCGACTATCCTGTGTTCAATGCAAATGAACATGTCACAACAATTAACTGATCTTCATTAAAAATGACGATCTTGGCCGCATTTGAGCGAAAAGTCACACAGTTGACGTGACAACTTCTCTATTTAACGCAAAAAAGGATTTATTAACTATTACTGTATCTGTATTTAAGATGTTAGCCTAGTAGTTCTTTGAGATAACAGTCGTACACTTCTTACAAAATGAATATTTGGTAATAATTGAAAAATCTTCAGTTGAATCAAATAGCTCTGTATAGTTAGCACATAACTGGTAAAAAATCGACGAATCGTCTCAAATAATGATTCGTTAATAGTTAACAAATCTGTACTTGAGATAAGTTTCGTACATGCGGCAAGACCGTTTATTTTGTACGCTACCATGGCCCTTTGTCGCACAAGCTCGTTCGTGCGTAGACGCGATGTAGATACGATCGAGGTACACTGGAGACTGTGCGCGACCGCATGTCCACTTACCTACAGAATATCAGTTTGTGACCGTGAAAACGTGAATTTATTCTCTACGCCGATAGCATCAATTAACGATTTGCTTGTTTTGTGGGACCTGTCCAATCTTTAGGAAACTTTCGACGGTATATATAGAGAATATTAAAATAAGCATTAGAGCAGGGGTGGCCAAGACGTCGATCGTGGGACCGGTCGACCGCCTATTTTCTATGAGGGTTGTTCCTTGCTCTACGACGTATTGATGCTACCATCTTTGTTGCCCTTCGATTAACGGACTTGCTACTTGTAGAGGACAAATCGTTGGACGATTTGTCCTCTACAAGTGGCAAGGAACAACTCTCATTTTCTATGAGAGTTGTTTCTTGTACACTTGCCCACTCGCACTATAGTGCTACATTGATTCAACTGCACATTCATCTGCCGACAATCAATGAATGACTTTCTCCAAAAAATCATTTAGTAACTAGGTACACGAATCTTGATTTGTGCAAGTATAAAATATCGTTCACTCGACTATCCTTTACATCTTCGACAACGTTTCCACTGATCTTATTGAATAAACGCCTTAGTTATAGGAAACAAGTATTTATAGTATATTAATACGAAGCATTGGGTTCGACCAACTGTATATCTATTGGCTGTTAAGAACGGGTATGTTCCATTAAAGTAACCGTTTCTTAATTATTACCAAATCTTTATTTGTGACAATCCAGAGGCTCAAATGAATGATTCATTAACTGTAAGAAGATATTTATTTCGCCGTACCCAACTTTACCATTTGTTAATAGTTAACAAATCCTGGTACATAGAAATATTTTGTTTTCTTAGTGTACATTCATATTGGGCTCACGCGAGACGCACCTCGAATCACTTTGTGACTATTCGACGATACGTATATAGCGTGTATTTAATCGTAGTAACGACGTACATGAGAAGAGATCCCGAATGTTCTTACGTAAAGCATGTACCAGAAGAGTCGTGATGTTCATTACTGTCGCGAGAGCTAGAGAGATGGGATGGAGGGATTGCTGACTGACGCGAAATTTATTCGGCGGAGCGTAAATACTGCCTTGCTTCCTCTCGGATTCTTCCCCGAATTCCATTTTCCCACCCCTCTTGCAGCAAGGATCTTTACTTCCGGAAAATTCTTGATTTCCCTCCTAGTTTTCGGCAGGTTATATTCCGAGTGGAATTCTATGCAAATCCATGTATATGTGTGTATGTATATATTTTTATTTAACGTGTGTAATGTATTGTGGATAAGGCTATTTTATCAGAGGAGCGTACTGCAGATCTGGCTCTTCCAAAAAATCAAATTTGTATGCGAAGATATTTCGTCCTCTTACGTCACTCGATAATGCGACGACAATTTGTACGAATGAGATGTATATCGTTTATAGTCACCGAGCACATACGATAAAAGGACTACGCTTATTCGGGACAATTGACGAAATGTTACCATTTGATTTAAATTTATACACTACATTTTTTGTTATATACTGAATGCAATTAATAATTTTTTTCCTATCTTGTCATATTTTGTGTCAGTCTTCTCCATTTATTTTGTAGTTTTTGTCTTTTCCTTTATTTTGAGTGTTTTTGTTTGCCCGTCTTTTAAAGATCTTCTGATATGACTTTTTCTTTTTTTTTTTTAAGTTCTGTTTCTCCTGTTTCGCTATAATCTGTACAAAAATGAGTTCTCTCAATTGTTGAAAAATACCAACATGCCAACAGACAGACTTTCCCTTTTATATAGTATTGAGATGGGCCTACATCTAGTTACAAAACTGATGGTAATTCGGAATATTCTAAATTATCATCAGATCGAATATTCCAAATTAGCAACAAGACGTAGTCGGGCATAACCTGCATTTTTTAAATTTATAAATGTACAAATCTTTGAAATCAAAGCAATATACAAAGTTTATGGTTTCTTTTACAGTACACAAAAAGGTAAACAATATAATCATATGGAATTATAGCTATCTATACACGTACCTCGAAGGTTTTCAAAAACAGTCCTTTACAATTCGAGCTCTGCTCTGCCACATCTTGGAAATCTCGCGGACGAACCGGTGAACAAATCGACAAGTGATGCCTTCTTTTAACATTTCATTTAAGAGCCATAAAACCGAGATGGCGCTACTAGTTTCCGCGAAACTCTGCTATTCCAAATTACCAGTAGTATTCCAAATATCCTTCCTTTCCTCTACATTATGAAAAAAAGTCATCAAATGGTAACATTTTGTCCATTTTCTCGAAACTCTTCAACGTTTTAGTAAAATATTTAGGGATGTAAAAGATGTTATATTTGATAAGCAATGAGTTATTGATGCTAATTGTATTGTGGATGTTTGAATTTCGTTCGTACATTGACAGTAGAGGAAGTTCATGTACAGCTGCCGTAGTCCGCCATGGCACGCAGTGTTAGCCTGGGCCAATACTTGGATGGGTGGCCGCTTAGCTGTGCACTTACGCTGTGAGTACCAAGTGGCAGGTAGTTTTAGCGAATTTAAGATGGTAACACAACTGAAAGGAAATAAAATATAGCTGCCTGTATCAGCACCGGTTTTCCGCAGTTTTCCTCTACCGTCGTGGAAATGCAATACAGCAGTGCATGAGAAAAAAGCGGCGGCATGGAAATACTCTGAGCGGTCTCTCGGTAAGTAGAGAAAGTGAAGTTGGAAGGTTGGAAGTAAAACGGATGGGGTCACAAACGGGCACATGACTGAACATTGATGACTCAATTGAAGTTTGCATCGTTGGAACGCAACCAAAGTTTAGTAGACCGAACTCTTTTGTCAAATTTAGGCCACAACAATGGCTCAACTGTTTTTTAGGATCCACATGAAAACATACTGCCTAAGTTTGGGGAACAAGAATTCGGACGATGAAAGAGCTGTAGGAATAAAAAAATCAAATAATTTTCGTTGCATTCCAATGTTGAAGTTTGCATCAAACTTCAACGCCATCCATGACGATCAATAAACATACCTGTTACACATTGTACCTATCAATTTTTACGTATTACCAACAAATATAGTATTTGCTTTTCGAAATTTTAACTTTCGTGACGAAATATTCAAATTAGTTGATTCTGGTTATTGTTTCTTCAACAAAATGTAGCTTCGATCCCACCCACGGTTGATAATCCAAATATCAATGGTATCGAACCTGCTTACCAGGTAATAGAAACAATTCACTTCAATAAAAGTTCAGATCTCGGCAAATGAAGTCACATTGTTGGTGGAAAATATTAGACAAGGAAGAGCTTCCCCCGAGTACCACCAATCTTTGTATGTCTAGGGAATCTAAACGCGATTCCCACTGGGAATAATATTTCGCTGAATGAGCGATGTATACGATGTGCCATAACTTGTCAAATTGCCCTAAAATGTGTTTGGTAGCGTCCCCGATGTGGGCGAAGAGAATCCATATGCCGCGAGACTCCTCGAAATAGCAAATCCTCATGACCCTAGGAGATGGAAGAGGTGGAAAGGAAAGAGTGCAAAAAGTTGAGAGAATGGCCCTATAGTGCTATAAATTCTCGACAATCCCTGGAGAATGTACGCAACGGGAGCGAGTAAAAAATGGAGTACTGTCCGAGGTGTTCTTTTTTTATGGAGACGAAGGAGAGAAACTAGCCAAAATCTTCCCTGGTGATGTTTCTTCGGGTAATTCCGTGAACGAACGGTAATGTGCAATCGTCGAATAGAAATGCGCGAAATAAAGTGGGCTGCACCCAGGTCACAAAATGTTTGCGAGCACTCGCTTTTTATCTAGTTGTCCATAAATCAGTAAGTGGGTTAGAGCAACTAACTTTTGTGGGGTAAGGGCCGTTAGTAATGCCTGCCATTTAATCTCACACGTTCAACTCTCTGTACAGCTGTTATAACTAACCATTTGGGTTGGCGTTAATGACAACATTGACGAGCTACTTTTTACGCGGTATGACCAGTCTTCTCAACGATTTTTTCTTGCGGCGCCTGGTCACCAAAAGGGCGAGGTGACTAGTTCTACACAAAGGATGCAAATAAAACGAGCTTCACTTTCGATGGTGCATGATCAGTCTTGGCAAAGATTAGTCCTTGTGACGACCGGTTACGCATGGTAAAAAGTGACACTTGTAAACAATTTGAATAGGAATCCTCATCGGTGTGATACCTTTGTTTCGTAGTATTACTCCATTGTTACATAGAATTATTCTTTACGAAATATGGTCTTGTAGGATAAGTTAAAACCGCAAAAGAAAAGGGTATATTCCCACTTATAGTTTGTGACGTGCAAATGTGGTGCGAATTATGGTCGCGGAACTATCTTGTGCCAACTCATTTCAGTTAAACGAGCCAAGTCTCCAAAAAAGTCCCACAGATACAAACATAAGAATATCCCGTGTAAAAATTTGAGTTGGTAAACACCACTGTCTTTTATCTGCTTTCCCTAGTTGCCCTATAGATGATATCAGGCCATGGTCAGGCCTTCCAACGTAGATCACGTTCGCCATGTAACAGGTCTTAAGTCAGCCCCCGATCCGCTGTTCCCTTTTTCGGATACTCATCAGGAACTGGCGGGGAAACGAGTGGGAAATCACCAGGAAAGGCATAGGGGATAGATTGGACCATAACCGACACTGGTCAGGGAAATGGTTAAGGGGAGGTACCCGAGTAAACGGCGAGAAAAATGAAGAATATTGTATCCAAATTTGGACAAAATTGGACAAGCCGTTTTCGAGATATATATGCACATATAGGCACCGACTTTGAAAGCTATGTTTCGAGATAATCGCTCCCAGTCAACGAATTTATTTTGAAAAATTCCTAAACATACCTCAATGTACATATTTTCCTATAAAAAAATCCCGGATCCAATCAAAATATTAGTTTTTGAGATAAAAATTCCCGAAGTTTACGTGTTTGTCTCGCCGTTTACTCAGGTACCTCCCCTTAAGCATTAAAGGGATTTTGGCGATATGACCGAGTAAAATAGATAGTATTCGGTGGTACTGATACTTATTATTTTTCACAAGTATCACAAGATCATAAGCGTAAGTGCATGCCGTAAGCATAGTCCTTCTGTACGTGGTACAACAACGGGTCGAAGTCTTATTGTTATGCGATGGTACTGACGTTACGCGAAGCGCTTCGCTTGAAGCCATCTGGCGGATTGTTGGCGACGAAATGGGGTAGGCTGGGGTCAATTGGAACGTTTTAAAGAAAATCGGTTAGAGTGACTTCATTTCATAATAGCTAGATTATCTGGCCATATGATATCATTATTGATTTTGCTTTGAATATGCCGTCAATTTAGGTAGAAGCTATTTAGAAACCCTCGGAAAACGTTTTATTTTACCCTGTGTCGGGGTCAATCGAAACAGTGCTTGGGGTTAGTTGAAATAGATATTTTCGGCCGATTCAACTAATGTTTCTACTAAACCCAGGTACTGTTAATGATGTGTATGAAGTAATAAAATATGTTTGTTGTGAATAAAATATACTTTTAATAAAAAAAATCAGTTTTATTGCTTTTTATTCCAGTTTGACAAGGGGACCTTACAGGCTGTCAATCACGGATTTTGATAAGTCTCAGATATGTTGTAGAGAGACCTACCCTGAGTACCTGAGTAAAGGGATTTTATACAACGCTCTTTAGTTTTCGAGAAAAAACGTTCGAAAGTTTAGCTCGTAGCTACTAGTAGCTACTATACCGGTACGGTTGCACCTTTGTCAAACCAGCAGGCGTGGCCCAGTGGGCAACGCTCCCGGCTGTGATGCTCGAGGTCCAGGGTTCGAGTCCCGTGATGGCGTTTTTTTTTCACAAAATATAAATAAATTCGATGGATGATGCAAAACCGTCTAATCATTTATTATTATTTTATTTATTAAAAAAAAAATTTAATTCATTTTTTTAATTCTTTACTTTCCATTTTTTGTTAAATTATTTATTATTATTTTATTTTTCACGCAGAAAAAAAGAGAGGCAGAAATTATACCATCTTTCACAAGAAACTGCACTTAATTATTTTTCATTACAATATACAGGTTTTTCTTACTCGCTACCACTGTGGTCGCTTGTTACATCAGAACAATATTGCGGGTGGTATTTGTCGTAAAAGCAAGCAAAACACAAGACCAAAGAGCAACGCGCCCATTGTATAAAAGCTATGGCGTTGCAGGCGCACGGAGGTGTGAGCAGCGTTATTGGAAAGCATACTTGATTGACATTTAAAAACAGCGGTCTTTCCTCAATTAACTTCGATGCAAACCACGCATATTTAATCATCGGCGCGAAAGCAGGTGCGCTTAATTGATGAAGAATCAAAGAATGAATCTGTATGGAATCTTCCCTTGACGCAATTTCTCTGTTATTTTTTAACAAATCGGGAGCATTTTGTATTTGTTTTGTGAAAATGTTCACTTGCCGGTAAAAATATACATCGCGCGGTTGGCAAATCGGCGTGCACTTGGGCGGTATAACTTTAATACTGCATGTACATGCCTTCTTCTCGTCTACAAAGATGTGATCGTAAAGCGTTTGATCAGCGTCAATGGTTAAATATGCGTGGTTTGCATCGAAGTTAATTGAGGAAAGAGCGCTGTTTTTAAATGTCAATCAAGTATGCTTTCCAATAACGATGCTCAGAACTTCGTGCGCCTGCAAGGCCATAGCTTTTATACAATGTGCGCGTTGCTCTTTGGTCTTGTGTTTTGCTTGCTTTTACGACAAATACCACCCGCAATATTGTTCTGATGTAACAAGCGACCACAGTGATAGCGAGTAAGAAAAGCCTGTATATTGCAATAAAAAATAATAAACTGCAGTTTCTCGTGAAAGATTTTATAATTTCTTCCTCTTTTTTTCTGCGTGAAAAATAAAATAATAATAAAATTTTTTTAAAAATGGCATGTAAAGAATTTTGAAAAATGAATAAAAAAAATTAAAAAAAATATATACAAATAAAATGATAATAAATAATGAGACGGTTTTGCATCATCCATCGAATTTATTTATATTTTGTGATAAAAAAAACGCCATCACGGGACACGAACCCTGGACCAGGAGCGTCAGAGCCGGGAACCTTGCCCATTGGGCCACGCCCGCTGGTTTGACAAAGGTGCAACCGTACCGGTATAGTAGCTACTAGTAGCTCCGAGCTAAACTTTCGAACGTTTTTTCACGAAAACTAAAGAGCGTTGTATAAAATCCCTTTACTCAGGCACACAGGGTAGGTCCCTCTACAACATATCTGAGACTTATCAAAATCCGTGAGTGACAGCCTGTAAGGTCCCCTTGTGAGTATCACTGGAGGTATATTGAGGTTCTTTAATATTATTTCACTTTTCGGACGATTTCTTGGCACCTAAAAAATAAAACAAGATTTGAAAAACTTGCTTGCGTATGAAATTTTTGTTCCGGGTCTATAGAAATACGTATCAATTGACCCCAAACCGTTTGTTTCAACTGACCCCATACCCTTGCTTCAAATAATTTATCAAACAGCAAAAAACCTAAATGTTGTAGGTACTGACCACAATAAACCCAACTAGGAAATTCATAGCATTGATGATTGTAAACACCGCTGAAGAAAGAACAATAGTTTTGGAGTAATACCCAAGATACTAATACTAAAAAAAATACTTTTTATGTCGAAAAAAGGGATGTACCCACATAAAAATGTCCGACGCGCTCGGGGGGCGACGCGCACTGAGCGACAGGTTCGCGATACGCGAAGCAGTCCCTTCCCCCCTCGTGGCCGCGCTGCTGTCACTAACCGTCTTCGAGTCGTTCAACTTTTTTCATTTGACCCGTGTTTCTATCGACCCCAGCCTACCCTACATTCAGGTAATGTCTTCCCGGCCAGAACATTGATATTTCTTGACAAAGCGACAAGGCGGTTGAAAACCACAAAACTCCTGCTTTGGGTACATTTGCCTTATTACATACTTTAGTTGTTCGTTATTCGTTAAATTCAACAATATGACACGTTACGTGTTAAACTGGTAGTTATTGTAATACCGATATTTATGATAAGCATTCTTATTCTTGTAGATTATCATTGATAAACAGAATGCTTATAATGGTGAATAGAATTGCAGCAGATGTATTAGTTTCATCCTAATCAATTATTAATATATGTGATGGGGTGAAAGGGAAAGCAGCTTTACACAGTTTTTAAAATCAGGCTCCACTTGTCAGGATATGTCACTGTTCTGGCCATAGTGGCTAATCTGGTCATTTCCAAACATGAAGGGCCGTAAAAAGCGATTTTGTGATCTTCTCGGTCTGTTCCATGAGAGCGCCCGGTCAGGTGAATCAGACGAGTCAACTGTGGTTAGGACCCGACATATAGTACTTTTTTCCTGTCAGCATCCCAAAAAACGTTTGAGCAATTCTTGTTGCCTAACACCCGTCATCATCGTCGTTCCTTAAGAAATAAAACCTCATTGTTCTTTGTTCTGAACAAAGAACAAGGAACAAGGATTCCTCAAGGTACATGTACGAATACAGGTGTAAATCTGCTGAAAATGCATTGCATTCCAACGATGCATACTACATCATCAATTGTAGTCCAACAAATCTCTAAATCGGGTATTCGAGTTCTTTTTGAGAAATGCCTGGAAGAAATTCTTATGGGACGTTTCGTCAGTGCATAAAGTGGTTTAACGATATAACATAAATAATACCATTTTATAGATACTAAAATAAGAGTAGTCTCGATTTCTCGCTTGTGTGCGCCATCATCGCCAGTTGCCTTCCCTTACACGCAGCTCTTGCATCCGGCGCCATTCTGGCTAGAAAACGGGGATTCAGACGTACAAGCGAGAAGGAAGCTGGTGAATAAAAATGGAGTAGTACCGGTTAGAGCGTGGAAATCAGCTCTCCGTTGCAGCTGTACAAGAGGGTGCTTGAAAACAAAGCAAGGCTAGGGGATGGCGCGACGACTGAGTGAAAGAGATTGAACCGCAAGCGCAGTTCTAGATAGCACCTACCTCATTGTTCGCCGTTGAAGAGACGCAGGTAGACACAGTTGTGGCAGAAACAGTGTTCGCCTCGACGAGCTTACGGCCAGTTGTTTTCGTCGCATTGGAGACCGAAGTGTTGGAGGAGTTTGCGTGAGCTTCGCCACCTCTGGGCTCCTTCGCCCCGAGGACTTTCGTCTTTTTCCGGTTTGTCGATTTTCCATGGCGCACCTTTGTCACGGTGACCGGGGCTTTGTTCGCTTGAAAATTCTCCGACGGATAGACACAAGCGAGCATTTTATCGGCGCTCCTGTTTTTCCTTGCCCTTGGAGCGGAGGGGGACAACGACGATGACGGGGACGAGGCAAATTTCGTCGTCGCCTTCGTCGTTGTTCGGCTTGAGCGTTTTTTCACATTTTTCGTCAAACAGGAGTCGATGCCTTCCGAATTCTCGAGGTGGCGATAATCGCCGGTGGGTCCTCGGGACCCCGGTGCCTCGAGTCCCGTTGCTGCTGAAGGATATTACTCCCGTGGTGAAAAAAACACCAACACCAACTACGCGCACTTATCCTCGATTTTTTAACGATTTATCTCGTTTACATTCGCTTTCTTCCTGGTCGCGGTTGATTTGATGCTTTCGGTGACGTTCTATTTTTATTCGGACGGAAACTACGGGCACTCTTTTTGCTGTTTATCCGCGTGTCACTGTTAGATCTCTACTCCTGAACTTGGGAAGGAGGAGGTGGTGCTCGAAGGGACTCGAAGAAAATCGATCGAAAAAGTTGAACCACGTGAAGACCAAGACTTGTTGATTTTACGCGGGGTGCTCGTTTTAGTCGAACAACTTCACGAGTCGACGTATCACGGTGCTCGCTCGAACCCCGAGACGGTCGCGCAGTTGCTAAAGTTCTTTTGAATCTCGTTCCTTTTCTCTTTCTCTTCCTTTATTTATGGCCCACTGGGAAGAAGACCATCACCTCGGCCCCGAGGATGTTTCGGCAAATTGTTTGGACTTGCGCAACTCGAGAGATATACAAGCCATACACTGCCAAAAAATTTAATTTCAATAGGATCTATTTAATTCAAATAGGTTTTTTCCTTGTCTCCTGGCCTACTACGATCTTATTTGGTTCAAAGATATTTTTTATTTGGATAAATATTCGGACGTGGGGTTCCTGCTAGAATCAGGCTAATTTTTGTATAAATGGTTTAATATGGTTAGTAAACGTCATCCTTATCATTATTGTAACGGCGCATGATGTTTCCGGAACAAAAATAATCATATACTTTTCGGTACTTTACCATATGCAGTAAAGTACCCACCCCAGTGTTCCACGCACCCCACGATTCCACGCACCCATGGCGTACGGTGGCGTAGAACACTTGGGTGGGTTTGGTGGGCACCTTGGATGGGTGCATGGAATCGTGGGGTGCGTAGAACACTGGGGTGGGTGGGGGGCACCTCGGATGGGTGCGTAGAACACTGGGGTGGCCTACCCCAGTGTTCTACGCACCCCACGAATACGGCATTCATTTTCAATGAGGATCCCTGCTTGCATCTGCGCTGCAAGCAGGGATCCACGTCCAACTTATTTAATAATTTTTTTGAAGAAAAAAAATGTCGTGCGCCGTCATAATATTACTTCGTATCATCTGCTATGATCATTAAAAGAAATAAGAAAAAAATTAGCCTGATTCTAGAAGGAGCCCTACTTCCAAATATTTACCTTTATTTGTTTCAGCTATTCTTTTTAAATATTAAATATATTCAAATTGAATGAATAAAGATTTGATTCAAATAAATATTTATTTGCTTACAATGTACATGGTAAATCTAAGTGCACTATATGCATAAAATATTTCTAATATCCAAACGAAATGAAACACTTCATTGAGAGTTTCATCACAACGATTTTGTATCGTAATTCGTCATTCCCTGGCCTTCTGAAATCATTTTGTTTCGAGGAAAATATTTCACCTATGTGGAATTGAACCTAGAACCTACCTACTCATAGCTACGCACGCTGCCCCGATGCTACCGGGTGCTTGTAACATCTTGGTCGCAGATATGGCATAAGAGACGAAATGAATTCCTATAACTATTTGTTGTATCACATAATCATATCGATCAGTTGATATCATTGTGATAATTAGAGTTTTATGGATTAACATGCTATAGATTTTTTAAACATGACCTACATATAAATACAATTCCTCTCTCCACCATCTCTACCCCCGATCCCCTTTGATATGTGTGTTGCAATAAAGATAGACCATCAGTTCAATCGAATAGAAAAATGGTTGACTCTACGAAAATTCTATTTAATTTAAATTAAAAAGAAATCAAATAGATACATTTAGTGGATTCAACCAAATTGTTTTTTTAACAGATGAAACCGAATAACAGATTTATCAGTATTGAATAAGATATTCAGTTATTGGACGATATCAAATAGATTTTGATTTGAATAAATAAATATATTTATAATAAATAATTCCAATAATGGAATGCAATGGAAAAAAATTGATTTCACGAAAGATCTAGTTAAGTCAATTTTTTAAAAATCAAATAGACGCGGTTAGTTAATATCAATGGAATTTTTCTGTCAGCGTATAGACATTGAAGACTACGGTTATCCTTTTTCCACCGGTCGTTTACCGTGAGCGCGTAATTGGCAACTGCAGTTCAATAGAACTATATTCGGGAGAAAATATATCAGCAGGCTTTATTACCGGTTTTCCTGAACGGCGGATAATCGAGAGGCGAGTTAAGGGGGATACCTTTAGGAGAGGAAATATTTGCTGATTTTCGTGATAAAAAAAGGCATGATTTCTTTACCATTTTTGAGACTTAGGGTATGTTTCATTACTACTTTTGTCTGTTACACGTTATTTTTCAAAATTTATCTTCAATAATGTGCGGAGGGGTGGCACGCTCTTCTAATCTGCATTTTCAAAACTGGCGTAACGTACAGCTAAAAAACTAATCCACTGATTCTGATGGAATTTGTCAGAAATCTGTGTAACCTTATTGTGTATAACATGACGCTAAATGTATTTGTAAATAAAAAAAAGGATTTTATTATTGCAAAATGCAGCCAGTTTTTCTTTAATTCGATCTTTTCGTTTCAACGCGTACCGTTTCAGCTATTTTGGAAATTCTCACTTTTTCTTGGTTCATATTCTGCGTATGCGTGTTAACGAAAGATAAATTTTAGTTCGTTTTTCAGATTAGTCCCGCTGACGCTACGTGTCACGCTATCTGACAACATGCCCTTTTCGGAGATTGATAACAAAATCACCATTTAACAGCCAAAAGTAGTAATGAAACATACCCTAAGTCTCAAAAATAATGAAGAAATCTTTGCTGTTAAAAAAAATCAATATTTTTGTCTTCGCCTAAAGGTATCTCCTCCCTTAATCAAAGATGCAATTTATTCTATGATGATTAGACGCGTTACTTGACGTGATGTGATGCTTTCGGAGATAAAGTACCTGACCAATTGAAATGGGCGTGTCTCAATGGCCTAGTCGTAATTTCGAGTACAGAGGAGAATTTCCATTTCCGATAAGAGTACGATCGTATAGATTGAGTAGTGAATTCGTGGCTTGGAACGTGTTTCAAAGGACACAGATAAAGCGTTGCTATTCCGCCCGGACCTTTGGCCCTTTATATTTGGGAACCATTAGCTAATTATTCCCGAAATGGTCAGTACGTTTGAATTCGCCAAGCCACGAATTTAAAGGAAGAGGAAGACCACTCTTCAATGAAGAATAAATTCAACAACAAATAACAGAAATTTAATGTAAAATCATGAAAACTTATCGTGACAAAATAAAGTTCGTTCAGCTGGTCTACCAATACAACTATTTGAATTGGTGGAATCAATTATTTAACTAATGTAAAAAGACGGCGGAGAAAATGTGGCTCATATGCATATATTCGCACGGAGTTATAAAAAAGATCGCCGTGTGCGATGGGAACGCGAATTTTGCAAAAGTGAAGAGACAATAAGACGAATACGGAAACTAAAGGTTGGTAAACTGAGCGACAGTGAACAAATAGTAAATATATTTGTATATTTCACGGCTGCATGGATTATTCGTTTGCGCGTTGGGTCCCCTCGGAATCGTCGTGTTCTTTGCGCAAACTGGTGAGAGATTTTTTTTTCATTCGAACAAGTCCGCGAAGTGGAGAAAGCGTGGACAAACAAAATACGGTCCGAATATACTCGGGCGGGATTTCTTTGCCGAATGCAAGGGAAAAATAATAAGTCTAGGGTATGTGTATCGTATGAGTTAGAGACACACACATGCATATATATATATATATATACACACAGGGTGGACCATTTAACGTGAAAATCCCAAATATCTCCGTTGCCCTTAGAGTGACGAAAAAATGTCAGGAGGTAATTTGATTGATTTCGAAGTGCTGATACAGTGGTGAAAAATTCACTTTTGTCAAGTTCATAGTTGTTGCGTTCTCAAGGTCATCAATGATTTTTCAAATGGGAACATGTTTATTTTATTGAGACGTTCTAGCTGATATTCAGACGAATCCAACCACCTATGAAATCATGACCTTCAAATGATTATGCACAAAAATAAACGTGTGAAAACGGGAAATCGTGATGGTATTGACAATAAGAATATCCGAATACTGTAATTGAGTTTTTTGTGCAGAAAATTTATTGTAACAAATGTTTGAAGTGATGGCCATTAACCTCGACACATTTTCGAAGACGTCGGATGAATGATTCTCTTGACCTTCGAATAGTTTCTGGTGTGATAACGGCACAGGCTCTTGTTATTCGTTCTCGCACGTTCGCCGGGGAGATGTAAAGGATCGTGTTTATCATGATGTTCCGACGACGTCGGCGAACATGCGAGAACGAATTACAAGAGCCTACGCCGCTATCACACCAGAAACTATTCGAGGTCAAGAGAATCATTCATCCGACGTCTTCAAAAATGTGTCGAGGTTAATGGCCATCACTTCGAACATTTGATACAGTAAATTTCCAGCACAAAAAATTCAATTACATTATTCGGATATTCTTATTGTCAATACCATCACGATTTCCCGTTTTTACACGCGTATTTTGATGAAAAATCATTTCAAGGTCACGATATCATAGGTCGTTGGATTCGTCTGAATATCAGCTACAACGTCTTAATGAAAAAAAGAACATTTTCCCATTTGAAAAACCATTGATGACCTTGAGAACGCAAAAACTGTGACCTTGACCAAAATGAATTCTTCACCACTATATCAGGCCTTCGAAATCAATCAAAGTATCTACTGACAATTTTTTCGTCACTCTAAAGGCAACGGAAATATTTGAGGTGTTCACGTTAAATAGTCCACCCCAAAATGTTCCAGACAAAAGTTGCACGGTGTGAACGGGGCCACCAAATGCGACCAATATTTTTTATTTCGGCGGAAGCGCTGACGCACAGTGAAGGTCACCGCCACTTTTTAAAATGGAATGGTACATTTTTTTTCAACCATCTTGTGGAGCACCTCAGGCCGCACAAAAAAAACATTAGGGGGTCACAGTAGTTCAATGTCATTCAAGGTCAGTATCGATGATACAAATCTAAATATCTCGGATCGCTATCAAATATTTGGTAGTGATCCTAGATATTTAGATTTGTATTTCATTTTAATAAGTGTTCGAAATGACCTTGAACGACTTTGACCCCCTAATGTTTTCATGCGGCTTGAGGTACTCTACAAGATGATTGAAAAACAATGTACCATTGCATTTAAAAAATTGGAGATGCCTTCACTGTGCGTCAGCGCCTCCACCGAAATAAAAAAAATGGTCGCATTTGATGGCCCCCTTCCCACCGTAGAACTTTTGTCTGGAACATTTTTTTGTGGCGTCGATAATTACCGAGTTATTTCGGATGACAGAGATAAGAAGGACACCCTGTATACATACACAATTCGCTGAATTGCCCAGGGGAAGATGGCAAACACCCGATAGAACAATTTGCTTTTGTTTTTAACCCATTTTGCCTTGGTTTTTTTACTCGTCAAACACAGAGTGAGCGTGAAGAACATACGTACCAGTGCACGTATGTTCGTTTTATTCGTTTCTGTATCTGCCGCTTCGCGAGTGAACAAGCGGGTATCTCTGTTCGCAGCTCTGATACTGCGGACACAATTCTCACGTGGCCTCTTCGACATTATGTACCCATTGCCTATTTGCGCTGCATCCCTCCCATTGCATTTTTTTTTGTCGAGCACTTTCGGAGTGTAGGTCCGTTCGAAATGTTTCGTGAGAAAATATTTTGAAATGTGGTTTGCGGAAAAGATTATTTAGATAATATTTACTTTTAAGCCTGGTAACTCGTGCAAACGTTTCCATTTTAATATTCATATAATCGAAAAAAAAATTCCTTCGTATCCCAGGTAGGAATTGACGATGAAAAAGGGCTCGCGAAGCTCTGACACAAGGCTCACATTTTTTTATTCAGGCTGAGCACCAGCCTGATTTCAGGCCTAGCTGAACCCCTGGATGATAACGCGGTTTCAGGCTGTTGCACACAGGCTTGACCAAAGGCTGGTAGAAAAGCCTGTACTAAGCCTGAAACGACGAAACAACAAGGTTCAAAACGAGCCTTAATGAAGCCTTCACGAGCATTTATGACCAGGCTTATCCCAAACTCTTCTCGAGGCTATATGAGGCCTGTTTTTTAGTTTTCTATATTCTGCATTGGGATAAATTTAATAAATTTGTAAAGAATTCATTTTATTTATTATATATATTTATTATTCATTATATTATTTTTTATAAAATATATATAAAATATTTTAAACACAATACTTTATTTTATTTATTGTTTATGGGACACGTAATACACAGAGTGTACGCAAACCCCAGAGAGTGAGTATATACGAAATGTGTATGTGACGAGAAAAAAACTTTTTTGTGTACCTCATAAATATCGATAAGAGAATATGTTTAAATGTTCTGAGCTGCCTCCTTCGCTTTCGTTTTTCGTGCCTTCGCACCCGACAAATTTATTGCTAATTTTTTTTTCATAAAAGTACAGAAAAAATATGCTTTAAAATTTATTTTATTTTATCACAACCTGAAACAAGCCTGCATCCAGCCTTGATTTTGTAGCCTTAAAATTCACTGGCTGAATAAAGCTTGAAATAACCCTGAGTTTAGGCTAAGCAGCCAGTCTTGGTTCCAGGCTGCTCCAAACGATGCAATGAAACCTGGCCCAGGTCTGTCTCACTCAGCCTCGGTGAAACAAGGCTCGCACAAGTTTGTTTCCATCGTCAGCCTTTTGATTCTCTACCTGGGATGCCCTTTCGAACTTTTACTGTCCCGTCCCTTCAACCTTGTTCCTTCAGTTACTTGACTCTTCCCAGTTCCAGATAAAGACTCGCGAAGTGTTGCCCACGGTCACCGTTTCGCAACGCACTGTTGGATCGTATTTCCACGGGGGCACGGGGAAACTGCCTAAAACCTGTAGCGATACATGTGGCCCTATTTTCACCGATTTTCAGCTGGGTCGCCATTTGAAAATCTGTAAATCGGTCTCCCATACAGCGGATAAGAGGTATGCGTAACGGTCACCCATCCTAGTAGTGATCTAGGCTGCCGCTGCTGCGGGAGGGCCGTTGCACAAATCCATTATCGCAATTGCTCATTTGAATAGATGAATTACGAGAGAAAAATGGCTCTCCCTGCGGTCAAGAACGATTTGCATGAATAGTCCAATGAATATTTTACGAATTTCTACACCCGATCGTACATACCATCATCATATAGGTCGCGATCGAATGCACGCTGTTATATTTTCGCATGAATATTTTCATCGCGGTGAGCTTGGTTCGCAAATCAGCCGGGCTTGGACTATACACGGGGCATCCATTTTTGTTTTCACGAGCCCTAGGCTCCGCGTTTCGACGTTATTATAATGGACGTCGATTATTCGCCGGTGCTCTTTGACCCGTCCGCGAAACTCGATCTCGTTATCGTCGTGATTAAAACTATCCCCCGTCCTCCCCCAACCGACGAACTCTCGGCGTTGTGTTCTTCGCTCTTGTTTTCACGATTAAAAAAAAACCCGCGTTGTCCCAGCTACTCGTATTGTGTCCTGGCGTTCAGCCTCCCCCCTCCCGCCTCCCTTTTGTATGATTTTTTTGTTCCATCGTTGGCGTTCGATGGAGCGTAGAACGGAGATGGAAAATTGTACAGAACAAATCAATAGCTGAAAATCTGGCGCGAATTTTCAAGACACGTACTCAAACACCTGCAGTGGACAATCACTACGCAGATTCTCCGATATGTGATTGTCGGGCTCGAGTAATTTGGAAACGGCTGAATACTCTATAGTTTGTGTGTCGGCGAGCAGCAACCGCAGGCTAGCTCTGCATCGACGAACCAAATACGAAACACGTATGTCCCCAGATCCTACTTCATACTTATAAGGATTCGGGCGGGACGCCACACGTAGGGAGTCCACATTGGAATCCTGGTGGATACCGCAGTACCCGTGTAGAAATTTGAGTCGGGAAAAAGTACTGCCCATGATCCGTCTTCCCTCCATAATATCAGACTCTGGTCCGACCTTCCACCCGGGAATAGGTTCGCAATGTAACGGGTCTAAGACTAGGTCCCGATTCGACATTCCCTTTCTGGGGAACTGATCAGGAACGGGCTGAAGA
Organism: Ophion ellenae; assembly: GCA_963210295.1. Classification (NCBI taxonomy): domain Eukaryota; kingdom Metazoa; phylum Arthropoda; class Insecta; order Hymenoptera; family Ichneumonidae; genus Ophion; species Ophion ellenae. The sequence continues at coordinate 15,308,957 of OY723392.1, forward strand.
ATAAGCGGTAAATGACCAGGAAAGTTGTAGGGAAGAGATCGGTAAATAACCAGGAACAAACGAGGAAATTAAAAATGACGTTTCAGCGTTTTTTAAATCTTTGAGGAGGTAAAATCGGGAGTGTATTCAATTTAGTATTTCGACAACAAATTGTTTGTTGGTTATCTACTTGCTGAGGTAGTATATGAGTGTATACATACGCTTGTTCGTATTTCCTGATACGCAAAGAGACAGAAAAACGTACACAGATCACTATCCGAGCGAAGAAGACCTAGAGTGCAAAGGGTTATTTTCCAAGTCTCGCAAAATCACAATCGTAAGTGCACGCTGTAAGCATAGCATTTCTGTACGTGGTACAACTCACAGGACGAACTTTTATCCTCGTACGATGGTACCTTGCTTACACGAAGCGTTTCGCTTGTAACCATCTGGCGGATTGTTGGCGAAATACACTCAGGTAATGTCTTCCCGGCCAGAACATTGATATTTCCCAACATGGCGACAAGGTGTTCAAAAACCACGAATGACCTGCTTTACTTTTTTGCCTCATAAAATAATTTTGATATTCTCAATGCTCGAATCATTAGTTACCGTAATCCCGGTATTTATGATAAGCTTTGTTATCCTCTTTGATTATCATTGATGAAATGAATGCTTTTAATGATAAATAGAATTAAAACGGATGTATTAGTTTCATCCCAATCAATTATAAATCTCTTTGATGAGGTGAAAAGCAAAGTAGATTTTCTTTTGCTTTTAAGGGGTTAGGCCACAGTACCGGGTCTAAAGTCATGTGCGAATTTAACAATTTTTTTTCGCATGAAAAAGTGATTCATTCATAAGGGGGCATCCATTAATTACGTGAGGTGATTTTGGCGATTTTTCGACCCCCCCCCCCCTCCCCCTCTCCCCCTGGTGAGATGTCGTGAGATTTTGCTCGACCCCCTCCCCCCTCCCCTAATCTCACGTGAGATTTTTCAAAATGCATACGTTCACGGAAAATAAATTGTAGTAGAAGTAACTGCGGTTGTAGTACCATTTACTCCACCATGTAAAGTAGTAGGGAGACTCTCCCTACGTGATAAAAATTATGTGATTACTAAAATTACTAAAATTACTAAAATTACGTGATATTTGCCGAAGCCCCCCTCTCCCCCACGTGAGATTGGGTGAGATTTCGCTCGACCCCCCCCCCCCCTAAACGCCCCGCGTAATTAATGGACGCCCCCTAAAATTAATTACACATCTATATAAGTATAATTATCAAGCTGTTAGAAAATATAATTTTTTTTTCGATGTACAAAATGGCCGACCACTCAAAACTTCTCGAAACAGCTTTTTTCCAACTGGCGTGACAAATAACTTCAACAATTTATGATTAATCGAAAACTTTTCCTTTTATGAGCAGTTATAACGAAATTGTTCACTGAAATTTCATTTCTTAAGTTCAAATACCTATAACTTTTGAATAAAACAATATTTTTTAAATTCTGTACGTACTTCTCTAGGTATTCTAATGTAGATTGACGAGAATTTTTGTTTTTGTTCTAGGTAAAAAATTGTGGATGCTAAATGTTACGCCGCGGATCGCCTAAAAAAAGATAAAAGAAAATATTAGTAGTCGGCCATTTTGTACATCGAAAAAAAAAGATTTATATTTTCTTACAACTTGATATTCATACTAAATAGATGTGTAATTAATTTTATGAGTGAATCACTTGTTCAGATGAAGAAAAAATTGTTTAATTCGCACATGATTTTATACCCGGTACTGTGGCCTAACCCCTTCAAGACAGGCTCACCTTTTCAGAACAAGTCAATGTTCTGGCCGGGTCGACATTACGAGAAGATGTACTTGTTCGCTCGCAATGTATCCCGGCAGGAAGATTGTAATTTTCAAACATAGAGGGTAAGGATTGAGATTTTTTTAATTTTCCACCGGAATTTGTTGGATCTCCAAAGAAAAGATCCTTTCGTGATTCCGTGCACAAATTTGTTGGGGAGGCCTGAGATGCACCCACATCTCTGTAGGGTTTCGTTAGGGACACCGCACTGGCGGTCATCATTGGGATCTTATTGGATTGTGCACTATTTCCCGATGAACGCCATTTGAGCGTTCTCACCACGTTCGAATCGGAAATATGTGAAAAGTCACGAGGAAAAAGTTGGCGAGTTGAAACATAGCCGAAGCATACTTCTCGAACGTGTACGTGTGTGGTGATATGCCAGAGTGCAGTAAAATAAATAATGAATGATATTTGCAGTGGATTTTCAATTATGTGATTCAAATGAATTTTTGAGATAACGTTTTTCAAGCGATTTATACTTTTTTAAACTCAAATTCATACTTTTTCAAGATTCACTTAAATATTTTGCATATCTATATATTTTGTTTAGAGAATTCAACGTACAGAATGCGATGGAATCTATCAAGAATCATATCGGATTTTGTTCGAGAATTCGGAGAATCTTTTGGATTCGAATTGAATTCGTACAATGGATTGCAATGGGGAATTCCGATTAGAGTCCAATGTACGAGCGTGACGTTTTAGTATAGAGATCCAATGCGATGACCCATTGGATCCCTATCCAGAAGTTAGAACAAGTATGGGAATCCAATTGGATCCCTACGACAGTTTCAACAGGGGTCTAGATCGGAATTGATGCGATCTCATTTTGCATGCAACGCTTGCAAACGAAACAGAATTGTATCAGTTCGCGGAATGGACCTTCTCGTATTGGGATCCTGATTCGGCTGTGGTGGGTGAATATTGAAGTCATTGGATATGTGTGCACGCATTGTACGCTTTCAACCGAGATTTTCAAAAAAATGTAATCTTTGTCTTGATCTCCACCTAATTAACATTCCAAGCGTTCAGGTTTGGCACCTAAAGATCACTCCCAACACAATTCAATGATGTTTACTTTTTTCAACGCCAAGACCTGTTCCCATCAGGCTGAAATTGGAACGCCAAGATTCTTTGGCAGGTCGCAATGGATACGAAAACATAAAACGGAATCGGATTCGTAACAACGAAATCGGTAGTTTGGAAGAATGAGATCAGATTCGAAAGGTTCACTTCGGAATTTAGTTTACGACTCGGCTTTGCTGTTCTATTAACTCTGCTTTTGTCATCTACGCAAAGCAGGTTTTGGATCGAACGGCTTTAGCAAGAGCTGTCGGAATCGCGAAAAATACGAGACTCGCAGCGTCTGCCATTTTCGACAACATGGGGTAGTTGAATACTCTGCGAGGAGAGCCAAATGTACGTGTGTGTCTATACGTGCATGTATGTGTTAAGGCGAAGTGAAATAATTCTTAGGTTAGTACGTGACGAAGCGTAACAGGATTGGCTCGCCTGAAGTCTTATCCTCAATGAGAGCGGACTACGAGCCGTATGGAGTAACCTTCTTAAACTATTTCTCCGTCGTCGTGTTCGTCGGCTTGGGTGTCTTGTTACCCGAGCAGCTAATTCGCAAAATTAAATCGGCAAGACGAGGATCCAGCGAGGTCTCACGTAGAAGACAAATTAAATAGGCCCAAACCATATCTCTTTCCTCTTAGCCTCAATCAAAGTCTTGCACCAACCTAATTCGGTGTAGTTAACAAAAAAAATGGAGGAAAAAGGCTCGAAGCTCATTAAACTGATTGTTCTCGAGATTTTTTAAAATTAGGCAGCCGCGGTTCTCTCTTCTCTTGCAGCAATGAAAATAATACGACTAATTAGTGTTCGCTCGGTCTCTGCGTGTGGCAACATCTCGCACGTGGTACACACGCGCTCGAGATGATGAGCGAACGTCATTTAGCTCCTCTCGCGTGCATATATACCTGCATTTGCGTAATTCATCAGGCCAGGCTTGACCGTATATAGGGCACGAGCAGACGAGAGATCTCCCACGTGATCTCAAGCGACAAGGGTTGTATGCAGACGCAGTATGGGGTGTGGGGAACCAGAGGATGCATGGGAGTTCCGTATGAACTGTACGCTCCGGTGAGTGCACACTTGGCGAATAAGCACTGCCGAAAAGTCCTACTGACCATAAATGCAGTTTGACACTGTAAATGTGCAGATTGCAGCTGGCTGTATTGGTTTGAAAAAAGTGTTGAAGGGAGGGGGGCCCAAAGTGGGCACTCTAAGGGAGATTAAAAAAAAAGCAGTTATAAAATGTCATATTCAAAACAATTTTTTTTGCTATCAGGTGCTAAATTTATCGTAGTTTAATAGTACATTTACACATTTCCAGTACATTTTCAAAATACAAATAATGAGACCAATTAAAAATCTAACAATGCCCGCTTTGCCCAGGGGGTTAGCCTAAAGCGGGCACGGCTTCTGGGCAAAGCGGACGCGTAGAGGGTAAAGCGAGCACCCTGTATTTTTTCCTGAGATTAGGCATAAATAAGAAGAAAATGGGGAATCATAGGGGAAAAAAACTATGGATATACCCACATATATTATTGCAGACAAATCATTATTGTTATCATAAAAGAACAAAACTTAACCTGTCTTCTTAACAGTCAGTAAAGTTTATTTTTTTCGGCAAACATCACCGTAAAATGATCCAACACTAGGGTAAGCAGTGCATGCATCATGAGTCCACATTTGACAGTCATTGCATTGAATACAGTGTTCGGTGGGAGGATCTATATATGGTTCGTTGCATATAATGCACACGTAATTTTCCTTGCTTGTAGTTTGTTTTTTTTAAAATCTTTTGGCTTTTCCTTAGTTTTAAAATCCTTCTTAAGGCTCTCATCCTAAAAAGCTTGGTATGTCTTTCTTTTATATTTATCTCCTATCTGAAAATGATAGTGGATATAGTTATAAGAAGGTAACAATATCATTTTCAAACAGGTAAAAAAACATAGTTGCAATAAATTATAGCGTTTTGGTGCGTTCCTACATAGATAAATAAATAGGAAGATTATTAAAATCAACTGACATAGTCATCTTCTATTTTCTATTATCATCTTAATTTCATATTGTCATCTGTCATTTGAGTATAGCGGGCACGTGCTCGATTTCCTACAATAAAGATTAAAGAATAGGGAAATTATTTAAATAAAGTATCACCTTTAATTCCCATAGCCATCTTTCGTACTGGGCATAGCGGGCACGTGCTCGCATTGCCCTGCCCGCTTTGCCCTTTTGCGCCACTTGACGTTTTCATCAAACCTAACCAAAAAATGATTGGAATACATTCAAGCCAATATGAATGAAACAAAGTGAAATAAGCAGAAAACAATAGTCACATGTTACTACTACAAATAATAGTTACCAGTGTAATACTATTTTCTATGTTAAGATCATTTCCAATATCTCTGATCAACTCGCTGTATAAATTACTAGCTTGCCGCCTGCGGCTTGGCTCGCGTAGACTTAATGAAATGTGCTTCTGAAATGTTTAATTATGGAACACGTATAATTGTGCTGAAGAGCATTTATACTAAGTTCAAAGTGAATCTAACCCCATATTTATTTTACGATACAAACTTTGTTACCCCGTTTTCCCTTAAGGATTGAATTTCCAAAAACGCTGAAATTTCATTAATTGTGTTGAAGAGCAGTTACACAAAGTTTCAAGTAAATTCGACCCGATTTTTTTTCCGTACAAACCTTTGCCGCCCCTTAAAGGTTGTATTTCCAAAAATCCCTTCATAAATGATGCCTACATAATAAAATCAATTTTATTATTTAAAAATAACAAATTAAAAACCAGAAAAAAAATAATGAAAACTTAATAACTGACTCATCGAATCGTTCACTTTCCCATGGAATAATGAACGTTAAAAAAATAAATAAACCATCGCAGAAAAAATGTAGCTTTTCGAAAAAAACAGCGACCCGTGAAAAGACACGAATTCCGTGATCTTGAAGTATACATCGTTGGCACGCAACGAAAATTCATTCTTTTTCATTGATAGCATTTCTTTTTGGCTGATTTAGGCTATGAGAATCATTCGGACGTTCTTCTCCTATTTTTATTACAGGTTTACCGCATGTTGCCAAAAAGAGTTTCAAATAATAAAAATGACTTTATAAGAAAGAAAAAAAAACGTTGCGTTCCAACGATGGAAACTTCAACGTCATCGATTTCCAACTTTATAGCTGCCAACTGTATTTCACGAGCATAACGCTTAATCCTGAAACTTCACCGTTCATTGTGATTTTTTCCGTCGGGTTTCTTGCCGCGTCACGCGATAATTGTAAGCCGAGGATATTCCGTTTCGTCATTCATGGCATTAGCTCTGTACATGATCCCCCCTCCCTCTTTTGTCTCTCCCTCTCGTGTGTAACCACAAAAAAGACGAACGCGACAAGGATGGCAACGATGATGACACATTGCGAAAATGGAGGCTCGTGGTTTATCACATTTGCCTTTCTTCACCGTGTGACAAAAGAGCACCCCGGCGTGTCTGCGCACATTTGGTATTATACGTACAAAAGTCTCGCATATAATACGGTGCTAGACAAGCCCGGGAGCATTCCCTACCCGTCATGGCATTGCATGAATGCTGATGCGACACTCGAGCATTTCTCCCCTTTAGTGAAAAGCTATCTTCACTCTTCTGCTGCAGGCGAAAGCGCGAATAACGCCTTTACACACCTACACTTACGAACACACATACATATATATGTGTATATTTATATATATATATATATATATATATATATTTATATTTATATAAATTATTTTATATATATGTATATATGTATGTATTTTCTATATGTATAAATATATATTTATATATATATACATATATATAATGACGAATAAAAAATGTTAAAATACAGTTAAAAGTTACCATAATATGTGTACAAATTTTTACGTTAATAGATTTAAAGGTCTCCTCAAGAAAAATTCTTGAAAAATTGATCTTTTCGTGCCTCTTGACTGTATATAACCCCTTAAAGGCTGCGGTGCGTTGGAGCGCGGCAGGTAGTCATTTTCTCGACCGTTGTATCGATTGTATACCGGCTTGGGGAATTTCCCTATCCCTTGCCGCCCTTGCAGTCCAATGCCCAAGGTACGAATAGTCAGTATACTTTTGAGCTCTGCAAAGCTCTGTCAGTATACATTTGCACTGTGGCAAAAACACCATAGATATTGCTAATTATTTAGCTGTCGTCATTTTTAATGAAGGATTCAAGCAAATCCTAAAAATTATGGATGTAGTGGGAACCAAAATCGGCCCCAACGCAAGATAATGCGCAGAGTGTGGAGACAACGAGGGTATACAACGGTCCAACGGCGTTTACTGCATCTAAAGAGGCGCGGGCCGCCAGAAGAGAAGCGTGTGCGGCTCAACATTCTTTTCATGAAGCTGAGGAAGATGGTCTGTATGGTCCCGGTATAGCTGATTGAGGGTAAGTTACTCAAATCAGTTGTTATCCACCGTAAGTTCAGCCGTATCAGTGCTAAATGTATGGCAAACTTTAAGCGCGTTTTTCTCGAAACGACATTTTTCAAGTCGGGCGCACGTTGTTCTCAAAAACTATTGGACCGATTGACTTCGGGTTTTGCACACATTTCGAGAGAACCTTTACCTATAGTCTGAACTAGAATAATACGTAGAATATTTTAGCCCCGCTCTCATATTTTAGTTGACAATATTCCGGGAAAATTAAACCTTAATTTTCAAATAGCTGCGATTCCGATAAAAAATGTCGTACTTACTTAGTTCTAGTTCAGACGATAACTACATTCATATAGATTTAAGAAAAAAATTGTTCTTCTGTTTCAGACGACTAGAATCGCCGCAACCCGTGCGCCCGGTTGGAAGAGCGTCTCACGCCACGACCTGGATAACAGCGCATAACCTGCATAGATTTCAATAAAGTATTTCATAAAAATTTGTGTTGCCAGTTGAAACATGTCTTGATATGCGTAAAAAACCCCGTCACTGTAGGTTTGATATTTTTCGCAAAATTAATTCCTAAAAGTTACTTAAAAAACAGGTTTCTAGACGGTCGCCTTAAGGACAAAACGTGTTCCAAGTTTACACTTGAGTTCCAACGATGCAAACTTCAACCTCATTACCCGTCCGTCATTCCGTTGTCTTTGAGTCACGTGCTAAACCGATCGGTTGGAACATTTCTCAAAATTTCTTCCCAATGCGAGAAAATTTGATTGAGCAAAAGGAAGAAAAAAACCGTCTCTCGGGGAGTTAGCTCGGTCTTTCTAAAAACATGAATGTTCGTCGTGCAACGCCAAGCTATGCAGTAAGCAACGGGTTGGGACGGACATGGAGCTCGAAATCCAGCAACCGGAGAAAGTCTTTTTACCGAACGAGGCAAATAAACCGCACGTATTTTATATACCTTAACGAGAACTCCCAGGTGTGCGCATGTGAAGTAAATCGAGTTTGTTTGATGACGAAAGGAAGAAGAACAAGAAAAATGGGGGGAATGCAATGACGAAACGACACCGTGTCCACCTGAGGCCTTACGACGTCAGAGAACTGATGGAAAGAGGCGAAATGAGAAAATTATAGTGACAGGGATCTCGCGCAGCTGCTAGGATGCTTGGATTCGAGGCGCAATCGTAATTTCGAGATCGATGCCACATCGTCGTATGTCAGTGCAACATGCGGACGAAGAATAATCCCCGCCTTCTCAATTTGTTCCGAATCTTGTCGGTGCTCAGCGATGAATGTGACGGGACAAGATCGATGAATAAAATTTCGATCAGCAGAGGGGGCGAGAAGAAAAGACGTTTGAATATTACGAAAATTTGTTGCGCAATGCGCAAGAAAGATCACTTGGGCTGACAAGATCCGTCATTATGTACCAATGAATTATTGATTCAAAGAAAAGGACTGTTGAATTATTTAAGATATATATCATAATTTATATTATATTTATAATTAATAATTATATATATATATATATATATAATAATTAAAATATATAATTATTTAAGATATATATTATAATAAATATATTTAAGAGGTTAGGCCACAGTAACGGATATAAAATCATGTGCGCATTTAACAATTTTTTTTTGTAAAGCCTCCCAAAGATTCAAATTTTCATTAAAAATCGATTTATTTTTCGTTTACATTTCACCCACAAATTTTGGCATTTATAATTTTTAAATTAACCTCGCGCAAGCTCCAGCCGGTCAATGAATATTTAGTGGTCGCTCAGGAGCTTCAAAATTTCCGATTCCCATCAATTTTTTAAATTCATCTCACTCTACTTAACCCAAGAATTATAATCTTTATTCTCATAAAATAATTCTTTAAAGCTCTTGTCCGTAAACGAAATTATAGGTCCTCCGTTTTATCGGGTTAGAAGTGTGAGGTAAATTAAATAAAAATCCGTTTCTGAAGAAAAAAAGTATTAATTGTTTTGGAAATTTTACGAAGTGTTAAATTTATGAGTGCAAAAAGAAGAAAAATCGCGACAATTGGAAATTTCGAAGCTCTTGAGCGACCACTGAATATTCATTGGCCGGCTAGAACTTTCATGAGCTTAATTAAAAAATTATAAAGCGTAAAATTTGTAGGTGAGAAGCGAAGGAAAAAAATCGTTTTTTAAAATATATACTTGCATTTTTGGGAAGCTTGAGCGACCTGTAAATATTTTTTGACCGCTCGCAGATTACGCTACAATTTTTTTTTCTTTAAAGAAGATAATTGGATGGTGCGAAAAAGGAAAAAAATAGAGCTCAAATTTGGGCCACCCTAATGAGCAGTTTTTCAAAAGACGCCTAAAGGAATACCTTATAACGCCACCATTTTGTTTTATTCAAAAAAGAAAACATTTTTTCAACACTTGAAAATTGTAACAAGATAATGTCAAAATTCTCAAATGCTGCGATTATTCAATCACCTTTTACAAAAATGCACGAAAAATGACTCATTTTCGGGCGTTTAAAGGGATTTCCCCCTCAAAGGTACCCCCCCCTTAAAACCGCAGCTCACGAGGTGTTTCCAGCGTCAAGATCGTTAAAAAATAAATCAGTAAAGAATCGAAGTTCCGAGATTCAGAATTACCTATGAAGATGAATCTTTCACTAGAAACCGTTCCCGTTCGTCGATGCAACAAAGCAGCGCGAGAAAAGTGGTTTTTTGGAATGAACTTTCCCGCTTCGTTGTTTTCTCGAGATCCGCTCTTTGTTCGAGCTTTGGTAACTTTATGAATTGGTTTCACATTTATTCCGTTTAAAAAAGGAGAGAGGCAAACAGAAAATCGCAAGTCGCCGTCGAGCTGATCATGATCGATCGTGATCGCTCGCGCACGTAACGCGAAAGTGAGAAATTGTTGTGCCACCCGGAAGGGAGGAGGCTTGGGAGGAGAAAATACATCGTACAAGGCGAAAATACATCGTACTGGCTCCCTTCCGTGAGAAATGGCTACGGCAAAGGTCAATCAATGAAGTGTATTTGAGTTGTTCGAACCTTTGGGTTCGACTGCACACCGTCATCGGGCAATCTCGGGTTTGGAAGACTGATCGAGCAGGGCTTTGTGACTAGAACGAATTTGACCTAATTGGTGAACTGTCTTGAACTTTCAGTATTATCGCCGCGAGTTTTCGGAACTCCCAATGAAAACGACCCAGCAGTACACTGAGAAAACAGTTTATGCATAGTAAAGAAATACATTTAGTTGGCACTTTTATTAAAATATTCATTGACTGTTACAAAATTCGTTAGTCGTTCAGAAGTATTCCTGTTCTCATGACAAAATGTCATAGCCATAGTATTTCTTTGAAAACAATGATTTATTTGATCACTTTTATTTCTCTTAACTCAGATGTTTATGGTCATCGAATAACGAGTTGAAATGGTGATATGATAATACAATTCAGAGGAGTAGAGATTCGTTAACAATTCATATATTTAGATTTGGGGCCGTTAACGTATAGTTGCCGCGACTATCCTGTGTTCAATGCAAATGAACATGTCACAACAATTAACTGATCTCCATTCCAAATGACTATCTCGGCCGCATTTGGGCCAAAAGTCACACAGTTGTCTATTTAACTTTGTCTATTTAACATTGTCTAATCACTTCTCTATTTAACGCAAATGAGGATTTATTGCCTATTAATGAAGTATTTAAGATGTTGGCCCAGTCGTTCTTTGAGATAACAGTCGTACACTTATTACAAAATGGATATTTGGTAATAATTGAAAAATCTTCAGTTGAATCAAATATAGACCTGTTAATAGTTAGCAAATAACTGTTAAAAAATCGACGACTCGTCTCAAATAATGATTCGTTAATAGTTAACAAATCTGTACTTGGGATAAATATCGCACATTTGGCAAAACCGTTTACTTTGTACGCTACCACCCATGTAGGTTTCGCCAATCGAACCGTAACGGCCAATACTTGGACCAATGTTGGCGGGGCGATGATCGATTACCCAATTGTACGCCAATGCTCGGCTGAGTATTGACTAGCCAACATTGGTTTGCCAATACGAGGCCAATGTTCGGCCAAATATAGACTCGCTAATCATTGGCTTGTCGATACGAGGCCGATGTTTGGCGAAGTATAGACTCGCCAATCATTGGGTTGCCGATACGCGGCCAATGTTCGGCCAAACGTAGACTTGCTAATCATTGGCTTGTCGATACGAGGCCGATGTTTGACGAAGTATAGACTGGCCAATCATTGGTTTGCCAATACGAGGCCAATGTTCGGCCAAGTATAGACACGTTCATTATTGGGTAATCGATATGAGGCCGATGTTTGACGAAGTATAGACTCGCCAATCATTGGTTTGCCGATACGAGGCCAATGTTCGGCCAAATATAGGCTCTCTAATCATTGGCTTATCGATACGAGGTCGAGGTTTGGCGAAGTATAGACTCGCCAATCATGTTTTTGCCGATACGAGGCCAATGTTCGGCCGAGTAACGCATGATCAAACCGCAATTCGTATATTGACGATTCATTGTTTCGCGTCGAAGTCATTGAGAGACGAGATGAATACTTTTTACGAGTCCATTGGACATTATTCTTAACAACCATACTACCAAATCAATGCACTCATTGTTGGCTGATTCTCGAACGAGCTCATACGCGATACTCTGCCCATTTTTATGAACCATCCTACACTGACAGAAAAATTCTATTAATATTAACTAACCGCGTCTATTTATTTATTCTTTGTTTGAATTAACTAGATTTTTTGTGAAATCAAATTTTTCCTATTGCATTCCATTATTGGAATTATTCATTTTAAATATGTTTATTTATTCAAATTAAACTTGAACTAATGAACAAATGGTCTGTCTTTATTGGAACACACATATTAAAGGGTTGTGGGGGTAGAGAGGGTGGAGCGAGAGGAATTATATATATATATATATATATATATATATATATATATATATATATATATATAGGTTAGGTTTGGAAATTCTCCAACATGTCAGTCGATAACACTCTCTAATTATCACGATGATATTAACTAATTGATATAGTTAATGCGATACTAATAATGATGAGAATCCATTTGGTTTCTTATGGCATATCTGCGATTCAATTGTTACGAGCACTCGGTAGCATAGGGGCAGCGTGCTTGGCTATGAGTAGGTAGGTTCAAGGTTCGAGTCCCATATAGGTGAAATATTTTCTTCGAACTAATCGTTTCGAAAGACCAGGTAATGACGAATTACAATACAAAAAGAATCAATTTTTTTTTTTGGCAGTGCAGGACCAATTTTGGTGATCTATATCGGGTCACAATTATCCGCCAAGACTCGGTCGATAATCGGGCCAAGCTCGAGTGCCAATGATGGCAATCTTGACGGGGACTGATTGTTGGCCGATTCTCGAATGAACTCCTACGCGATGCTCGGCCGATTCTCGTAAGCCAATCTAGGGCCAATATTGATTGCGAATATCGGGCCGCTCTTATCATCCGAGGCTCGGTCGATGATCGGGCCAAGCTCGAGTGCCAATGTTGGCAGGCTCGGCGTCGCGCATCGGCCAATCGTTGGCCACTACCGATCACCCTACATGGGCATGGCCTTTTGTCGCACAAGCTCGTTCGTCCGCAGACGCGATGTAGATACGATCGAGGTACGCTGGAGACTATGCGTGACCGCATGTCCACTTACCCAAAGAATATCAGTTTGGGACATCAACATCCGATGGCATCAATTAACGATTTGCTTGTATTGTGGGACCTGCCAAATCTTAAGGAAACTTTCGAAAGTACATATAGAGAATATTAAAATATGCATTAGAGAAGGGGTGGCCAAGACGTCGATCGTGGGACCGGTCGACCGCCTATTTTCTATTTGAGTTGTTCCTTGCTCTACGACGTATTGATGCTACCATCTTTGTTGTCCTCCGATTAACAGACTTGCTACTTGTAGAGGATAGATCGTTGGACAACGATTCGTCTTCTATAAGTAGCAAGGAACAGCCCTCAATTTCTGAGAGTTGTTTCTTGTACACTTGCCCACTCGCACTATAGTGCTACATTGATTCAACTGCACATTCATCTGTCGACAATCAATGAATAACGTTCTCCAAATATTCATTTAGTAACTAGGTACACGAATCTTGATTAGTGCGAATATAAAATATCTTTCACTCAACTATCCTTTACATCGGGGACAACTTTTCCACTGATCTCATTGAATAAACGCCTCAGTTATAGGAAACAAGTATTTATAGTATATTAATACGAAGCATTGGGTTAGACCAACTGTATATCTATTGGCTGTTAAGAACGGGTATGTTCCATTAAAGTACCTATTTCTTAACCATTACCAAATATTTATTTGTGAAAATTCAGAGGCTTAAATGAATGATTCGTTAATTGTAAGAAGATATTCATTTCGCCATATCCAACTTTACCATTTGTTAATAGTTAACAAATCCTGGTACATAAAAATATCTTGTTTTCCAGTGTAGGCATGTTGAAGGATCTCTTTTAAAGGCTACTCCTTTGGAAAGAGAAGCCGCCTGGAGGTGAATCTCGAAAATACAAACTTACGAGCATAGCAATGTAAAGTAATTCGTTAATAAAACATACGCTAAGTCTCCATAATGGTGAAAAAACCTTTCATTTGAAAACAAATCAGTTCATCATCAGTTCATCAATCATACTAAAAGTATGTCCCCCTTTAATTCCGTTCGTTTCGCACTGATCCTAAACCGCTTCGAAAACTTGACCAGGCTCGGATCACGACGCGCAGGATGGAAACAAAATGTTTGAAAATTTCGAGTGAAATGCATCCGATAAGTACTACATCCGACATGACACAATCAATAATTTTGATATTCAAATGTCACATCCCTATAACGATCAGGATACCAGTGGAAAAGAGCCTCATCCGGCGATCTGACCAGATGCTTATTTGGGTCATATCTCGAGAAAAGTTTTTGTATCTCGTTTAAGAGTATTTTATGTAAAATTCGCTACTGGAATCTGTTGGATTTCACAAAAAAAATCCTTTCGTAATCACGTGCACAAATTTGTTGGGGAATTCCAAAATACATCCACATCTCTATAGCGATTTGTTAGGGACTTCGTGAGCGTTTACGTGTCAATGATATTATGTTCAAGTGCAGTGAAATAAATGCCAAATGGGATATAAAAATAAATGCCACATGTGGCAGGTCCAAAAAATCGGAAATTGTTTTTTGCAGAAATTGCAAAAAATGTGTGCGTGTTATATTGACCCGGCATAGCAGGTTAATGGTGAGTCGACATATTCTTTGTATAAATCGTACTTGAACTTTTAAACGCGTTTTTCTCAATACTGTATTTTTCACATTGGCTTCCATGATATTTCAAAAACTAAAGAACGGATTTCGCTCAAATTTGTATGGTATAGTCGGCACATCTATATAGGATGTCCCAGAACTGAAGGTAGTCCGTGGAATAGGAGGTTGGGGGTGAAATTCTGAGTCGATTGATATAGGTATGTATGGGTCTCAGATCAACCCTTGAATTATTATTAATTTTGAAAGGCGGGCCAATCAGCTGCGTCCTGTGAGCCACCGTACGTCGATGAGCGATGCGCACGTGCAGTGGTGCCTGGCAGGAGCACCGCACTTACAAGGGCGAATCTGATTGGCCCGCCTTTAAAAATTAATAATAATTCAGGGGTTGATCTGAGACCCATACATACTTATATCAATCGACAAAGAATTTCATGCCCAATCTCCCATTTCCGGGGCTACCATCAGTTCTGGGACATCCTGTAGTTCTCACCCGAACTAGAATATTTCTGATATAGTTTTTTAACCTTAAAAAGTCGAAAAAAACTGATGATACCTGGAACTTAACCTTTAAAACGGTGCCAAAAATTGAATTTTCAATGTTTATTCTTCACTCCAGTTCCGGCATTAGCCTCAAGTCTACAAATTAAAATGTCTAAGATTAACAATACAAATTAAAATTTTACTTTTGTTTGATAAAAATGTAAATAAGTAGGTGGTGAAAATTCAAAGGAAGTGTGTTTTAATGTTTCATTGAAAAAATAATTCCAAAGAAAGCGAAACAAAAATAGCTGCCACATGGGATGACCCCGTTAAGCGATTCATACTTTTTTAAGATAAGATTCATACTTTTGTAAATCCAATCATTTCGTATATCCATATTCAAGCTTAAAAAATGCAACTTACAGATTCACCAATATTCATATCGGCTTCTGTTCGATAATGTGGGAATCCTTTAGGATCCAAATTCAGTTTGTACATCCCGATTAGCATCCAATGTACAGGCCTGGCGTTTTGGTAAAGCAATCCAATGCAATGGATCTGTATCAGGAAGTGTGAAAATGTATGGGAATCCAATTTGATCCTTACGACAATTGTTGCACGGAAGACTTCGACAAAACAGAAACGACAAATCTCTTCTCATTTTTCGATTCGGTTAATTATTCCACATCGATGTGCTATCTACGTGACAGACGTGCGAATCGACTAAGTAATTATTGCATTTATTCCTGACGCTCCGAAACTATACACATATACATATCAACGCATTGTCAAGCTCTCAACTGAGCTGACGAATTGGAGTGGCAACGTGTAATTTTCTTTCCATCTCTTTACCGTTGGCTCAATCACGGTTGCCCAAAGGCCTCTCAATGCGAGTTTACTTTCGATTCAACGAGTGCGATCGAGGATTTAGAAATACGTCGACATTTTCGCGTTTTCCCCTCTAATTGGGTGCTCTTCTCGGCTTCCCGGCTCAAAGAAGACCATCCCCCTATCCGCCCTCGAGCCACACTCCACGGAAGAATTACTCACTGAGGTCATCGATGAGATCGAAAGGATTCAACGTTGCAATTCGATCGGCCGGGAATTAAGCGCGCGCTGCCCTAACTCGGTCGCTTCGTACAGAATGGGCAATTGCCGAAGGTAAAACCTTTCATTTCCCAATGACGTTTACACGAAAATGCCAACATTGAAGAACACGCGCGCGAGCGAGCGAATAAGCGAAAATTGGGGAATAGTAGACCGGTGGGGGGGCTGACGGGAAATTCGACAATTCGTTTGTTAATTAGACTTTCATTGCGGAGACGGGGTGCGGCAGGAGAGGGAGAGAACGAGAGGAGGAAATCTGTGATGGAGATGTCACGTGACGGACGGAATATTCGAGTATTATTATGCGCACTTATATAGGAACAAGTATGTTGGTCCAGTTTAAGGTTTTTGCTAAATCATGTTTAAACGGTGGGGGAGAAACGAAGTTCCTATGCTAATACATTGTGTGACGTCACCAGTGCCAACTCATTGTAGCAAAATATTAATGACGTGTACGACTGAATATCGCGACATTTTTCCAATGTACGGGAGATAATCGTAGTCGTTATTTACATATATGGTAACGTGAAGGCGTTAGGATTATGAGAAAATTAAATGTCGATGTTTAAAAATCTTACTGAAATAGAGACGAGGTTTGGCAACGTCGCACGGTTCTGTCGTAATTTGATGCTGTTTTAAGTTGACTGCAGTGACTGTCACAGGTCGCAGTTGCGTTACGTAACGGTCGGCGTTTTTAGAGGTTATGTCAGAGCATAGGAGGCAACAAAAGATTCGGAAAAAAATATTAGTGAGCCGTAAAGTTTCCGATGGAAAAGACGATTTGTCAGTGATCCTGCCCCCAAGAATCGTACTATGCTCACCGAAGCTAGAAAAAAAGGGAATACATCATAATAAATAAATGAATAAGTTTCACTTAGTCGCATTTGACTTTAACTTATTTGAAATAGGCGCGCTCGGTTTTCGATTGGTTCTGCTATTCCCATAGTTCCGACGTTGCCACATACATACTCCTCAACAAGCCTCACTTTTTCGTGAACTGGTCGCATATTTTTCATACATTTTCATTAATTAGATCGGTAACCTGTCTATTTTTTCGGTAATATTGTTCTGTACACTATCCTGCACACAATATTCGTTTTTTGGGTCACTTTCTTCGTAAATGCGGAAGGTATACGCGAGAAAGTGAACAGGGAACGACGTTGCTCCGTACAACCAATGCGATCAAGTGGAGATTGATTTAAACTTTCAAATGTAATATTTAATAAACGAATGCGGAAACCTCCGTTCTCATTTTGCCAGTATATTCAGAAAATATATCGCAATGATTAGTAAAATATTCGTTAATATCAATTCACTCCAATATTTTTAAGTAACAACCTTGAGTACGCTCTTTTGCATAGCAAATACATTGATTCTGCACCTATACATATATGTACCGGCTGCCCACTTTAATCTTCCACTCTATTCATCTCGAAAATATTGCTTCGATCAAGTATCGAGTACAATAAATCTTTTAGAGTTCAAAGGGGGACGTTAAAAAAAAATTTGGTTCAAAATACAAAATCACGACGTTAAGATGGCTATGTTTTTTTTTTTAATTTGGATCATGAATTTTTTTCTTCGGCAAAACATTTATCAGGCCTAAACTAACAACTTTTGTAGGAAAAGTTTTTTTTTACAACGTTCATAATTTTTAGGTTAGAATGTAATTGTTTACTATGTGAGCGCTATCCAGAATGTACGACGAGAAGGCAAAGTCTTTAACATCCCTAGTGTAAGGGTGCGTGGGTGTGAGTTTGTTCGATAACCCAAACAAACCCAAACAAGGATTAGGTCTCTGCGGCTCGTCACGTCCGTTATCAAACAAACCCAAGTGTAAGTGTACGCATGAGGTTGTTTGGGTCTGTTTAATAAAGGAAGTAACGAGCCGCAGAGACCTAATCCTTGTTTGGGTTTGTTTGAGTAAAATAGTAAAAATAGTACAAAAAAAATAGTAAATAATGGAATTCTAACCTAAAGCTTATGAACGTTATCAAAAAACTTATCCTACAAAAGACGTTGGGTTTGACCTGATCAATGTCTTGGTGAAAAAAAATTCATGATCCCATAAAAAAAAACATTTCGGCCATCTCAACGTCACCATTTTGAAATTTGGACCAACAAATTTTTTTTTACCTTCCCCCTTTGAATCCTAGAAGTTCTATTATAATCAATACTTGATCGGGGCAGTATTTTTCGAGATAAATCATGTGCAAGATTAAAATGGGACACCCGGTATATCCATGGGTAATTCTTCCGAAATGATCATTTTGCATTTAATCAAACTTTTTTAATAGATGCTATTTGATTACATTGTAGTTTTTTTGGAATGCAACAGTTTGCAATATTTCGAAATCTTTCTACAAAACAGATTTAGCAAAAAAATCGTCGTTGTCCTTTTTTTTGGTATTTCGAGTATGAGAGTCATTGCTCTGGAGTATAACTATCCAGGCTTCATGTACGAAATTCTTTGTAAATGACACTTCGTGTAGAAACTCAAAAACATCAGGGAAAAAACATTTCTTGATTCCATTGGGCATTTATTCAATTCCTGCCTGAAAAATGAAATAATAATAAGCACAGGTGTCTCACTATATTGTGATACCGTTTTTCTCAATCATTCCTCTGGAGAGCTGTAAAACATTTCATATATTGGACGACGGGTGGCGCAGGCTGATCATGCTTGCCAGAGCAGTGCCTTCTAGATCTACTCTTCTGAAGAGACTGATTGGGTCGTACGATTTTTGTAGTTTAGATTTTTTTCAGCAGACCCTGTTTGTCATGAGGTGGTGTCACAGGCGTTCAATGAAAACGATTATATGATATGCATATAGATATGTACATGTATGTAGATGTGTATGCATATATATACACACAAGCGCACATACGTGCACGTGCATATGCTTTTATATAAATGTGACAAGCAACGAAGCGGCAGTGACGAAGTGACCGCGCGTTGTACCGATGCCCCCACAGGGACCGGAAGTTATCGGCGATTTATGGAAATTGGGTAACGTTGTTTCGACAAGCCCGATTGCTGATGGCGGACTGCTGAACCACGCAGGACCATAACCCGTGATTGAAATACGCGAACCCACCTAGCCAAAGATTCACTGGCGGCAATGCTGCAGCAGCAGCAACAAGCTGTGGCAACTCTATATAGCGTATACGCATATTTTATATATGCAAACAGCTGTACCTATGAGCCTGCTCACGTGTACAAACATCTCTGTGTGGACGCAAATGCCAATAACCAAATTTCCGGAGGCTCATCAGCTTACTTGTTCATTTTTTATCGCCATCTTTGCAGTCTCAGGGTTTCGATGTCAAGCGAGGATACTGAGGAAATGGTTCCCGTGCAGAAATGTGATCGGGCATTCCCTACTTTGTGCCCGGTGCTGATCAGACTTGCCTTGTCTGATTTACCTGACCGGGCCCTCCCATGGAGCAAACCGGGATGATCGCAAAATCGTTGATTACCGCTTACCCTCTATGTTTGGAAATTACAATCTCCTGGCCAAGATACATTGCGAGCAAGTACATCTTCACGTAATGTCTACCCGGCCAGAACATTGACATGTTCTGAAAAGGTGAGTCTATCTTTAAGAGCTAAAGAAAAGCTACTCTGCTTTTCACCTCATCAAAGATATTCATGATTGATTGGGATGAAACTAATACATCTGTTGTAATTCTATTCATCATTAAAAGCATTCATTTCGTCAATGATAATCGACGAGGATAACAATGCTTATAATAAATACCGGGATTACGATAACCAATGATTTGAGCATAAAGAATAGCCAAATTATTTTATGAGACAAAATGTAAAGCAGGTCATTCGTTCGGGCCGGGAAGACATTACCTGAATGTATTTCGCCATCAATCCGCCAGGTGGCTACAAGCGAAGCGCTTCGCGTGACCAAGGTACCATCGTACGAGGATAAAATTGGGTCCTGCGAGTTGTAGCACGTACAGCAGTGCTATTATTATAGCGTGCACTTACGCTTATGATTTTGCGATACTTGCGAAATAATTCTTTGCACTCTGGGCCTTTTTCGCTGGGATAGTGATATGTGTACGTTTTTCTGTCTCTTTTCCTATCAGGAAATGCGAGCAAGCGTATGTATACAGTCATATACTACGTTAGCAAGTAGATAACCAACAAAGAATATGTTGTCGAAATACTAAATTGAATACACTCCCGATTTTACCTCCTCCAGGGCCTTCCATCCTATTCCAGGGTGGAAGGCCCAACCAGAACCTGATATTATCTAGGGAAGGCAAATCGTAGTCCAGGCAATAAGCATTAAAGTAAACACTTCTTAGATATAAATACGCAAAATTGATCGAAGGGTAATTATATGTCACTGAATCGAATGGTCACTATAATTTTGCCATCAACCCCTGAGAAAATGTTAAAAAATGTTATGGCATGTTTAAAAACCGTTTAATCCGGAACCTAATAATTTCATCAAAAAATTTGTCAAACAAAAGTTATTTTGGGCATAAAAGTACGTAAAAAAGTATTGACTGTTAATCTTCGTATCTTCAAAAATAAGGGAGATAGGAACGAAAAACCATTCAATTAGGGGACGAAAGCCTCGACGTTTCAAAAAATAAAATAAATATCAAATTCGTAAATATCTCGGGTGTTTTGTTACACATTGCTTTAGTGAGAGTTAATCTAACTTTCTAGAGATTTTTTTCTTTTTATTTTTTATATAAGTATACAAAAATGACGATTGAACATTGACAAAATTACTGGTTGCGGATCACTGTCAGAAAGCGACGGCTATATGCGCATGCGCACAACGCGCTCTAATGACTATCTTCCGTCCCTTACACTTCCAGTGGTGCTTTGGCTGCAAACCAATTTTCATTTGTCTTTTTCTCCCTCATTTTTGACGATACGAAGACGAACGTTCAATACTTTTTTATGTACTTTTGTGTCCTAAACAACTTTTGTTCGATATATTTTTCGATAATACTATTAGGTTCCGAAATAAACGGTTTGAAAGAAAAATGTAACATTGTTAAACATTTTCTGGGGGGTTGATTGCAGAATTATTATCGCCATTTCATTCAGGGTCATCCAATTTCCCTTAGATCATTTTTCCGTATTTATATCTATAAAGTACTTACTTCCGAAATTTTTACTGGACTAGCAGTACTTTCTCCCGACTCACATTTCTACACGGGAGTGCCTGAGTCTGTCAAAGAATAAGCCATTTGAGGATAGGAGAAAATAGAGTTTTTTTCCATTGCATTCCCGCACGATGCAAAGAGTTCAATATCCCGTCATCGATGGTTGGAACTGTCCGGAAAATTGCTATAGATGAATGCACGTATACATATCACGTATAATATCCGTACATCGTTCGTATAGTCGATCCTGCATTCACGAATTTCCATTCTACGAACGATCTCGGAGGTTGGCCATTCGAGCACGTAAACGGAGAATTCCCTGGTGGGAAAAATATCTCCGAGTTTGACGCGTATATACCGCCGTACACATCCCAATAGAGATGGATTTAGTTTTTTATTTCCTCATTCAATTGGGAAGTTTTTCTCGACGATACTCGGATGGTTACGTGGACGCGGCAAAGCTTCAGAAAGAGCGAGAGAGAGGGAGGGGGAGAGAGAGAGAGAGAGGGAGATAGAGGAAGAGCCATTGGAGGATCTCAAAATCGAATAGAAAGTGAACCGATCAAATTAACCGACGACAAGGTGTATACAAGACACGTCACTATGAAAGTCGGAATTGGATAAGAAAAAGACGACGAGGAATCGCAATGAAGTTCTTCGACAAAACTTTTCTCGTCGTGTATACACTACGAAATAGACATTGGTTCACGGATCCTGTGCGTGTATATCCTGGATAGAAGGATGAAGTTTCAATTAAATCCCCAAAAAGCGAGATCGATAAGATCGTAGGATCGCTCACCCACCGCGCTGGAACCCTGTGCTCGATAGTACTCGCTAGTTTTTCCACAGTGTTGAAACTTGTCAAGTTGGAGTGCAACAAAAATGCTCGAAAATTTGTTTTTACTTCGTTGTGTTTTTATAATTATCCGAAAATAATTTTTGCAGATTCAGCTTGTAGGTCCCAAATAAGGACACTCGAGAAACGTTCGGGTGATTTTATTTGCCTAAGCTGGCCGGAAAGTTAAGGCTGCTTGATAAAAAATTAATTTCCATTGCATTCCAACGATGCAGAATTTAAAGTCGTGGCTTTTTCAAGTTTCGAGTTCGATTCATCGGGAGACGAATTTTTCGTACCTCTTGATTACTACTTTTGTAAATAATCGAATTTGGTAAGGCTTTTTGTATGCCGCAAATGAGGGATTTGGGGCATTGGATTTTTGGAGATTTGAGGAATGGTCGCTCAATCGTTTCAAACCGGAAATATATTTTCGTATATTTCCGGTAGGATGAAATATATGGTCATCCCACGTGACGGATGCGAAAAAACGAAATTTTTTTTTGCGCAAATTGCAAAAAATGTGTGCGGGTTATATGGCGTTCGGTATTCCAGACTAGTGATGAGACAATATTTTCTTTGTGTAAATCGTACTTGAACTTTCGAACGCGCTTTTTCAAAACTGCGTCTTTCAAATTAGCTTCTATGATATGACAAAAACTATCGAACGGATTTCGCTCAAATTTGTATGGTACAGTCAGCATATCTATAGTTCGTACCCGAACTAGAATATTTCTGATATCTTCCATAGTTTCTTTTCTGTAAGCTGAAAAAGTCGAAAATTGGAACTTAAACTTTAAAACCGTGCCAAAAAATCGGTTTTCGTTACTTTTACTTCACTCTAGTTGGGCCGATACCCTCAGGTCTACAGATTGAAATGCCGTTTGAATTTTTAATTTTTGACGAGCAAAACCTCCGGAATCATGGCCGCCGTCAACCAACTTTTTTTTTACGCATGAGTGTCTTCCGAACGGTGTAAAGTCGATTCCACTCGTTATTTTTGTTTGATAAAGTTCTGAGGGACTGTAAGGATATTAATAAATATGTGGTAAAAAATCAAAGATAGTGTCTTTTAGTGGTTCATAAAAATAAAAAAAGAATCCGAAAAAAGCGAAAAAAATAGCTGTTACCAGAGATGACCCTTTTTGGGCGGGAGCCTGAATTGGAAGGTCAGAAAAATCGTTTTTTTATTGCTTAAACCGATACATAAACTATCCAAGAATATATTCACAAAGTTACAGAGGCCAATTGTAAATATTTTCGAAGATACAAGGCCAAAAGCAGAGAAACGATTGATATTTAATATTGATATTTCGTTCTTTTGGAAACTTTGAAGCGCGTTTTCTCCAGTTTTCATTTTCACGATTTTTCCGAATTCGCGGGCGTGATAGCAAAAAAACTAAACGACCTATTGAATCAAACCAAACTTTATTTTCTTCAGTATGAAAATCTCTTCTAAGTGAATTAAAAAAGTCTTTAAAAAAGTATTGTTAAATAATTTTTATAACACGTTAAAGTGTATTTTAACCACTTTTTTTCAAGCCTGAGAACAGTTACAATTCCACGATTTATTCAGCTTTTTCTTAATTCACCCAGAAGAAAAATATATGAGAATTGAATATTTTATTGGTTTATTTGGTTCAGTTAAGAATTAGGAGCTGCATCTTTCCCGCCGATTGAAGACTGCAGTGGCAAGACGCACATGGAATATGCTGATAAATCTGTAGTCATTTATTGTTTCATGTTGACATTTTTTTATGCATTTCAAATATACATGAAAAGCTGCCTCAATGTTTAATGGGACCCAGGTTTAATGGGACCCATGTTTTTGGACCCAGGCTTCCGCTTTAAGTAACTGACGGAAATTCTTCATCGCGATCCTTCTTTTGCCTACATATTTATTAGTCCGAAGCTCTCATTCTCTTCCGATGCCGAACTCTTGATTTTCCCACGAAAATAATTTCACGAAAGAGATATCGCGCTGCGGCACCTGGCGCTTTCCACGAGCTCATCAAGACATTGATCGAGACTCCCAATTATCTCTTAATTAAAAATTTCATCGTTCCTCGGAGGATTCCCCTGACCTCTTTGGTCACCCACTTTTCGCTAATGGGATACGTAGCAGCAGCGACTGCTTTTCTTTCGTACTTCATTTTTCACTCTCTTTTATAGTGCATAGCAAATTTGGCGTTGAATCTCTCTCGTAGTGATTTACTTTTCTTTTTAAATTGTTATCGGACTGTCGATAGGTTTGGTTATACACCCCATTGTGTTTCGTCATATAATAATGATTGGACGGGTAATACGGGCCATTACTATAGTTCCCCAGTGGTCTATTTTACCCTATGGGGTATTTCGTATCGCCTGGAAATCTTCGGGCACTGTCGAAGCGCCCCCCCCCCTCTCTCTCTCTCTCTCTCACTCTCGGAAAAACCGAGAGAATTGACTGAATATAAAATCAACAGGTTTATAACGCCCGCTCAAAACGGGCCGGCCGATAGCACAGCTTATAGAGCCTTAATCCGATAAATCTGGATAGGGACGAGTTGGCATTGTACCATAACCATTCGGAGACCGTTCGAACTATTTTCCAGCCACACATACGCATGTCGGAGAGTTATCCTCCTCGTAATGCCCGAAACGTTGTTTTGCCCCATTATTAACTATAAAAGCCACGAATTCTACATAGAGCGGCTGTGATTTACTCTTCGATTTTCACTTCAGCTCCGTTCGCTCAAATACCAGTGGGACTATACAGAAAAATATTTATACGAGCCCGATAAGCTTTATTACGAAACGACAGGAAACCGATGTTCATGGACGCAATTTTTTATAGTGAATAGAAGTTATTTGTATTTTATTGAATAATAAAAATTGTTTGACTGTTTTTATTTGGATAAAAAAAATATATACTTTTCTGGTCTGACAAGGATAGGTTGCGAGGTCGATCTCCCCGATTTCGATGAAATTTGGCATGCTTATAGTATGGGTAAAAATAGGCGACACATCTTTTTTTATGGCTGTCGAACCCGATTTTTAAGGGGTGAAACGCACCCTTGAAAGTAGGGGTGTTTTTCGTTTTTCGTCGATTTCCATATATAGTACATGAAAAAATAAACATTGTTGCAGTTTGAGATTTTTCATATGTCGTACCGTTAAAACGTTATCGACGAAAAACACCCCAATTTTCGAGGGTGCGTTTCAACCCTTAAATATCGGGTTCCGCTGATGTGAAAAAATACGTGTCGCCTATTTTTACCCATTCTACAAGCATGCGAAAATTCCATCAAAATTGGAGAGATCGGCCTCGCAACCTTTCCGTGTGAGTGGAATTTTTTTTGCATTGGAAATTGCTTATTTTCCAGCGCCGAAAAGTCGGTGATTATCGGAGCAAGGTTTCCCCGGAAAATTAAACTTATCGGAACTTAAAACTATTTTTTATTTCAATGATAGAAATATATTTTCCCATCAGGATGAAGATTCATCCGTTTCGAGAGTGTTTTATTTTAAAGAACCAGAACGTCGATGATTAAAAGAGTCTTTTTAAATTACGACAAATCTATTCAAATTCATAAATATATTTTATTCGAATAGAAAATATATATTTTTCCTACGAGAATAAAATGATCGTACTGAAGATGTCTTTTTTTGAATGCCTGAAAACACGGTCATCATTGGAGCAAGTAGTTTTTTCTAGAAACAGATTTATTGGAATTTTCAAATATTTTCTATTACATTAGCATAGAAAAAGTCCTATCATTCTCAGTTTATTTTCGGGGGTATGTTGAAACGGGAATTAAAAAAGAACGCACACTTCTTTTATAATTCGGAAATATACCCGTGCAGAAAATGTCGTAGGGATCTAATTGGCTTCCCATACTTGTCCCTACTTCCTGATAGGAATCCAATGGGCCATCGCATTGGATCCCTATACTACAACGTCACGCTCATACATTGAATTCTAATCGGGATTTCCTATTGGAATCGAATGTACGAATCCAATTTAAATCCCAAAGGATTCCCACATTATCGAACAAAAGCCGATACAATTCTTGTTGGATCCTATCGCATTCTGTACGTTGAATTTTTGAAACAAAATATATAGGAGTAATTCCACCAAATCCGTGTCAAAGTTTTACCGGGTGGTCTGAATTTAGGAAAACTAAGAAGATCACCTAAAAGGTCATATTAAAACAAGCATCCACAATTTCTTTCGAATTTTTTTATCCAATAGTTTTTTAGTATGGCGGCTCACAGTTTTCAAATTTTGTAAATCCCCAAATTTTCAAATGGTGATCAATGGTATTGAATGGTATTCAAATCGAAAAATCGATTTTTATACTTCGAACGTGATTTTTGTAATTTTTAAAACAACCCAGAATTTCAGCATATTTTTTTTCAAACAGTTAATGTTTTTCTCTAAAAAAATGTTTTTCAAAAAAATGTCTAGCTATAATTCCAGAGAAGTTATGGGCATTTGAAAATTTGGTGATTTACAAAATTTGAAAACTGTGAGCCGCCATTACGAAAAAACTATGGGATAAAAAAATTCGAAAAAAATTATGGATGCTTGTTTTAATATGACCTTTCAGGTGATCTTCTTAGTTTTCCTAAATTCAGACCATCCGGTAAAACTTTGAGACGGAATTGGTGGAATTACCCATAGATATACAAAATGAATGGATTTGAAAAAAGTATAAATCCTTTCTTAAAAAAGTATTAATCGCTTAAAAAAGTATATCTTTCAATTCGATTTTCATCAAATCACTGAAAATTCACTCCCGAGTAGAAATCCTGCTCCGGCTACAAAAAAGACCTGATCAGGCATCCGGATTGTTTTTTTTTCATGCCTTGATCAGGATTTTTGATCAAGCCCTGATCATTTTTGTGACGCTTTCTCTGATTTCGGTCTGATCAGGGTAAAAAATCAAGGCCTGATCAGGGTGAAAAGTGAAGGCCTGACATGCAGTCCGAAGAGAGAAGTTCACTCTTGCTTTCGAAACCACCATCTCATGAAATTCGTCATTGCACTGTCAAAAAAATATTTAATTTAAATAGGATTCATTTAAATCAAATAGGTTTTTTACTACGATCCTATTTGCTTCAAATATATTTTTTAGAATATTCAATAGAATATTTAATAAATTCAAAATAAATTGAAACACTTAATATAGAATTCTACCACAATGATTTTGTATCATAATCCGTCGTTTCCTGGCCTACTGAATGGATTTTCTCGAAGAAAATATTTCTGCATCCACTTGGGATCGAACCTAGAACATACCTATATATAGCTACGTACGCTGCCCCTATGCTACCAAGTGTTTGTAGCATTTCAGTGGCATAGGAGACCACATCAATTCCTATAATTGTTTTTTGTATCACATTACCTACATCGATTCATTAATATCATTGTGATAATTAAAGACTTATTGATCGATCTGGTTAAAATTTTGGCAGGTTTCTCACTATAACATTATTGGAAGGATATACCTAAAGTTTTAAGATTATCGCGTAAATAAATTACTTTTTTGGGGTTAAAATTGTCGAGAAAATTGTCAAAAATATGAAAATTCAATTACAAAGCCTACTTAATTTTTAATTTTGTACTTTTAAATATTTTTATCGGTATATCCTTCCAATAATGTTATAGTGAGAAACCTCACAAAATTTCAGCCAAATCGATCAAAAAGTTTTCGAGCTATAACATGAGCAAAAGTTGCCTAAAGGAATACCTTATAACGCCGTCATTTTGTTTTGTTTAAAAAAGGAAAAAAAAAAACAAATTTTAACACTTGAAAGTTGCAATAAGATAATGTCAAAATTTTTAAATGATGCGATTATTTAATAAACCATGAAAAAGATCATCAATAATGACTCATTTTCGGGCGGCTAAAGGGATTTCTCCCTTTAAACAGGATTGAAGACGATGTTGGCTGCAAACGCGGGTTCTCGAGTATACGTTCCGATCGTTAATGGAAATCTCATCGATGCTTCCAATATTCCGAATGATATATGCTCGTAATCCCGAATTTTCTGCTCTCTTTGTTCCAAAGCGGGATTATAGATTTATCTTCGGTGACCGATATTCTAACGTGAGAATCTCCATTGGGTTTGCTCCTTTCACGTTTCTCTCACACGATCGCGAGGGCCTTAAGAGGGGAGATACTTTTAGGTGAGGGAAAAAATTGCTAATTTTCATGATTTTTTTTAAGGTAGTACGAGCGAGCAATCTTGATTTCTATAGATTTTGTTCAAATTTTAATCATTATGCATATCATGCATAATGATATGAACATTGTTCATATCATTATGCATGTTTGTGTGAAATTTCAGAACAGTCGATTATTTAGATTGGGACATAATGGGTTTTAAAGTCGCAACTTTTAACACTGCAGGATCTGCATTGAAATTTAGACAGAATAATTTTCCGTAAAAAATATTTGTCCCCTATAATAAGAAGACATATGGCAACACCGCATCGTTCCACGTATCCAATGACGTGAGTTTGTGCGGCATATTTAAAATTATTATGCAACACAAATTTTTATTTGGAAGTAATTTTTAATTGGACAAAGTTTTTAATTAGTTCTGAATGAACCAATACATTTATTTGTTAATGATAAACATGATAAACATGTTCAATGATAAACATAAACAATATAAAATATTAATATTTATAATGCAAATATTTTTTTGACTAAATTTTTAACTTTAGGAACACGATAATCATTTTTTTCTCGAAATATTGAACAATATTGTTTTGCGGTGTTGCCATATGTCTTCTTATTATAGGGGACAAATATTTTTTACGGAAAATTATTCTGTCTAAATTTCAATGCAGACCCTGCAGTGTTAAAAGTTGCAATTTTGAAACCTATTATCTCCCAATCTAAATAGTCGACTGTTCTGAAATTTCACTCAAACATGCATAATGATATGAACAATGTCTGGTTAAAATTTAAACAAAATCTATAGAAATCAAGATTGCGCGCTCGTACTACCTTAACGTACGCCTTTCTTCACCATTTTTGAGGCTTACAAGGAAAGGTATCGAGGTCGATCTCTCCGATTTCGATTAAATTTGTCATGGTTGTAGAATGAGTGAAAATAGGCAACACGTATTTCTTTATGTCTCTGAGACTTGATTTTCAAGGGGTGAAACGCACCCTCGAAAATAGGGGTGTTTTTCTTTTTTCGGCGATAACGTTATCGTTCTCATTTCCAATATATATTACCCGACGAAATAAACATTGTTGCGATTTGAAAGTTGTTCACATCTCGTACCGTTAAAACGTTATCGACGAAAAACGAAAAAAAAAACAATTTTCGAGGGTGCGTTTCAACCCTTCAAACTGATAACTCCTAAACTAATTGAGATCTCGACAAACGTCACTAGATAATTTTTTCGTTTTAATGCATAATTTCGTTAAAAAAATATGCAAGAAATTATCACTTATCAATGTCAACGTTTTTTTTTGCTTCTAAAGTGAAAACGATTTTTTTTAACGATGATTGCTTTTTTTATTAAAAAAAAATTCTCTAAAATAGAGTGACGCATTCTATAATTTTTAAGACTAGTCTCATCGTGGGCCTATTTTTCCTTCTATTTTTTTTCGAATTAATCATTTTTTTAGACGATCTTTATCATTTTAATGTCCAATAATGCTATTAATGATTTTGTGATTTCCAATTCGACTTTGACAGGCCTGAAACGGTTTATTTTTTATTTGTGCTGAATTCAACTAAATGTTTTTTGAAGTTGAAGTATTTTTTTTTTGTATAATCCATTTAATTAAATTAAAAAAATATATTTTTGTATCTTGCTCTTTAATTATATGTTTTGTGAAAAATAAGCATGTAAAGAATAAATTAATACGTCGTATGCATTTAGGGAGGTCCGTTGAAACAAAACCATAAACCGACGTTAGGCTCAACTGAACTCCAGCTTCCTTAAATATTCTTCTTTCGAAAATTTTAGATTCAATGCCGTTGATTCGACTGGTAGCAATCGTTGATTGCAACTGACGCGAGACACGTTGAAATCTCAGGAGAGAAGTTCATTTCGAGTTGCAATTCTTCGCAACTTTCTCGTACCGTAGTATCTATTCGTTATCACGTACAATGGATCGTTAACTTTTCGATTAAACTTCACGTTTTCCGTCTTCATTTCTCGCCATGCTCTTGTATTTATGGAGCAAGATTAATTGAGGCCCGATGCAATGTTTGCACGTAGGTACGCAATACGGATATATCTTTATGGATCAGCGAGAAAAAAAAACGAGAACTTTCAAACTTTCGTCGGCGCAATTTGAAGATACGAGAGTTCACGGAATGTAATAGCATTCCGCGTGGAAATTCGCCCCATCACTTACGATCATATAAAACTCTTTACCTTCCAGATAAAAGCTAAGCATTCTGCCTCTCGATTACGACCGCGTTCGGGATATCGCAAAAAAAACGTCGAACT